>CM053584.1:368892820-368953025 GCA_028627135.1 Pseudochirops cupreus
GCTGACTTTAGTGGGAAGTATCTTTGTGTGCGTTTTGGAGTTCCAGGATTGGTTTAGAGTCCTATTTTATGGGTATTTTGGGGTGGCTATGTGAGAGCTGCGATGTGTTGCTGCTTCTACGCCGCCATCTTGGCTCCGCCCTATTTTTAGTTTTCAATATTCACTTCTATAAGTTTTAAATTTTCTCCTCCCCCTTCCCCAAGACAATATGCAATCTGATATAGATTCTACATATACATTCCTATTAAACATATTTTCTCACTGGTCATGTTGTATAAAAGAATTAGAACAAATGGGAAGAACCATGAGAAAGAAAAAACCAAAACAAACAAAAAAACAAAACAAAAAATAGTCTGCTTCATTCTGTATTCAGACTCCATAGTTCTTTCTCTGGATGTGGGTAGCATTTTCCATGATGAGTCCTTTGGAATTGTTTTAGGTCCTTGCATTGCTGAGAAGGGCTAAGTCTATCAAGATCAGTCATCACACACTATAGCTGTTTCTGTGAACAATGTTCTGGTTCTGCTCACTTCACTCAGCACTAGTTAATATAAATTCAGGTTTTTTGAAGTCTGCCTGCTCATCATTTCCTATAGCACAATAGTATTCCATCACATTCATTCATAGACAGTAACTTATTCAGCCATTCCCCAATTGATGGGCATCCCCTCAATTTCCTGTTCTTGGCCACCACAAAAAGAGCTGCTTTAAATATTTGTGTACATGTGGCTCCTTTTCCCATTTGTATGATTTCTTTTGGGATACAGCCCTGGAAGTGGTATTGCTGGGTCAAAGGGTATGCAGATTTTTATAGCCCTTTGGGCATAGTTCCAAAGTGCTTTCCAGAATGGTTGGATCAATTCACAATTCCGCCAACAATACATTAGTGTTCCCATTTTCCCACATCTCCAGCGTTTATAATCTTCCTGTTTTGTCATGCTAGCCAGTCTGACAAGTGCGATGTAGTAACTAAAAGTTGTTTTGATTTGTATTTTTCTAATTACTGATTTAGAGCATTTTTATATGACTATTATAGATAGCTTTAATTTTTTCATCTGAAAACTGCCTGTTCATATCCTTTGACCAGTTATCAACTGGGGAATTACTTGTATTCTTACAAATTTGACTCAGTTCTCTATTTGGTTTAGAAATGAAGCCTTTATCAGAAACACTGGTTGTAATAATTTTTTCCCAATCTTCGGCTTCCCTCCTAATCTTGGTTGCATTGGCTTTGTTTGTACAAAAATTTTTCAATTTCACGTAATCAAAATGATCCATTTTGCATTTCATAATGTTCTCTCTTGTTTGATCATGAATTCTTCCATTCTGCATAAATCTGACAGGTAAATTATTCCTTGCTCTCCCAGTTTGCTTATGTATTAGCCTTTCTATCTAAATCATGTGCCCATTTGGACTCTATTTTGGTATACAGTATAAGATACTGGTTTATACCCAGTTTCTGCCATACTATTTTCTAGTTTTCCCAGCAGCTTTTGCCAGACAGTGAGTTCTTATCCCAGAAAGCTGGGGTCTTTGGGTTTATCAAACAATAGATTACTACGGTCGTTGACTACTGGGTCTTGTCTACCTAACCTATTCCACTGACTGACCACTCTATTTCTTAGCCAGTACCAAGTGGTTTTTATTATTGCTGCTTTATAATACAATTTAAGGAGATACTACGTTCTCAATGTTCAGTGATCGATCTTCGTACTGAGTATGGAATTGGGAACAGCTGTTTTCCCCTCCTACCCCTACAAACATAGGTAGTGGGTGTACTGCGTAAAATCAAATCCCATTTCAGTGACCATGGGCA
Organism: Pseudochirops cupreus; assembly: GCA_028627135.1. Lineage (NCBI taxonomy): Eukaryota > Metazoa > Chordata > Mammalia > Diprotodontia > Pseudocheiridae > Pseudochirops > Pseudochirops cupreus. The sequence continues at coordinate 368,894,637 of CM053584.1, forward strand.
CTGTAAAGATGTGGAGCACTTTTTCCTGGGGGATTTAGGTGTGAAATAGCTTTGGGGCCTCCCTAGGCCTGTTTTAAAAGGGGGAGGCAGAGGAACACCCTGATTTTTCTAAGCATTAGGGTGTTCATGGGTCACAGTCCAGTCCATCTTTGGCCCTTTAGCTTTTCTAGTGCCCGTCAGGATCATATGACCAGACAAAAGGCTTCTCTCCTCCCTCAAAGGCAGAAGAATTCCTTTGAAAACAATTTTGCTTTTCAGGTCACATTCAGTAACAGAGATCCCAGCACTACAAGGCCTCTATATTCCTAATCTCCACCTAGAAAGAGACAGAGCAGCACTAAGTCATTTCTATTTCTGTATCCCTGGCCATAGGAACCACAAAGGGTCCTCCCTGCTTTGCAGGTCCTGTGGAGAGTTGAGCCCACTTATTCCTCAAAGGAGAGGGTCTTGTATAACCTTCCAATGGGCAAAATTCTAAAAGTCTCCAGTAAGCCTGACTTTGAGCTTCTCTGTCTGCCATGGGGGAAAGGAGGGTTTGTAAGGCTGGTCACTTTTTTGGGTGTCCTGGGATCACACACTCACTGTGACAATAGTGATGAGTTTGGGAAAATGCTGCAGTGGGGAAGCCTAGGTCTGTTCCCCTGCACATGTCTGGACGAAGCTTTGTATTCACTGTCCTAGCTAGCCACTGGAAGGGTACATGCATGTGTGGAACGTATCTAGTGGGATTCCAGCTTGGGCATGTTCATCTTTGCTTAAATGTGCCATCCCAGGAAAGATTTTGTTCTGGGACAAACCCCACATATGAATACAGCAAAATCAGAAGTGAATGTAACAAAATTATAGGAGATGCTCCCAAATCGCCCTGCTTTATGGAGGTGGGAAGTCCCACAAGTGTTATATAGGGCACTTCAGACATTTTCAATGCATCTACTATCTTGCTGTGCTGATTTTTTTTCCTCTTAAAAAAAAATACTTTATATAGAATGCCTTTTCTATGAGGGGGAGGGGGAAGGATACTGAGTATACTACGATGATGTAAGAAATAGATGTCAATTAAAACTTATTTTAAAGAAACTGGATGCATGCAGTCACAGAGGGGGTCAACAAGTACCCACACCTTTGAAGGCACGCTGAGCAGGGCTGGGGAGAAAGCTGGGAGATAACGCCTTTGGGGAGGCCCAAGGCTTTGGGATAGCTCTTTTCCCTCTGGTGACCAACTTTGAAGATCTCACCACTGTATCACTAAAAACTGAGTGCCTTCTGGGATATGGAGATCCATCTTGCCCTACTGGAAATTTGGAGCGGGGATGGGTGAGGATATAAGAGAGAGCAGATTGGGGGAGGGGGTATTCAGTGGGATTGCTATTTTGGGGTGGTAGGTAGGGGAAAGACAGGGAGAAAATTTGTAACTCAAAATCCAACAAAATTCATTTTGTAAACTAAAAATAAAAAAATAATGTGAAAAAAAAACTCAATGCTTGCCCCCAACAGGCAAGCTCTTCTGACCAGGCTGGGCTGCTGATTTGGCTATGACTCAGATGATGTGGTAGCTAAGTGGACACAGTAAATGAAGGGCTGAGCCTGGACACATACTAGCTGTGTGACCCCAAGTCACTTAACCTTACCCTCTTGCCTCAGTTTCCTCCTCTGTCAAAAGAACTGGAGAAAGAAAAAGCAAACTATTCCAGTATCTTTACCGAGAAAACCCCAAATGGGGTCAAGTATGAAGCAACTAAACAAGAAAAAGATAATGTAGAAGAAAATGTTCCTGTCTTCCAGGCCAAGACTCTTAGTGCTAGGTCTGGGTCTGGGTTCTAGTGGAAGCCTTAATAGGACTTTCCCCCTCGATAGCTAATATTTTTATCCCCACTAAAGTCCTTTGGGGGTAGGCAGAGCAAAAACTTATTATAAAAAGGGCCAACTTGCTGAGGGTGTACCAGTGGTGGTCAAGGGCAGAAATGGGATGAGATCCAGGGCCAAAAGTCTACCCACCAAAATTAGCCTTTATAGAGTTTCCCCATAAGGTGAAAAGGGGTTTTCCCAAGGCTGCACCAAGCCCCACAAACCACTGCAGAGGGAAGCTGGCTCCAGACCAAAGCTGGGCCAAGGACGCTTCTAAAGTCCATGGGCCCCCATATTAGCTCTTCTCAGGACCCTTACAGGCCACAAATCTCCATTCTGCTCCTCCCTGCTTCCCCCCCCCATCACATTATTAATTCAGACTCAGGGTGCCTTTTGAAGCAATTTATTAGTTAGTTCCTAGCTAGGTTCCTATGATCTCAAAGGAATTCAGTATTCCTCCTGGTCCTCCTCCTCCTCCACAACAATCTCTTGAGAAGGGTGCTTTTCTTCACACACTCTTTTCTTCAGCTCTTTCACTTTGGACACGTAGATTTTCCTGGCATCTATCTGGGACATCCCTTTGTGGCAATTCCAAGCTTCCCACTTGGCTCTGGCTTTGAGGTCAGTGACCTCTGGGCAGGGGATGTTGACGTCCCCAACTGTGGCCTGCTTGTAGTAGCTGTACAACACCAGCTTCTCCTCATCACTCAGGGGGCACTTCAGCTGCTTAACTTCTGCGCATGCCAACTCAAATGCTATCCTGGACATTGGTCGCTGCTGGTCGTGTAGGTGGAGAACCCTCCTTCTTTAACTGTTGTTAGCTCTAGGGCAGGGGAAACTTGGTCTTCAGGTGCTAGAAGGGGAGATTTCAAGAGAACCTGGACTCTCAAGGGCCACGTGAGGCTGAAGGGTATTAGGTAGTTTCTGCCTAGGCTGGAGAGTCTGAGGAAGGCCAGCTAGGAGGGGCAGCAGGCTCTATGTGGGACCTGGGGCAGTGGAGTGGAAATCAGACGTGCTTGTAGGGAAGGTGGTCTGAACACACTAGTGTATGGTATAGGAGGAGGAGGGCTTGGGGGGGGGGTTCAGCCTAAAGTTAATGATGCATGTGAAAGGTTTGGTCCAAGAAAGTGCTTGGACTGCAGCAAAGGGCCCTTTGTGACCCCCAAGAAGGATGAGTCCCCACAGGACATGTGGATTTCCACGTGGTTGGGGGGCACTTTGGTGCTGGAGGGCACATGTTATGTATTTCAGAGAAAATGCTTAGTGTATGGTGGAGGTGAGTTGTTGGTCTGTACAGGAGCTCGGTATTGGGGGTGAGAGTTCTGAAGGGAGGTTCAGAGAAGCCAGTGGATGGATTAGTGGGTATTTGGGAAGAAAAAGTTCAGCATGTGGAAGGAGGGTTGTACTGAGCTGAGAAACTGTGTGTGTGCTGTGTGCAGGGCTGTGGTTGTAGAGGGAGCAACTGAATACAGGCTTGGGGGCAGGATGAGGATGACTTTCTGACCCTGAGGGCCCCCCTATATCTTTCTCCTTTTGCTCATAACATTTCCAAGGCTGAAATGTCTCCCCTTCCCCCTCTTTATTGTTGAGGTTCTTGTGAGGATAGAGTACAGGATTCATAGGAGGGCCTGAGTTCAAATGCAGCCCTCAGAACACTTACTAGCTGTGTGACCCTGGGAAAGTCCCATAATCTCTGCCTCAGTTTCCTCTGTTATTAATTAAATGATGATAAAAAATAAAAATCACATGATATCACAATTGTAAAGTGCTTAGCACGGGCGTGTGCCTGGCACATAATCTCTATACATGTTAGCTGTTATTACCAGTAGGAGTAGTTTATGGGAGTCCTACAAGTCTGGCCTTTCTGCAGCTTGGTTTTTACTGGCCGGGGCCATGCTCAGGGGCAACAAGAAGCCCAGGGTCACCCAGCCAGGATGTGCCCCATCGAACCTCTCCCCCATTAAAGTTCATGTGCCATTTCTCCCATGAAGCCTTCCTCATCCTCCTTCCGCCAGCTCCAGCCTCTCCTCCCAGGTGTCATCCAAGAGCAGTTTCATGGTCTACCTTCTCCCTAATATCCTCTGCATTGTAGTTACATGCAAATACCTGTATGTTGTCCTACTAATTATTCACTGGGCTTTAAATCTATCACAACACTTGACACATAGTGGCCCTTAATCAATGTGAATGAATTCATTAGACACTCCCTGGGTATAGAACATAAGGCCTGGGAAAGACAGGGTGGTGCTGGCTGAGGGCCTTGAACACCAGGTAGTGGAATCTGGACTCTTTGTGGTGACAGGCCCTAGGGAGATGTACATGACCAGATTCATGAGGAAGAAGAGTGCTGGGCAGTGGTATGGCCATGGCAAGAAGGGCGGTGGGAGCAGACGCAGGAAGATCCATTAGGCGAGGACTGTCATTCTGCTGAAAACATATGGATTCCGGATCTGAGGAATGATAGCCTGTACTGCTCTTTACACTGATATGCCCCAAATTCATTCAACTTACAAGACCAAAGAGAATGGGGAGAGGTAGAGTGTGGCAAAGGGGAAAGGGAGAGGAGACAAAGATAACCCAACGCCAAAGTTACTGCCATGGCAGAGAAGCTCAGCTCAGGGGAGCCCCCAGGAGGAAGAGCAAGTCCAGAGGGGAAAAGACAACCAAGCTTAGCTCTGAACAGATGAGTGTGAGCTGCTTGTGGGATACACTGAAGTGATGTCCTGGATGTGGGAGCTATGGGAGATGCTGGGCATCCATGTCTGAGAGGGTAGCCTTTCTGTGTATGTATCAGTGGGGAGACTCTGTGTGTGTCTATGGGGGGGGGGTTATCTATGGGGGGTGTTCTCTGTATCTCTGTGTCTATGTGAGAGGAGTGTCTACAGAGGCACTCTTTGTATGTATCTATGTGGAAGGGGTTTCTAGGGGGCATTCTTTGTATGTCTATATGAGAGGGGTGTCTAGAGGGGCACTCTGTGTATGTGTCTATGTGTAAGGGGTGTCTAGAGGGGCACTCTGTGTATGTGTCTGTGGAAGGGGTGCCTAGAGGGGCACTCTGTATGTGTCTATGTGAGAGGAGTGTAGAGGAGCATTCTGCGTGTCTGTGGAAGGGGTGTCTATAGGGAAACTCTGTGTATGTGTCTATGTGAGAGGAGTGTAGAGGGGCACTCTGTGTGTCTGTGGAAGGGGTGTCTAGAGGGGCACTCTGTGTGTCTGTGGAAGGGGTCTCTATAGGGGCACTTTGTGTATGCGTCTATGTGGAAGGGGTGTCTAGAGGGGCACTCTGTGATATGCGTCTATGTGGGAAGGGTGTCTCTGGCCGAGGTCAGGTCCGGGCGGGGCGGGTGAGGGCGCGCGCACGCGCAGAGGCCGCCCGTTAGTCGCTACTTGCCACTTGCTCGAAGACTCCTCGGTGGATGGTCCGGTCCGGCAGGGGACGCTGTGGGGACGGGGAGGGGGTAGGGGAGGAGAAGGGGAGAGGGAGAGGAAGGGGGAGGGGAGCCCCTCTAGGCCGCACTGGGTCTCGTTGGTCGGATCTGGCGCGGGCAGCCGGTGGGGAGGGAAAAGGGAGGAGGGTTGGAGGAGCGGACGCGGCCGCAGCGGAGAAGAGCGGAGGCGGAGCTGGGACTGCGGGTCGGCGGGCCACGTGCGGGGGACCGCCGCGCTGCCCATTGTGCGCTGGCACCCGCGCCACAATCCTCGAGAGCGGGCCTCGGGCGGGCGCGGCGCGGGCCCACGGTGGGGGCGGGGAGCGGGCAGCCCTGCAGGGCAGCGCTGCCGCCGGGGACCGGAGCTGCCGCCGCCGCCGCCATCACCATGGACCTAGGTGAGCGAGCCGGACCGGACCGGGCCGGGGTGGGCCCCCCCCCCCCCCCGCTGGGCGCCTGCGCGGGCGGGCATGCGCGGTGAGCTCGCGGCGCTGCCGCTTCCCCCCCCCCCAAGCTCTTCTCAGGCCGTGCGGAGGGGGACACGGCGGGAGCCCCGCGCCTGGAGGCGAGGTGGGAAGAGGCTGAGGCCGGATGGGACCCCGCGGGGAGAGGATGGGGGCCCTCAGCTAGGAGCAGACCGAGGCCCCGTGGAGGAAGGGAACCCACCACGTGCTGGACTCTTGGCGTCGGTGCCGGAGGCAGGGACGGGTCTAGGCGCCGGAATCGCACCCCTCCCCCCTTGTAACAGACGAGAACAACCCCCCCAAGACAGCACGTGGAGCCCCCCGACCTGCCAGCCAGGGGCGCATCCCGACCCCTGACCAGGAAGGGAGGCGGGGGGGGGGGGGGGGAGGAAGGAAGGACGACAGGTTTCTCTCTTCTTTAGGAAGCAGAGTTGCTAAAATTCAGTGCAAATATTAGGCACTTGGAGCTTGGGAGGGGGAGGTCGGGGCTGGAGACATTGGAAACTTTTCACGTGGGGTGATGGTTGAGGCTTAAAAGGGTGAGTTCTCTGCTGGAAGGCGTAGAGGAGAGCAGCGAAGAGCGGACTTGAGGAATAGCTACAGTTGGAGATGGAAAACAGGAGAAGAGAAGCAATGAGAATGCTCAGAATTAGGCTTAGCATAATGGGATGGCAAAGCCTTATGGAAGCCTAGGGAGGTAGGCATGCTGCAGAGAGGTCTGAGAAAAGGAGGACCACGAAAAACGGTACAGTGGTTACCTGTCTGGGCTTCAATTCCATAGAATGTGGGGGTTGGACTGCATGGCCCCAAGGTCATTTCCAGTTTTAACTGGGACCCTCAGATGGGTTGATTTGGAGGCCAGGTCCATTTTCAGTAGAGAAACAAAAACAGAAGGGAACCTGAAATGCCTAGGGAAGGAAGTGGGGAGTTAGGATTCTCTGAAGCCCTGGAGTGTCCAGCAGACATATCCAGGTCAAGTTTGGCCTTGAAAGTAAGGAGAAACCCCAACACCCCCTTGTGGGACCAAACAATAAAGATCTATTTAAAAGTGCCTATTATGTGCCAGGCTCTCTGCTAGGCACCAGATATACAGACATGCGGAATGAAACAATCCTTGCTCAAGTTATAATGAGGAGAACACCAGGGCCATAGATGAGTGTATGCAAAAGAAGTACAAATAAGATATTGGAGGGGTATCACCATGGAGGAGGCAGTGCTTGAGCTGAATCTTGAAGGAGATGAGGGACTCGAGGTGGAGGATGCCACACCAAAGAAGCAGAGACAGGAGGAAGGTACCCTTATCCTGGAAATCACCACGAGAGAGCTCGTGTAATTTCACAAAGGTTCTGAAAGAGTCTCTCATCTTCTTTCTGTGAAGAAGAGGCACCATACTGATCTGTAGGAACAGTTTAAGAGCATGTTCTCGTTTTCATGCTGATGCCTCAGCTCTATCAGGGTATTCTAGAGAGGCCTGGAGTTAGCTTGCTTTCCTTGATAGAAAAGAGATTCTGGAGGGTTGAGTGTTTCCTTGGTATCTATGAGCCTCTTTGAAACCTTGTTAGTGATATATAAGAAAGAACAAATAAATGGCAGATCTGGCTGCCCTTGGTAAGCCATGTTTCTGTAATTATTTCCAGGTGGCAGTGGGGCAAAGCCACCTGCAGTCAGTAGGAGCCAATTCAGTGCATACAAGAACGTTCTTTGGCGTGTGAAGTCATTTGATGGCCATTTCCTTAAGAAGAAAGGGTCTGTTTCCAGGAAATCTTTTTGTTTATTGTCCTAAAAGATTTGTCTCTGCTCATCCTGTATGTTTTCCTTTCACACAGGACCCTTGAATATCTGTGAAGAAACAACCATTCTTCATGGGGGATTCCTGCTGGCTGAGCAGCTGTTCAGCCCAAAGGCTCTGGCAGAACTCAAGAAGTCTGACTGGGAGCAAGTTGGACAGCCCATCATTGAAGCTTTGCGAGAGATTTCCTCTGCAGTTGCCCAGTCCCACCCCCAGGCTTGGACCAAGAAAGCTTTGATCATCATCTGGGCCAAGGTCCTCCAGCCCTGCCCCATCACACCTTCAGACACAGATGCTAGGTGGCAAGAAGACATCTTCTTCTCAGTGGGGAACATGATCCCTACCATCAACCACACCATCCTTTTTGAGTTGCTCAAGTCCCTCGAGGCATCGGGGCTCTTCATCCAGCTCTTGATGGCCCTGCCTTCCAACATCTGCCGTTCAGAACTGGAACGTTTTGTGGAGCATGTGGCCAGTGACACGTCCTTACAAGACGTAACCTTCTTTTTGGATGTGTGGTGGGAAATGATGAAGCACAAAGTGGACTCAAAAGACCCCCTGCTCACCCAGTTTCGGACAATGGCACACAAGTACCTGTCATCTTCAGATGAATTCTCTCATCCCCCAAAGAGGTTCAAGGCTGACCCAGACGCCTGCCCAGTCATGTCTTTGTTGGAGGTGCTGCTGGACGGCCTCAAGCAGATTCAGAACAACATCACAGCCCCCAGCCTGAAGTGCTGTGCTGTGGCTAACCTGGCTGACATGCTGACCGTCTTTGCCTTGGTGGAGGAAGACCCACAGGAACTGTCAATCACCGTGTATTTGGACAAGCTTGCAACCGTCATCTCCCTGTGGAATTCAGATGCCCAGAACCCTTACCACCAGCAGGACCTGGCTGAGAAGGTGAAGGAGGCTGAGCGGGACGTGAGCCTGACCTCACTGGCCAAGCTGCCCAATGAGACACTCTTCGTGGGCTTTGGGTACCTGCACAGCCTGCTGCAGCAGTGGGGGGAGGAGCTGCAAGCAGTGCTCAACAGCAGTCAGAGGCTAAGCTATGGGAGCTATCGCCTGTGTGACAGCCTGACCTCCTTCAACCAGAACCTGAAGGGCTACCTGGACACCAGGGATCTCTCCAAGGATGAGGGGCAGATCGTCTCGGAGCTGGCAGAATGTGTTAAGAACTTCCTGAGGACGACCAATGTGAGTCTGAAGGGCAAGAGCTCAGAGGACATCACTGCCTCCATTGCCATGGCCATCATCGGGCAAAAGATGGACCGGCACATGGAGATGTGCTACATCTTTGCCTCTGAGAAGAAGTGGGCTTTCTCAGCCGAGTGGCTAGACTGCCTCATGAATAACAAGGCCCTTTTCCGGGAACCAGACTTAGTATTGAAGCTGCTGGAAACAGTCATGACAATCAACACATCGGGCCGAGAGGTCCCCGAGGCGCAGGCAGAAGAAGTCACCAACTTGATTCTGGACTGTTACACCAACCTCTCTTTGCTAGATAAAAACAAAGTGCTCTCAGGCATCTTGAGCTCCTGGGGATGGAAGGGCCTTTCTGAAAAGCTGGTCACTTACATGGAGGGTTTCCAGGAGGACCTGAACATGACTTTCAACCAGATCACCCAGAGTGCCTCTGAGCAAGGCCTTGCCAAAGCCATTGCATCTGTGGCCAGGCTGATCGTGCTCCACCCAGAAACCACGGTTAAGAAGATGTGCAGCCTCGCCATGGTCAATCTTGGGGCTCATAAGTTCTTGGCTCAGATCCTGAGTGCCTTTCCTGCCCTCAGGTTCACTGAGGGAGAGCAATATCTCAGCTCAGCTACCTCTCTGCTGGTGGTGTGTCTCAAAGAAACTGTCTGGGGGAAGCTTTCATCAGCCAAGGAGGAAAAGCAGTTTTTGGAGTTTCTTAGCTACTTGATGAATCCCCCAGAGCAAGAGACTAGCACCATCCCCTTGACCCCTCTTTTGGCACCTGAGGAGGTAATTAAAGTGTTTGTCCTACCTTACTTGATGCTACATATGGAAGAGGTGGACCTTTGTCTCAGGATTTTCGTTCAGGCTCTGGAAGCAAAGCCATGCTCTGATGGCTACTGGCTCCTGTCCTGTTCTCCATTCCCCCTCCTCTTCATTCTATGCCAGTTGCTAGACAGCTACACCAAGTATTGGCAGCACCCCAAAGCAAAGAGGCACCTCTCATTGGACTCTAAGGATATGGTGATTGGCATCCTTGAACAGCTCTGTGAGGTGGTGCTACCCAAGGAGGAGAACCCCAGTCCAGAAAACTGGACCAAGTCCTTGTCCTGGCTCCACCGGAAGACTGAACAGCTTGACTGGACTGTGGGACTGCGGCTGCGCACTGTCTTTAAGGGTCACTTTAAGTGCGAAGTGCCTGCCACACTCTTTGAGATCTGCAAACTTTCTGAGGATGACTGGACCTCACAGAATCACCCGGCCTATGGGCCTGGCACGGGCCTTCTGGCTTGGATGGAGTGCTGCTGTATCTCTGTTGACACTTGTGAGCACATGCTTTCCCTCCTGGCTGTAGATACAGGCAACCCCGAGGAGGTCAGCTTCTTCAGCAAGGGCTTCCTCGTGGCCCTGGTGCAAGTCTTGCCTTGGTGCAGCCCCAATGAGTGGAAATGCCTGCACCAGCTGACCAAGAATCTTTTGCAAAAACAACTGTTGCATGTCCCATACAGTCTCGAGTATGTCCAGTTTGTTCCACTGCTCAACCTGAAGCCCTTTGCCCAAGAGCTGCAGCTCTCAGTGCTCTTCTTGAGAGGTTTCCAGTTCCTTTGCAGCCCTAGCTGTTCCAACTGGCTTCCTGCTGAAGGCTGGAGCCATGTGGTCAAGCTCATTTGCAGCAGCCTGACCGATCTGCTTGACTCCATCAAGGTCCAGTCCCTGTGCCCATGGGCTCAAGGACAGGAGAGAGACTTGACACAGGAAACCTTGTTTGTTTACACTCAACTCTTCTGTCACATCCTCCACATCATGGCCATGCTTCCTGAGGAGGTCTGTGAGCCCCTCTATGTTCTAGCCCTGGAGATCCTCTCTTACTATGAAGTCCTGAGCAAAAGTGACACATCCACAAATGCCCTGCTCCGGAAGGCAAACGAGCAGCACTTCCTCAAATCCATTGCTGAAAACGTCGGCCCGAGAGAACAGCGGAAAACTTTGCTGCAGAAGATCAACAACTTTTGATGACCCATGCCAGGAAATGTTGGTCTTCCATGGAAGGGAGGCAGACTCCAGGCTTGACGGGATGAGAAAACTTCCTTTCACAATCATAGGAAATAGGAGAGGCAAGAGACACCAAGGGTATGGTATGTAGAGAAGAAGAAAATACTTTCTTGGGCATTTGTAAAAGTTATAATAAAATTTACCTTTTCTTTTGAACCTTTCCCATCCTTTTATAATTGGTCCCAAATCACCACTCCTAGACTCTTAACACCCTTTGAAATCATCCTCACTGGACTATGTTGCAGCCTCAAGTTGTGCCGGAGAGGATTCTCTTTGTCCATGACCAGACCTCCTGATCCATTGCCCAGCAAATGGGCACATGTGTTGACCTACAGGTTATGAGGGAGGGAGGGATGGGAGAAGTTATTTTAAGTGTAAAATGAGTGCTGGTAGAAGGAACTGGACGGATGGCATCAAGAGGAGGACGTTCTTGTTGTATAGGGCAGCAGCAATAAAAGTCAACTCTTATTGGGCTTGTTCTTTGGAAATCCAGAGTTTGGCTGTCATTGTGGCTGGAGCTTGATTGCTAATTTCTTCACTGAGATCAGACTGAAGGGAAATGGGACAGCTGGGGCCCTCTCCCCAGTGCCCACCAAGACCACATTGGGAACAGGCCCAGCTGCAGGAAATCCCTCTTAGACTGAGGCAGGATAATCCTGAAGATACCCAGGTATGTTCTCACTGAGACAAAATGGAAGCAAAGACAATGGTCACTCCTTCCATTGAATGGTTTTAAAAAGAAATCTTTATTGATGTCTTTCACAATAAGAGTAAGTAGGACAAACATTAATGCAATTTAATCTGCATGAGGGAATTTTTCTTTCAGATAAATTATCAGTAAACAAAACACCAAGACAAGCCTAAAACTTGTGTAGCATTTTATAGGTTCAGAAAAACAGCACCCATTAGACTAAGACAGACAGTAAGAGTCTGAACCAAGTCATTACTGTTAAATAAACTACCACTTTTAAAAGACAATGGAATCACAACTAATGGGAAGATAACCTTATTTTTTAAAAAAATTCTAGCTTAAAAAAATACTTTGCCACAGCATAATTCCTAAAACGTCTTATTTTTGTGAGGAATGTTTAAAGTTGGCACTTGGATTTCCTATTGCAAAGTAGCTGGTGACAAGGAGGGGGTTGAGCATATGGAGAGAGGCATCTAGCTTTCATTTGGGCCTGGGTATTTGTGTTAGACTCCTTTCTAGGGTAGTTAAGCTCTCAAGGACTCATGGTTTCTGGTCAGAACACTAGACTATCAGGAAAATAGGAAAAAAATTTAGTAGTCCAGACATGAGTTTTTTCTAAGGCCACTGGAGTTTCATCTAGAGAAGAATGTGAGCCATAGGTTGGGGAGCTGTTAAAATCCTGTGTTTTACTAGACATCAGGCAGTCCTGTGCATATGGACAAAGAACAAACCGGATGCAAGGAAGAAATCTGAGGAGAGTCTGATTACCAGTTAATGGTTCTGATTTCCCTAACTTGGCTTGCAGAGTTGAAACAGACACAACTGGCATCCTGTAACAATTGTGGGTTCCTTCGTGGTAGTGCCCCTCCATCCCATCCCAGGGAATGGTGGATGTTAGTGTTAAAACACTGGCACCAGGGTAAGAATGAAGGGAAATGGGGGCACTTGAGACTTGTTATGTCAGCCTAGGAAAGAAAAAAACATAACTGCAGCCCCAGTTCTTCTGGCCTCTTATTCCCAGAATGTACACAGGTAATTAGCAAAATGTTGCTTTGGTCCTCCTGGCCCAGTATAGGCTGTTCTTGATCAAAGAAGGTGAACAAAAGGCTGTGTAAAAACTGTACTGTTAAGTCAGTGTGCAAACAATCTGGCAGTGGCCACTTGGTCACCAGATCTACCTGTCTTGTTTCCCTCAGACTTCTGTGGCACCTCCTGCCCAGCTCTTTGAGATTAGACTCCAGCAGCATCCTCAGAGCTAACAGAAACCATCTGGTGATTGGTGGCCATGTGCCAGCTTCCTCAGCTACTCACATGCCACAACCTGATACTGTAGTTGCTGTCCATGAGAATGTGCTTCTGTAAAAAGGCAGAGTAGGGAGGAAATGTAGCTATTCCTTCTAAAACCTAACCCGTCCACCTCCCTATTGCCTGCCAGAAAACAGAGGCCAGCCAGGGCCCAGACAGTTCCATGGAATGTGGAGGAGCAGATGGTGTGGGAGGATATCCTGTCCTCTGCAGGCTCTGGTCACAGGCTCCATTAACTGTCCTTTTTGGCCTGGGAAGTATCAAACATGTGGGCTGCCTTCCTGCAGAGCAGAGCAAACCAGTAGAGCTGAGGTGAAATGAGGAGGGCATTGATGACATTGCACAAGATGGGGATGTGGAAAGGCGTCTGCAGCAAGTTCAGCCCCTTCTGTTGGCCATAGGACCAGTACATGAAGGGGAAGATGAGGATGCGGCAGAAAAAGAAGGTCACCAATGTCAGGACTCCGTTGAGCTTGTACGCAAATGTATGTTGCTTCTTCCACTGCAGAAGGAGAGGAAGTGGGAAGAAAACAGGTTCACTGGGCAGTTAGAGCTGGCTGGGCAACCCCTTTGCCTTTTCTACTTGGGTTCAATGGCAATAAAGGTCATTGGGGGAGATCCCTTGGATGCCAAAGGACTTCTGGGAACTTCTGTATTCTGGAGGGCCTTTGGACTCAACCAAAGGTGGCAGTTCTTACCTGGACTGAATTTTATATGTGTGAGTGTGTATACACATGTGTGTATATACCTACACATATAACATACATGTGTGTTGTACATACACAGAACATATACACATGTATATATTTATATGTGTTTATAAGTACACATATACTGGGGTGGGTCCCCAAAGTCTTAGTGCAGTTGTAAGACTTTGGGGACCTCTGTATAAACATATACACACATCTATATACTCTAATACTTCAATAGTGTGTGTATGTATATACATATATACATACTGCATGTAGCACATATATAGATATAAAATGTAAAATATAGTCTATCTTAAGATATAGTCTACGTGTAATCTGTAGAGTATGCCTGTGTGTGTGTGCACACACACACGCATGCGCATGTGTGCAAATAGATGCTGTTATTAGGGTCCAGGTATTTGAAAGGTTATCACATGGAAGAGGGGTCAGGCTTGTTCTGCCCCAGAAGTCAGCATTAGCTCAGTGGGAGGAGATACCGAGACAACTTTATGCTGGATGTAAAGGGGGAGGGATCTTAACCATGAGAACTGTCCCACAATGGAAGAGTCTGTTCTGAATGGCTGGGTGCCCCTCCCTGGGGGTCTTCAAGCAAAAGGCTCAAGGCCTTTATTGGGTTTGTTGTAGAAGGGATTGTAGACCTCATGGGTGAGTAGACTCAGTGAGCTCTGAGGTTCCTCCCACCACTGAGATGCCATGATCTGATAGGAAGATCAGCTGACCGGAGTTGGGCATACACTTCAAGTTCTAGTAATGGGAATGACCCCCATGGAAATGCTTCTACAGGGAGCCCTAGGACAGTGGGTTGCCTGGTATGCCCTCCACCAGGACTCAGAACATAAGGCCATCCAGTGGGTCTTCTGCCTCACTATACCCAAGGGCTTTCTCTGTGACTATATTGATAAAATGAGGTCCCTTTTTATAACACATTCTGTCATACATGAGCTTGCAGAATGATCTGGAGCAAACCACTTTCCTTCTCTGGGCCTCAGTTTCCTTATCTGTAGAATGAAAGGGTTGGGCTAGAATTTTTCTCATCAGTTCCCTTCCAGCTCTGACCCTGATTCTTTACATACCAGGATCAGAATTCTGCCCAGCGACACAAATGGAGTGCTGAATTCTGCTGTGAAGATACAGCCTACAAAGAAGTCACCACGTTCTCCCCTTAGTACCTGCAAGTGAGAAGAAATCAAGACGTGAGAAAGGTGTGCCTTTGGAGCTGAAGCAGAGCAGCAGAATGCCGGGCAGGGTGTGTGAGCCAGGCCAGCCAAGATGGCGAACCTTGACCACAAAGGAACAAATCAAAGACTGAACATGGAAGTGGGGGCAAACAGTGCCTGAGCAGCTGCCATCATTGGGGAATGATCTACACAACCAAAGGACCTCCATCCTTGCCAGGGAGGGGACCTAGGAACCTACTCACACACCGCCAACTCTCTCCTTTATGAGTTCATGGGAATCTACATCTAGCCAAACAAAAAGCGGGCTTGCTCCTTGTTCTCCTGAAGGTCTCACCTTCATGGTAGCAAAATAGTAGGTCCAACTCCACGAAAAGAAAGCAGCTACTTAGCATTATAAAGACACAACACTCAACCAGTCAAGGTTTTTGCTTTCTAAAATAGTTGTTGAATTCTATATACTGAGGGTATAGGCTGCCTGGTGCTATGGGAAGTGGGGGCAGGAGTGGAGAGGCACAGCTAGTGGATGGGACTAATGGTAATTTTTCAAGTTTACTTAGACCTAACAGATGCTTTGTCATGGCATGGAGATGATCCAGAGTTCTTGAAAGTTCTATTAGTGGAGCATAAGCTGGTGGGCACTGGCAGGTCTTACCAAGTAGGAAGGACCTTGATGATGGGAGCTTGCACCAAATGATGTGCCTCCTGGCTGAGAACAAACCTTGCTAAACAGAAGATTGGCCAAAGGGCGAGTTCTTGAGCTATGATAACTCATGAAATGGACTAAAAATATTCAAATTATGGTTCTGTGCATGCCATTTACATGGCTGGCAAAAGGGGCTGGGCAGCCACACTGGAGCCAGCCAACTAAGGGAACAAATGAAATTGGAAAGGGAAAGGACATCTGAGGTGCTGCTGTGGTTTCACAGGCATGGATAACGTCCCCCACTCTTCTGGAACACAAGGTGCTTCTGCAATGATGGTGACTCCGTCCTGTGAACACTCACCTGTGCAATGGGCACAAGAACGATCAGAATGAAAATATGGTGCGTGAGCATGAGGCGATCGTGCTTGAGGAAGTTCCTAAAGATGGCGAGAGAGTGTTTCTTATCCTCACCTCTGTTTCGGTACCAGTAGCAAATATACATAGCGCCTAGGTCGTAGGTCATGTATGGAATCAAAACCCATATATATTCTCGAGTAAGCCAATGCCTAGAGGGAAGCACATGAACATTCTAAAGGTGGATTCTGCAACCCTGGAACCCAAGGATCTGCCCACTCATAACAGTGTGGTGTGGTGCTGACCCATTCGCTACTTACATAGCAGTTATCGCTCCAAATGCTTGCCAGAAAGGAACACCTCAAAGTAGACATTGAAATGGAAATGCACAAGGAGGTTGTTGAACATTGGGCAACTCGGTGGAAGAGCTAAACGCAGAAGCCAAAGATCTACTTGACATCATTTACTTCTTTTAATGGGGCTGTTAAATGTTTCCTTTTTGTCTAGTTTAGCTGATCCCTTGTGATGGACTTAACTGGTTTTCTTTGGTGTGTCCAAGTTACCCACTCCTCAAAGCTGCCGACACTCCCTTCTAAGAAACTGATATGGGAATTAGACCGAAGCTCCTATTTCCAGTTTAACTCCAGTGGCACTAATGTGCCATTACTCAAGAGGCTGGAGTTGGCAGTCTGAAAATCCCAAGCCTACATTTACACATCTCACAGTTCTCTCTCTCTCAAACATACCCATCAAGGTCCCACTAGAACATAGAACCCCAGCCCTGGGTGTGGCTGTAACCTGTTGGGTGGCTTCTGTGGTAATTTTCCCTGCTATTCCAGCTCAGGTGCCACCTGTATATATCCAGTGTGAAAATAACCAAGTTATGGTATCAACATCATTGGTAGTGTAAGTCCCAAAGGGTCCTCTGTTAATGCCCTAGGACAGAGTAGAAACAGGAGTGCTCACAGATGGCAGCTTCAGTGCCAGTTAATGACTAACCACTTCACATACAAAAATTGTCCCTGAATTTATAATAATAGAAATCCAGTTTGTGTACCCTGGGAGAGATGCGGCCATTGATGCAATTTTCCTATTGAGATGATCCCCAAACTTCCCGTTCCTTAATTACACTATGAATAAACAATGGGAACTGCCACCAAGCCTGCAATGAATGAAGTAGCTATAATGTGTATCAATTACCTGGACTTTGCTCTGGCAATGATTGAAGAGGTGTGGTTGTTAGGTAGGTGGCTATCTCCAGCCTGGTGGCTTGGATGAAGCAATTCCACAATTAGAATAACTAGCCCTTTGAAAATACAAGAAAGCTCCTGAAAGCCTAGTGAAAGCAAGAGGGGCCTGGCCTTTAAAGGGAAGCTCTGGTGTTTCCATTATTTACCTTAATGCTGAATTATAGCTGTAGGGCGAAGGTCCTTAGAGGTAACTGAGTGAATTAACAAGATGCCTAGTTTCTGGTCCTGGCAAAGCTCTGGGCATTTGGGCAAAGCTTTTCACTGCTCTGTGTCTTAGTCTCATCAGAGCCACTTAATTCGCAGGTTGTGGAGGTTCAAGTAAGCAAAAACTTGGAAAGAGACTAATCCAAATGCCAGAGCTTTGGGGGTGGGGGTTGGAGAAATGCTCTCCAGTGCCTCACTGATTAAAGAGAAGTTAGAAAGAAGACAAAACGAAGTCTTTGGTGAGGAAATGTTTGGGCATTTTGGTGAAAACTTTTCAGAAGATTCAAGGGCTCTTACAGCATCCTCACATCAGCAGTACCAGATGATTGGATGCAGAGCTAGAAAAAAAAAGCTTCGCCTGGAGTCTGTGAACTTGGATTGGGGGTGGGGGCAGAATGACACCTTTATTTTCACTAACCTCCAACTTAAATGGAGCAATTCATAGGGGTCCATGCCATTAAAAAGGTTGTTCATCTCTGATCTGGTCTAGCATAGTCTCCCAAATAGGGTCAAGATCCACAGTTTAAGAATTGCTTGAAGGGGTTGAGAGTGGAAAAAGTTTAAGAAGCCCCGATCTAGTTGATTCTCATTTTACAGATGAGGAAACTGACCCACAGAGGTTAACTAACTTCCCTGAGGTCACACAGGAAGAGATCCAGTATCCGTTTGAAGGTGCATTTCCTTACAGGCTTTTAAGCAAAGGCAGGATGACCACTCTTTGGTATGTTAATAGTGGGCAGATTTGGCCTTTAGGGCCTCTCAGGTCCCCTCCAACCCTTCAGTTCTGTGTTTCCACTGTCCCATTTTGGCTGCTGCCTACATAAAAGGGTGGACTTTTACAAATAGAAGAACTAAGGCAAAAACCTAGCATTTTTCCCCCACAGAGATCAAGTCAAACTTGAAGAGTCCTAATTCATAGCCTCTTGCTTTCTGTCTGTGTCATGGCCCCTCACGAGTGCCTTGAAAATGAAAAGATCTGGATTTCTGAAAAATACCAAAGGCAGTTTCAATCAGATAACTTGGCACAGGTTCTTTACCTGGGTCCATGAAATTTCTTTAAAAATAAAAAAAGTAAAAATATTTAGTCATCTTTCAGTCTAATTGGTTTCCTTCATAATTCTATATATTTTATTTTGTGCCTTTGAAAAAGGCTTCATTACAAGGTGGTGTGAAGGGAGTGATTTACAGCCAGCAGAATCCATTCCACAAAAAGGTTAAGAAGCCCTAGCTTAAGGCAATGTGAAATTTTAGGTATTGCCACTAAGAATCCCTATGAGAAAGTAAAGTCCATACTTTCTCCCCCATTCCCTTTGCCTCAAAGGGCTGATGTGGAAATGTTCTTATTAGAAATAGTTTACAGAAATTTGTAGCTTGCCCTTGTCCCCATTTTTTTCCCACAAGCTGCACATCATGTCTTTAATTGCACAAATTGATCATGTGTTTCTGAAAAATGTAGCCTCCACTTAAGCCTTGGAACCAATATGTAGAAAGGCTTAGGGTCATGGCAACTCATTCAGTCTATTTCAGTCCATTTGGTGTGGAAAGGCAGGCTTCAGAATCACTGGGCCAAGCTTAAAGCAATTTGAGGAGATTGACCTTGCTGGTACAAAGCTCTACAGAATAAATGACAGTGTGAAAGATGGCAAGAATCTCAGTGGCTACCTAGACCAAAAATCCTTACTACTACATTCTTAACAGGTGGCAGTTCAGCCTCTAACTGAGGACTCCATTGACAGAAGATCAATGACTGCCCTGAGGCAGCCCGCCCCACTGTTGGGCAGCTGTAGTTCTGAGGAAGTTTCTCTTCACATCGGTTGTAACCTCTGCTCCCATTCCCTTCGTTGCCCCCCAGTTATGGCTAATCCCTCTTCCGTCTGATAGTCCTTCAGCAACCCCCTCTAAATTGGGGGTCTATGAATTTTTATTTCAAATATTTTTATAACTATTTCAGTATAACTGGTTTCTTTTGTTTTTGTTGAGTCACGTCTGGCCCTTTGTGACCCATTTGGGGTTTTCTTGGCACAGATGCTGGAGCGGCTTGCTATTTCCTTCTCCAGATCATTTGACACATGAGGAAACTGAGGCCAGTGGTGTTGAATGCCTTGCCCAGGGTCACACAGCTAGTAAGTGTCTGAGGCAGGATTTGAACTCAGGGCTTCTTGACGCCAGGCCTGGTGCTGTATTCATTATGCCACTTAGCTGCCTCCAGAACTAAAGACACTACTGCTCAGATGTGGCCTGCCCACGAGCACGTCACTGATCTCCCTCTTTCAAGGCACTGTGTAGCTGAGATCGCACTCCTTGCTTCCACATCAGCCATATTGAGTTTGCTACACCCTAAAACTTATCATGTTTTTGCACAAACCATTATCTACCCACAATCCCTCCATCCTGTATTTTTGGAACCCAAGTGTGTATACCATCATGTTTTTGCCGAAACAACCCAACCAAGAACTCCTCCTACAGCCTTTTCCTTACAATTTCCCTTACAATTCACACCCTCTAGTAACATCACCCAGTTACTTTTGAAAGAGGCAATGGGAATGAAAACATAAAACCCAAGGTCCTGAGATGAATTCATCCTGAACAGTATATGTATTCAAATCCAAGCATCAAATTCTCAGCTTACAACAGACTGGCTATCTGACCTTGGACCCTTCACCTTTCTGGGCCTCCTTTCCTTTGCAAAATGGAGGAGTTAAAAGATGATAGAGGGAGTAATTTCACCAGTAAAGAACTCCCTAAAATTCCCTCCACCAGTGCAGGTCATTGTCTCATTTGTGATTAGAATCTGAGTTGTCTAGGGCACAGAGAGGGGCCACAAATTTGTCCACTGTTGCACAACTAGTCTTTGGCAAACCTTGATCCCTCTGCGTCTGTCAGCCACCATGCAGCAAAAATTACAACTCATTTTCTATAGCATTTTAAGGGGTTGAAAAATGTTTTCCTTTCAACAAACCCATGAGGTATGTCATGCAAGCATTCTCTCTGTTCTGTTGTTCTGTGACTTATCCAAGGCCAAACAGCTAGTGTTAGAAAGCTAGTCTTTGAACATATATAGGTCTCCTCTGATTCCAAGGTCAATTGTCTCTCCCGGACTTAAGAGTCAGAAGACCTAGGTTCAAATCCAGACGTGGGGTTAAGACCTATATGATAACTTTGGGCAATTATTTTCCTCATCTATAGATGGGAATGAAATTCCCTTCCAGCTTTAACATACTTGGGTAAATTCATTCTGCCCTCGTTAAAATCCATATGGGGACATGCCAGTCTTTATGGTAAAGCAAGTTCATATTACATAGCCCATTTCAAAATGAAGGGGACCAGTGAAGAGCAGTGAAGAACTTCTTGCAAGATCAGTTTCCCACCACCATGCAATCTAGCCCAGAAGAACAAGAGCTTGGGGCTGGGAAAAGTGATAGAAGAAATGGAATGAAATACTCCAAAATACCCCAGTCAGCAGAGTCAATGAAAACTCCTAGCCATAGGTCACTCAACCCTAGACCTTCTGGTCTCTGTTTAAAATGTGTTCC
This sequence comes from Pseudochirops cupreus, assembly GCA_028627135.1. NCBI lineage: Eukaryota > Metazoa > Chordata > Mammalia > Diprotodontia > Pseudocheiridae > Pseudochirops > Pseudochirops cupreus. Next base: position 368,915,283 of record CM053584.1, read on the forward strand.
GCCGAGTGAAACACCATACTCTTGTGTGATGGGGACAGATGAGGACTTGTCCACTTCCTGCCTTGTTTGGGATCTGTCATACATGAGAGGATTCTCTGAAAAGGAGTTCAGGATGATCATCAAGAATCTCAGCTTTGCCAGGGATGAGAGGGTCCAGAGAAAAGGGCAGGGCAACCTCGTACTGGAGAAGGTTATTTTAAAGGTGAAAGATCTACCTCATTAGCACTGCCAAAGGGCTGACCAAAGAAGAAGAGGCATTTGAAAGAACCAAGAGCCCCAGTTCCCTGTACTAAAACATGTTTTCTAAAATCTTTGGTCTGGAGAAACAATAAATCTTTACTCTCGGGAAAGGTGGGGACTACAGATGTGGAATGCAGTATGCCCCGTTAAGTATTGTTGTATTATCTGCCAACTGACTTTGCTTGAATGTTTTCTTTTGTTATAAGAAAAGTTTTGGGGATTAGGGGGTAGGAAAGAGTATAAGGACTAAGGGGAAATGACTGTCAAAAAAACAAAAGGCAGTAATGAAATTCTTTTAAGATTTTATAAGAACTAGCTTCTACTCAGCAATTTGCTTTTCAAATAAAGTTTAGACTTATTTTTTAAATCTTTTGTCTTTAGATCACTTTCATTTCCAAACAAACCCCACCCCTGCCCTTTCCTCAAGAAACTCTTTCTTATAATAAAGAATTTAAAAAGAAAGAAGGAAAAAGCCATCGAGCAAAACCAAGTCATATCAACCTTGCCCGACGGTATATGCACTATTCCGCACCTGTAGCCCCACCCCGTGCAAAAGGAAGGACATAATATCTTACTTTCTAAAAGAGCCAAGTGTGTCCCATGTATTGACCTATTTACTTGTATCACAGCCCTGAAATTCTGCATTATTTCCCATGTGCAACTGGGGAAATCTGATCTACATTGTTTTTTTGGGCCTGGGATCACACTATCTCATGTTGGAGCCTGGGACTAGAATCTATTCTCTTTTTTATTAGACCACATTTCTTTCAATTATGAGACCATCGTGAAACCATTATCAATGCTTCCTAGGGTAGCTAGGTGCAAGTGCATGAAGCACCCAGCCTGGAGTCAGGACAACCCGAGTTCAAATTCAACCTCAGACACTAGCTGTGTGGCCCTGGGCAAGTCACTTAACCCTGTTGGCCTCAGTTTCCTCATCTGTAAAATGAGCTGGAGAAGGAAATGGCAAACCACTCCAGTATCTCTGCTAAAGAAATCCCTCCCCAAAAGGGTCATAAAGAGTGGGACACGAATGAAAACAACTAAACACCATCAATATTCCCTGGTGTGTTCACTAGAAATTTCCTCACATCGTTCTTGAAGGTGGGAAAGGAAACTGGGTGAAGGGGAGAAGACAAGAAAGTCCTTCCTTAAGTCCCATAGAAGCCACTAATAAGCAGTCCCTACCCAAAAAGATCCGCTGCCGGGATGTTTATTCCTTTCCCACTGACATTAGAACTTACCTGCAGGTAATCACATCAGTGCAGGACAACACAATGATGAGGCCTGAGACAGAAGCCAAGACAGCCTGGATTGAAGAAACAACCCTAACGGGGAGAAGAGAGATGCTTCATCATCAATCTTGGGGAATATCGAGGAGACGCTGATCTGTCCCACTTTGGACTTCCAAGCCCCTAAGAACGTCCCCACTCCCTGCAGAGCCACAGGCTAAACCTGCGGCATCAGTCCTTAAGTCGCTCCCGAGCCGATCCACGCTGGCCCCAAAGATTTGAGCAGTGCTCTGCTCTGTTCTGCCCCCGCTGTCCCGGTGAGGGTCTGCGGAAAGAGTCCGCCGGCAGGAGGGATGGAGGGGAAGGAAGCAGGCAGCCCACTTCGGCTTCCTGCCTGCCGCGCGCCACCCCCCACCCCCTGCCCCGCCTAGCGCAGCATGGCGCGGGCAGCCTGGGGTCTCCGGAGCCCCCGCGTAACGGCCAGCGCCACCGAGAGCAGCAGCTGCTGCAGCATCTGGAGAAGCTGTCCCCGCGTACCTGTTGCTGAACGTCAAACAGTTGATGACGGTCCATTGGGGAAGCGCCTGGTGCATTCCCCAGGCGCAGAGCACGAAGAAGCCAGGGAAGAAGATCGAGCCGCAGGCCAGCGTCAGCAGCATTGGCGCAGTGGGTCCCCGGCCGGCGGCTCTGCGCTCTGGCCCTTTTGGTTCGGCTCAGCTCGGCTGGCTCAGCCCCGCTCCCGAGCCCAGCCCGGCCCGGCGCGGCGCGGCCCGGCCCGCCCCGCCCAGCCCCGTCCCGTCCCGTCCAGCCTGCCGCGCTCCTCCTACCGCCCACCTTCCTCCTCCCCCGAGCTCCCTCTGCCCCGCGCCCCCAAAGCCCGCGGCCCCGCGTGACCAGGGCCCGCAGCCGGGATAGGAGTGCGGCCGCCTGCCCTCACTGGACGGGCTCTGGCCGCCGGGCGCCCCACTAGCTTAGCCGCGGCCGGAGCGGGAGCGACGGGGCCCGGGAGCCCGGGACGTGGCCGGCAGCGGCCCGCAAGTCGCTACCCCAGCAGCGGCTGCTGGTGCAGCTGCGCCCCACCCGCGCGCCTGGCCCAGCCCTGGCCCAGAGAGTCAGGGAGAGAGCAAGCTGGCTCCGCCCCGAGGGATCGTTCCCTTCCGCCCCTCTGCCGGCTCTAAGGAGCTAGGGAGCCCCAAGAAGAGCCTTCGGGCTCAGGGGCACGCGGGGCGGGGGGGAAGGGGGCGGGCTCCTCTGGAAAAGCGTGTGGTCCGTCTCACAGCTGGCGCCCGACCACCGCGAGTCACGCCGCCCGCCCTCCCCACAGTCCTACCCCACCCCTTACCTCCCCCCATTTCACTCCTCGGATCCCATCCCTTCAACCCTCTCCCCACCTCCACCCCCATCAGCCCGGGAAATAAACAGCCCGAGATAAGCAATCTATCAATCTGATAATATTCATCAAGTGCTTACTCTGGCCTAAGATACAGAGCCAAAAAGGAATAAATGTGTCCCCTTAAGATCATGTTATATTGGAGAAAACAATATATATCAATCCCTAACCGTTTAGTGAACATCTACTAAGTGCAAAATACTGTACTATACACTGGGGAATTCAAAGTGTCAACCTGCCCTCAAGGGGCTTACATTCTTCTGGTACATAGATGAACAGCTACAGACCACATCCAGAATGCATAGAAGGCAATTTAGGAGGATGTCTGCGGAGAAATTCCAGCTCGGGAACTCAGGGAAGGCCTAATGAAGGAGGTAGGTGACTGGCACGTGAGATGAGCTTTGAGGGAAGCTAGGAATTGTAAAAGGCAGGTGAGGAAGGGGTGCGGTCCAGGCATGGAGAGAGACGGCCTAGGCAAAGGCGAGATAATGGGAATAACTAGGCTGGAGTGCATGAAGGGGAGAAGCTCGGGCCAAGTCTAGAAAGGTAGTCTCCAGCCAGCTTGTGAAGGGTTCTGAATTAACCCACTTTCTAGGTCAAGAACCTCAGGAAGTTTCTTAAACACACCGGAGTTGGATGTCTCTTTCCTATAGGGTATTTGCCCCTTGTGCCCACTTGTGGAGTAGGAAGGAGAGTCTGGGTATCTAGCTATTTCCAAGGTGCTTTCTAAGACAGGACACGGTAGCGTGACCCTTGCTGGTAGAATTCCAAACAAGAAGGTCCTGCTTTTGAGAGCAAGAGATACCAAGTTCTTTTGCAACCTGGTAGAAGAAAATCTCTCAAAGTCACTGTCTCTGAGCAGCTCTATAAAGAAATGGCCCCAGGTAGTACCCCAGGCCATTCGATATGAGCTTTTCTTCAGTCTGTAACAGAGCTAGAGTCCTTTTCCCACTTCCCTGGTCCCTCTTCCTCGATGCTGCCAAAGTAATTTTCCTTAAGTGCAGAATCTGGCCATGGGACTCCCTCTTGCCTTTAGGCTCAATTATAAACTCTATTTAGCTTTCAAAGCCAATTAGAACTTGTCCCCAACCTCTTTCCAGCTTCTTTGGACATAACTTCTCCTATACTTTGCAATCCAGCCAAACTGGCTACCTCTCTGTTCAGAACACACAACACAATCTCTCATCTCCATGCCTTTAGCCTTTGCACTGATAGGTCACCTCTACCTGGAATGAACTACCGCCTCACCTCCTTGTCTCCCTTTAAGACGCAGCTCCAGCACTATGTTCTGCATGAACCCTTTCCTGATCCCCAACGCTAGTGCCCTCCGTGCCAAACTACCTTGCATTTAATTACTGTGTATGTATTAACTTTATATTTAGACTGTATTACATGTGTTTGTTGTCTTCCTTGGCTAGAATGTAAGATTCATTCAAGAAGGGATTGTTTCCTTCTTTGTCTTTGCATCCCTAATGCCTAGAACAGCACACAGTAAGCATTTAAAAAGGGCTTGTTGGCTGATTGATTAATAGATAAGCACTTAGTTCAACAACCTACAACACCCAGCTTTTGAAGTAACTCTGTTCCAAATTCAAAACAAACACAACCCCAAGCCTGTGGAATTCAGAATTTAGTCAGAAAATACCAGAACTGGGACGGAAGGTAGCCTTCCAGTCCAACTCCATCATTTTAAAGAGGAGAAAATTGGGGTGCAGAGAATTCAGCAACACAATTCAGCAAGCATTTACTAAGTACTCACTTTGTATCAGATACGGTGCCTGAGAAGTGAAACAAGGGCAAAGACAGAGGCAAAAGACCCACAGGTATGAAAAATGCTTAATGCAGCACATTTTGTTGTAGCAAAGAATCAAAACTAAGGGGATGCCCATCAGCTTTCAAATGGCTAAGCAAATTGTGCTACATGAAGGTAATGGAGTATTATTATAAAAAAATATGGATGGAAAAAATCCGAAGAATTTTGGGGAGATTTTCATGAACTATGTAGCCTGAAATGAGCAGAAATAGCAGAACAATTAGCACAATGACTTAATAATCTAAAGGAAAACTTTGAACAACTTCAGAATTCTGATTGACACAGTAGCCAACTGTGACTTCAGAAGAGTGCTGAGGAAGCATACCTTCTGACTTGGCAGAAAGGAGATGGACTAAAGGTATAGAATATATGCATACATTTTCAGACAGGTATTTGTTTCTGTGGGGCTAGGAGATAAGTTAGTAGAAAGTGAGACTTTAAAAATTAATTTATTTAATTTTAGTTTTCAGAATTCACTTCCATAAGGTTTTGAGTTTTAAATTTTTTTCCACCTCCCTTCCCCTCTCCCCTCCCCTAGATGGCATGCAATCTGATAATGGTTCTGCATATACATTCTTATTAAACATATTTTCACATTAGTCATGTTATAAAGAAGAATTAGAATGAATGGGGCAAACCACGAGAAAGAAAAAAACGAAACAAAACACACAAAAAGAGAGCAAATAGTATACTTTGATCTGCATTGAGACTCCATGTTTCTCTGGATGTGGGTAGCATTTTTTATCATGAGTCTTTTGGAGTTGGCTTAGATTCTTGCATTGCTGAGAAGAGTTAAGTCTATCAAAGTCAGTCATTGCACAATGTGACTGTTACTGTATACAGTGTTCTCTTGTTTCTGCTCAGTTCACTCAGCATCAGTTCATATAAGTCTTTCCAGATTTTTCTGAAGTGTGCCTGCTCATCATTTCTTATAGCACAATAGTATTCCATTATATTCATATTCAACAACTTGTTCAGCAATTTTCCAATTGATGGGCATCCCCTCAATTTCCAATTCTTGACCACCACAAAAAGAACCGTGATAAATATTTTTGTACATGTGAGTCCTTTTCCCATTTTTATGATCTCTTTGGGATACAGACCTAGAAGTGGTATTGCTAGGTTAAAGGGTATGCACATTTTTATAGCCCTTTGAGCATAGTTCCAAATTGCTCTGCAGAATGGTTAGATCAGTTCACAACTCCACCAACAATACATTAGTGTTCCAATTTTCTCACACCTGTTCCAACATTTATCATTTTCCTGTTTTGTTATGTTAGACAATCTGATAGGTGTGATGTGGTACCTAAAAGTTGTTTGACTTGCATTTCTCTAATCAATAGTTATTTAGAACATTCTTTTCATATGATTATAGATAACTTTAATTTCTTCATCTGAAAACTGCCAGTTCATATCCTTTGACCATTTATCAGTTGGGGAATAACTTGTATTCTTACAAATTTGACTCAGTTCTCTATATATTTCAGAAATGAGGCCTTTATCAGAGAATAAAAATTCATTCCCAATTTTCTGCTTCCCTCCTAACCTTGGTTGCATTGGCTTTATGCAAAAACTTTTCAATTTCATGTAATCAAAATGATCCATTTTGCATTTCATAATGTTCTCTATCTCTTGTTTGATCATAAATTCTTCCATTCTCCATAAATCTGACAGGTAAACTATTCCTTGCTCTCCCAGTTTGCTTATAATATTAGCCTTTCTATCTAAATCATGTACCCATTTTGACTTTATTTTGGTATATTGTATAAGATATTGGTCTATACCCAGTTTCTGCCATACTATTTTCCAGTTTTCCCAGCAGTTTTTGTCGAATAGGGAGTTCTTATCCCAGAAGCTGGGGGTCTTTGAGTTTATCAGGTGGTAGATTACTATAGTCATTGTCTTGTGTACCTAACCTATCCCACTGATCCACCACTCTATTAGAAAGTGAGATTTTTTTTAAAAAAGAAAGAAAAGAGTACTGATAAAACATTTTTTTAAAAAGGGAACCAAAAAGTTCAGAAGGGGATGGAAACAAACAGGGCAATCTTGTTACTTCAACTCTTCATGACCCTTTTTTTTTTTTTGGCATTTTCTTGGCAAAAGTGGTTTGCCATTCCATCTTCTCCAGCTCGTTTTACAGATGAGGAACTGAGGCATAGGAGGTTAAGTGACTTGCCCAGGGTCACGTAGCTAGTAAGTATCTGAGGTCAAATTTGAACTTAGTCTTCCTGAATCCCCTGCACCACCCACCTGCTCAAACTTGTTATTACCTTGCTAAGTATATATACATTTAAAAAAAATTTTCTTGACAGAAGTTTATTGTTTCATTTTCAAACCTTTTTTTGTTGTTCACATTTATATGTTGAGATGTTTCTGTTTGTTGATGACTTAAGTGCATGATAAAAAAAAATAAAATAAAGTGGCTTGCCAAGTTCTCATAACATGTCAGTGACTAAGCTAGCACTATAACTTAGGTATGAGAGCCTGCCTCTCTGCACAAAGCACAGCACAGAGGTTCTCTCATGTCAACTCCGGGTCACTGGCCTATTGTAATCTTGGTAATGGTTATTTGTTCTGTTTTGAATAGGAATTGGTTGAAGTTTTCCTGTAACAGTGTGAGATGTGCCCAGGTGGGTTAAATTTTAACAGATTCAGAGCTCAGTATCCTGAGAAACAATGTAAGAGAAACAATGTTATCGATTTCCTTTACTCAACTTGTTGGTAACAAGTTTCATGGTTTCCCAGACTGCCACCCTTCTGTCTTTGCCTCCTCAAAAGTTGCTTGAAGAAAAACCATGACCCATTTTGGTCCACTGCTTCTGAAAGATACTTAGAAGATTTTCTCCTAGCTTACATCATCTGAGTTCTTTTAATGGCAATCCATCAAAGCACTTAAGTACCTACAAGTGCCAGACACTGAGTTAATCCCTGGATTCAAAGAACAGGGAAAACAATTCCTGCCCTCAAGGAGCTTACATTCTGATGCGGAGAGACAACCTGTAGGTAAAGTCCAAAAGAAGGTAACCTTAGAGAGGAAAGCGATCTCATCCAGCTCTGTGTCATGGGGGTGTGCGTGCGTGCGTGCGTGCGTGCGTGCGTGCGTGTGTGCGTGTGTGCGTGTGTGCGTGTGTGTAAGAAAGACAGAGACTTTCAGCAATGCACATCACTTTCTTCCCACCTCTATTTAAAAAAATAAAAAGGGCTAGATGTGGTCTTTCGCAGCTCTCCCATGCTATGGTTGTATGCCTTCTCTGAGAAATCAAGAGAATATTTAAAGGTATTCTTTAAAATACTTTCCTATTATAATAAGGGGTTTAAAAACTGACTGACTAACCACAGTAGATGGACTTCTGGGAGGACCTAGGCAAGAGTCACCTAGGATATGACACATGGATGGAATGTTACCTGCATTTTAGAGGGGACTTCCAAACCAAAACTACCTCCAGCTGTCCTGTTAGATGTTAGATGTTAGAGCTGAAAGGGACCTTAGAATTCATCACAATCCTTTGAGGTTTTTTTTTTTTGCTTTTTTTTTTTTTGCTTTTTGGAGGGGGGAGGGCAGAGCAATTGGGGTTAAGTGACTTGCCCAAGGTCACACAGCTAGTATGTGTTAAGTGTCTGAGGCTGGATTTGAACTCAGGTCCTCCCGATTCCAGGGCCAGTGGTCTATTCACTTCACCACCTAGGTGCTCCAAATCCTTTGATTTTATACAAAAGGAAACTGAGAGATAGAAAGGGTAAACCAACTTGTTTGGTCATATTTCAGTTGTGTCTGACTTTCTGCGACCCCATTTGGGGTTTTCTTGGCAGAGATACTGGAGTCATTTGCCATTTCCTTCTCCAGCTCATTTGACAGATGAGCAAATAGGCAAATGAGGTTGAGTGACTTGCCCAGGGTCACATAGGCAGTGTTTGAGGCTGAATTTGAATTCAGGAAGATGAAACTTCCTGACTCTAGTCCTGGCACTCTACTGTGCCACCTAGCTGCCCAAACAACTTGCCCAAGACTTATCAATCACCATAGCTAATGGCAGATTAAGGTACTATAATAGCTGAATTGAGGTCTGAAACTGAATTCATTTAGAAAATAATTGCTGGGCAGCTCCTTCTCTAACATCTAGGCAAGGATGCGGCAACCGAATTAGAACTCCTTCCTTATTTAGTGAAGGGCATGTTTAGTGGGTTTGGCAATGAAAGAAGGCATTGCCCAACAACCCAGGCAGCAATGGGGAAACAGACTCATTTTACAGATGAGGAAACTGAAGGGGAGTTAAGTGATCTGCACAAGGTCAAACAGCTAACAAGTGTATTCGGTAGGATTTGAACTCAGGTATCCTTGATTCCAAATCCTGCCCCACATACAATTATCTTCTTTTAAAAAATCTTACTGATGTCTTATTTTTATATCATTTTCATTTGCTAGGATAGCCCTATACCGTCCCCTGCTGAGCAAGCTATCCCTTATATTTTTTTAAGCTATCCCTTATGAGAAAAGTTTTAAAAGATTTTTACAGTCAGGTCAATAAAACTAACCAACATATATCCACAGGGTCTGATAGTATCTGCAGGGTGCCACATTGCAAGTCCCCTAGTTCTCCAAGGAAGGGAAGGTCAGCACATTTTCTTACTTCATTTTCTCACCAAGCTGAGTCATGGAACAAGAATAATCTTCCAAATGATAATGCAATCTGAAGAACTTTCTTTCAGATGCTACCTTACTTAGCTACCATCCAGCCTAGTCCCCTACCGTCTCTGATGCTCAGGGTCTGCCATTTGACAAGGCTTCTCTGTTTCTTCATGCCTTCATGGACAACCTAAACTAAATATTTCTCAGTTGAGCACACGCCAAGAGGTCCTATATCTTTCTCCCCACCCTTACTCTTCGGTCCCCTCCTGCTCTTTCATCATCTGGGGAGAGACAAGTGGTTACAAGTCCAATCTTCCTGTTTTTTTGGAAGGGCCAGGCCACATACAGTTAATATGGCTTGCTTTTTTCGGGGGTGAGGGGATATGGACCAAATGATTTCCTACCCAGCCATTAGTTTCAAAACCCCCTTACAAGCAGCTCTGAAATAAAGGAGGCAGATGCTGGGTTTTGTATCTGATGACACTCTTAGAGAAAGTGAGGGAAAACGAAATCCCAAGCTACAGCAAGTGAAACTACGGCTTGTGCTTGGGCTGACTCACTGAACAAGTAAGGACCTGCATTGTTTCTTCCCGAGTGATAGAAGAAACTGTGGGCAGATCAGGAGAATGGTTTTACTGACATTCTCCTTACATCTTCCTCGCCACCAAGTACTCTTCCATCCGGTGACACTGGCCTCCTGGCTGCCCCGGGAAAAGACCCTCCATCTCTGGCTGCCCCCCATACCTGAAATGCTCTCCATCCCTACCTCTCCTCCCGGTTTCCCAGGCTGCCTTCAAGTCCCAACTAAAACCCCACCTTTACAGGAAGCCTTTCCCAACCCCTCTTCAAACCTCTCAATTATTTCCTATTTATCCTGTTTATATATAGGTTGCTTTGTGTATATTTGATTGCAATCAAATGTCCCCCCCCCATCCTACCCCCACTCCCACCTCATCAGATTGTAAGCTTCTTGAGGGCAGGGACTATCTTTTGCCTCTTTTTGTATCCTGGTGCACACTACAATTCCTGGTATATAGTAGGCACTTAATAAATGTTAATTTGACTGACTGACTCAAGCTAAAAAGCTGAGAAATTTTCTCAAGAAACTAAAGGAAATTCCAGCCAGAAACTAACTTCATACTAACTTGCTTTATGGGCTCTTACTGTCAAGCTTCTATTAGCTTAAGAAGAAGAACTGAACATTTGAATTCTTCCAAATTTGATGCAGTAGAGCTCAGTTTAGAGTTCAAATCCTAGCTTAGCTACATACATCCTGTGTGATGTCGGACAAGTCATTGTACCTCTCTGGTGATCACTTTTGATGATCTGTAAAATTAGGGAGTTGGACCAGATGACTTTTAAGGTCCCTTCCAATTCTAAGTATGTACTTCTATCAGTATTCTTTATTTCCTTTTTTGTGGGGTAAGGGAGAGTTTTTCTAATCCTGTAATTTGATTGGCATAAGGAACTTCCAGTCAGGAAACACCCTTTACCAATGTGGCATCTACTCTGCAACTTACGGCCGGAGAGTTGTCTGGGACAAGGAGATCTTAATTGGTTTATTTAGGATTCTTTATCAATGCCAAGACCACTAATCATGGGTGACTCCCTGGGCTTTATCACAGACCTCCTTCTCTCTTCATTCTGGGCTGTCTCACTGGGTAATCTCATCAGCTAGGTGGTACAGTGAAGATACTGCTGGGTCTGAAGTCAGAAAGACTTGAGTTCAAATTTGACCTCAGACACTTCCTAGCTTTGTGATCCTGAGCAAGTGACTCCATCTCTGTATGCCTCAGTTTCCTCATTTGTAACATGGGGATAATAATGGCACCTACCTCTTTAGTTGTGAAGCTCAAATAAGATATTTATAAGGCACTTTGCTTAGTTCTTATTATTATCATCAACTCCCATGGGTTCAGTTGTTAGCTTCACGTAGGTAATGCCCACAGAACTATATCTAGCCCTGACCTCTCTTTAGAGCTACTGCTTCATACTGACTGCCTTCTGAACATGTCCAACTGAATGTCTTCTAGGCATCTCAAATTCAATTTGACCAAAACAGAATTTATTATTTCCCCCACCTGTCTCACTACTTTCCTCTTCCAGACTTCCCTTTCATCCCCCAGTCACCTCAATTTACAACTTGAGCTGCATCTCCCAACTCTGTACTCTCTCTCACTCACTCCACATGGGCAGTCCAACTCTTGCCCTTGCTGCCTTCACATTTCTCCTACATGTCTCCTCTCCTTTCACACAGCCACCACCCTAATTCAGTCCCCATCACCCCTTGCCTAAAATATTGCAATAGCCTCCTAATTTATCTCCCTGCCCCCAGGTTCTCCCCACTCCAACCCACCTTCCACTTAGTTGCCAAAGTGATTTTTTTTAAGTGTAGATGTGATCATTTCACCCCCTACTCAGTAGACTCAGTATTACCTCCAGGATCAAATATAAAATCTTCTGGCATTTAAAAGTATTCACAACCTGCTCCCTTCCTACCTTTCCAGTCTTCTTACCTGTCCCTTTACTCCCTATGTGTTCTATGATCTAGCTATAAGCAACCTATTTTCTCTTCCTCAAACAAGGCATTCCCTTCTATCACAGCCATGCCTTTGCACTGGAGGATGCCTGGAACCCTTCCCCTTTCCCCTCCTGTCTGTCTCTTGGGATCTTAGCTTCCTTCAACATCCAGTTCCTATCCCATCTCCTGCAAGAAGCTTCTTCCAGTTTTCCCACCTTCTAGTGCCCTTTTCTCTGATATTACCTTCCATCTACTCTGTGCATATCTTGTGTGTGTAGCCAGTATGCTTTATGCTTGCATTTCCAGATCTCCCCTTTCAAGGTACTACTGGGTATCCATTAGGAGTTGGAGGAACTCTTTTCCTAATACCATCAACTCAAGCCCCCATTCCAAGAGTATTCCCACGACTGTTAGGTACCAATAACTAGTGATCCAGCACCATTTAACTAATCAGCATCAATTAGCCTTTACAAAGGGATATTTACTTCAAGGATAGAGCAAGAACAAAGTTATAAACATTCTCCCCAATCCAACATTTTGGGGAGCATAGTGTCCCCTATATCACCTCAGTCTCTGGGAAAAAGTGGGCTCACACAAAACATTTTCTCCATAGCATTTGTCTACCCAGTTCGTGTCCAAATGTGACATCACTACTAATTGAGCCTTCATTTCAGCTACTGCTGGGACTGGGACCTAAAGCTCACTTCTGCGTCCTTGGGGCATTGATGCTGGTCTGCCTATAAAATCTGACATAGATATGCAACTCTAGGACTCCTTCCAGAGGTAGGTAAAGCACCAAGGCCCATGGATTCATGGGACCATACCTTGGTCTCAGATGAATAGGTCTGAAACCTTTACCTTCAGAGAGGTAGCATGGTCTCTCACCTTACTCTGTCTGGCAAGAAGAAATCAAACCAAGAGAAGGCTAAGTCTGACTAAAACCTTTTGAAGGTACCCCCAATTCTGGTTCTTCAACTATATCCAGTCAAAGGGATTGTCATTTACCACATGGTTAGTGGATGAGAACCAATAATAGAATGTCTATGACTGCTCCAAAGTCTCTCCAAGGCACTTGCATTACAAATCATCACAAGCCTTTTAAAGGCACGCTCTCTGGGCACTTTCAAGTAAGGAATTTCATTGTATCATTCTGTGCATGGTTGTAGGGTTTGGGTTCATTGGCCAGTCCTAAGTCACAAAGGTACCTGACTATTTATATATTATCTCCCTCATTCAAATGTGAACTCATTGAAAGCAGAATTTTTGCTTCTTTTGTGTAGCACATACCCTGGGACAACTATCTCACCTTCCATTCATAATGAAGAGTCAAGTTCCCAGAGTGTGGCTGGCTATTATGGCCCACTCAGGACTTGAGAGCTAGCTAGCCTTGAAGACTTGGAAATGTCTTTCTAATTATATGACTCATGAGCCCCCACTGGTGTGCTTCTCAGCATTGTTATTAATTGACATCATTTAATTGGTCAGACTCAATTAGCTGTTAGAAAGAAATATTTAATAAAGTGGCATGGCAAGAATAATTGGTACAAAACAACTCTCCAAAGTCTGTGTCATACTGTGATTAACACAGTGCCTGGCACATACAAAATAAACACTTATTGACTGGCTGAATGAATGAAAGCATTGAACCATTCCAGATGAGAAAGAAAAACTGTGACAAAAGTCAGATGGACAGCATAAACAACATCCTCCCACCTATTTATCTGTCCTCTAGAAGCAAGATGGGTCATTGTAATTAATCTAAATTTCTCTGCCTTTTCGGGTTATTTTCTTTTACACTAAATAATAAGTCTTAATTAACTGTACTTAATTGCTTAGCCACACTTAGCCCATTCTAGTGGAGATGACTAGAAATCTATAGCTAAATCTATTACTTCATATGTGACCTTTGATTGGTATAGGGCTTTACAATTTTCAAGACATATTCACATGTATTTTCCCATTGAGTCTCATAATATCCCCCAGAAAACAGGCAGGGTATGTAGTATAATATCCTGCTATTTACAAATATGCCCAAATCTTTTCCATCCTCAAAAAACCTTCACTAAACCTCATCATCCCCTATAGGAACCATCTCATACCCTTCTTCCCTTTCTCAGTCAATCTCCTCCCCCCCCTTCCCTCCCCCACTAGAAAAAAAGGCTGTTTACACTGGCTGACTCCATTTTCCTTTTTTTTACTTACTTCTCAACCCACATAATCTGGCTTCTAGTCTTATTACTCAACTGAAACCATTTATTTCAAGGTTATGAAAGATCTCTTAATTGGCACATCTGACAATATTTTTCCAGTCGCCTATGACATATTTGACACTGTTGATCACCCTTTCCTCCAGTGTACTCTCTCCTTTCTGGATGTTCAGGACGCCTCTCTTTAAATTCTCATTCTGATTGCCTGACCACTCCATCTTGTCTCCTTTGCTGGATCATCATTGTAAGTGAGAGTGGGCTCCCTTTTCTCCTCTTTATAATGTCTAATCAGCTTCAAGGAGCTCAATTAACTTCTCTATGCAGATGACTCCCCAGAACTCCCTCCTGAGCATCAGCCCTGAATTGCAAACTTTTCAAACTTGATGTTCCATAGAAATCTCAAATCCAACCTGTCCAAAACAGAACTCTTTATCCTTACCCAAAACCCTTATAACTGCCAACCTGAGGGGCATCATCCTTGATTCCTTATTCTCATTCCACAATATGTTTATTTTACTTTTAGATCCTTTCCCTTTGTCGTTGACCTCCTTCAGGAACACGACTAATAGCATCACTGGGTTAAAGGCTATATATATTTTAGTGACTCATTTTCTAGAAAGCTTGAAAAAGGAGTGGCTAGGTGGTGCAGTGAATAGAGTACTGGCCCTAGAATCAGGAGGATCTGAGTTCAAATCTGACCTCAGACACTTAACACTTACTAGCCAAGGGACCTAGGGCAAGTCATTTAACCCCAATTGCCCTGCTGTCCTCCCTCCAAAAAAAAATGCTTGAAAAAATTCATAGTGCCATTAACAGTGTACAGAGTTCTTACTTTATATAAATTTGGATTGTGCAAATTTGTCTTTACATAAAGACTTATGAAGGAAACCTGCATTCCAAAAAACCACCTATGTTAACTTTACTGTACAGTACTGTGCTTTTTCTTTCTTGTCCCTGGGCTTAGCAGCACCATCACCTCAACCTCCTCCCCCCAAAAAACCAACTAAACTAAAAAAAACCTCCAAGGGAAAGCAGAACAGGATTTATGGAAAGACCTCCGCAGCTGCTGGATGGGGACTCGGCTTGAGATCTCCAGTGCCAAGAGAGGAGCCTCCCTCTGCCCACCTACTAGCATGTCATCCCTCATGTTTGTCTTTAGTGCCTCCCCACTTGGGTACCCCATGTCCTTCCACAGGCCCTGCTTGTTGCCCTATTATTTCCTATCTGTATTTCCAGTCCCCATGAGTCTGCCCTTACCTTCTTCTCCAGCCAGGCCTCCATGTGGCTGGCCCTGGTCCCTTCCTACTCTTCCTCTTGCTCCTTCCACATATCATTAAACCTTGTGCTGGCTCCCTTTCTCCAAACTTTCCTTACTGTCTCTCTCCCTTCCTTCCCCACTTCTGAAGCAAATTCACATTATGTGACTTTACACTGAGGTCTGCAGAAAGGTCCGATTACATAAAGTGAGAACCGTCTGTACTAGTGTGCCAATCATCCCTCAAACACTTCATCAATTGTTATTTTTCAGTCCTGTACCATAAAGTATATGTTAGACTTTTAAAACTTGATGTTCTGTAGAAGTCTCCAATTCAACCTGTCCAAAACAGAACTCATTCTCCTTCTTCAGATCTCTATGACCGCCAACCCCCATCCCCAAATCTTGTGGCCAAATCTTTCTCTACATCTGTTGCATCTGTCTCTTCTCTCCACCCACTTGTCCAGTATTTCAATCACCATTCCTCACCTGAACTATTGCAATAGCTTCTTAATTGGTCTCCCCACCTCTCATCATTCCAATCCATCCTTCATACAGCAGGATCAGTGATTCTCCTAAAGTACAGTTGCCATTTTCATACTCAATAAACTCCAATGGCTTTTGCTTCTTCTATCATCAGTGTTTGGTATTTAAAACCCTATCCTTTCGGATTTATTGCACATTACTCTGCACCCTGCACTCTATGATCTAGTCAAGGTGACCTTCTACCCCTTCCTAATATTCTTCTACTCATTTCCTCTCTCTGTGCCTTTGCAATGGCTGTGCCCCGCATCTGGAATATCCTCCCTCCTCACTTCCGCCTTTTAATCTACATTTCAGTTGTGACCAGTGATTCGGAGCATTTTGTCACATGGTCATTGATTACTCATATTTCCTCCTTTGATGACTGCTTGTTGATATAATTTGGCCATTTATCTTTTGGCGAATTCAGTCTTACTCTTACATGTTTGTATCAGTTCTTTACATATCTTATATATTAGCTCTTTCCCAGAGAAATTTGCTGTGAAGTTAAAAAAAAAAAACTAATTGTTTCCCTCATAAATACCATTTGTGTAGTTCTTCAAACTTTGAAAAAACTACATACATTATTATGGTTGATATTCACAACAGCTCTATGAACATATTACTATTACTTGCATTTACAGGTGAGGGAACTGAAGCTGAGAGGTTAAATATGCACCCAAGGTGACAGAGTTAAGAGTTATTTGAGGTAGGATTTGAACTCGTATTTCTGATAACACGTCTACTATACCACATAGCTGTGTGATGACTCTAGAGGAGAGATCCAGGCTGATGACTTTGAAGAGCTCTGCTTCCCTCAAATCCAATTAACTCACAAGCCAAGACGTCACCCTCATGATGTCATTGGTCCTCTTTCAGAGTGAAGGATCAACAAAAGCAACACAACCTAGCCATGTAGGGCTAACTGCATTTGTTTTGCTTGTACAGAAGTCTTTCAGTTTATGTAATCAGCATTGTTCATTTTATCTCTTGTGATCGTATCTCTCCCTTATTTTAGGTGAGAATTCTCGTGGCCATGGAGGATCATTTTGGAGTTTACTGGGATATATGGTATAGCTGTTTGTCTAAGCCTATTTTCTGCCAAACTGCTTTCCAGCTTTCCCAGAATTTTTTTGTTAAATACCTGTTATGGAGACCTGACTGACTCTCTCCATACTTCCATTTTCACATCTCCAATTACCTATCATATATCTCAAAACTGGGTATTCCGTAGACATCTTAAACTCAACATGTCCCAAACAGAACTCAACTTCCCAGCACCATACACAATTCTCTCTTCTGAACATCCCTAATGTTGTTGAAGTGGTACATGCTCCCAGTCACACAGGATCAAACCGTAGGCATCATCCTTGCCCTGTCACTCTCTCTCATCACCTTCCACATCTAGTCTCTTGCCAAGTTCTGTCATTCCTCCTTTCATAACTCTCACACATGCCCCCATCTTTCCACTGCCCCTACCACTTCTCTGGTTCGGGTTCTCATCACTTCACACCTGGACTGCTACAATAGCCTGCTGGTTGGACTGCCTGCCTCAACTTTCTCCAAACTCCATTCCATCCTCCACTCAGCTCTCAGATCAACCTTTCTTAAAGGAAGGTCTGACTGTGTCGCCTCCGCTGTTTAATAAACTTTAGTTGCTCCCTATCACCTCCAGAATCAAAGAGCCATTAAATCAACACTATCATTTCTAGAAAGGACATATCAATCAATTGTCCTATTGTTCTATTCATCATTCATTCATTGATTTCCAGATTGAAACATACCTACTTCCCTGGAAACTCTCCTATCTTGATGTTTTTCTTGTTTAGAATGTAAACTTGAAGAAAGAGGTTATAATTAACACAGTGTTTCAAACATAATAAATGTATAATGAATAATTATAATGAATAATAATGAATTATATAATGAATTATAATGAATAATTTTTTCATTTATTTATTCATTGTTAACATAAATGGATTGTGTTGTATCATTAGCCTTTTATGCTTCCATTAATATAATCCTGTGGGGTTTTGTTTCTTATCATTAATGTAGTCTGTTCAAATTAATACACATTTATTAAGTACCTACTATGTGTCAAAGCAAAAAAACCAAAACCAACAACAACCCAGTTCTTGTCCTCAAGGGGCTTACAATCTAATGGGAAGACAGCATGCAAGCAAACATGTACAAACAAGCTACATACAGGATAAATAGGAAATAATTAATAGAGGGAGTTAAGAGGGGTTGGTAGGAGGTGGGATCTTAGTTGGGACTTAAAGGAAACCAGGGAGGTCGGTAGAAGGAGTAGAGGATGGAGAGTGTTCCAGGCATGGGGGCAGCTGGAGAAAATGCTGGAGCTGAGAGATGGAGGGTCTTGTTCATGGAGCAGCCAGGAGGCTGTTGCCACTGGATGGAGGAGTCCACAAGTGTCAGAAGGCTGAAAAGGTAGAAGGGGGCTAGGTAACAAAGGGCTTTGGAGGCCAAACAGACCATTTTGTGTTTGCTCCTGGAGGCGATAGGGAGCCATCAGAGTTTATTCAGTGGGAGGTGGGGGTATTATGACATGATCACTCCTGAGTTTTAGAAAAATCACTTTGATGTCTAAGTGGAGAATAGATTGGATTATGGGGAGATTTGAGGCAGGCAGACCCATCAGACTATCACAGTAATCCAGGAGGGAGGTGATGAGAGCCTGTACCAGGGCCTGGCGGTATCAGAGGAGAGGAGGGGGTGTATTTGAGAGATGTTGCAAAGGTGAAATTGGCAGGCCTTGGCAACGGCTTGGATAATGAGGGGTGAGAGATAGGTGAGGAATCCAGGATGCCTCCAAGGTCGTGAGCCTGGGGGACTGAAAGGGTGGTGGTGCCCTCTACAGTAATAGGGAAGGTAGGGTGTGGGGATGGTTTCAAGAGAAAGATAATGAGTTCTGTTTTAGACATGTTGAGTTTAAAGTGTCTATTGGACATCCACTTTAAGATGTCTGAAAGGTAGTCAGAGATGTGAGATTGGAGGTCAGAGAGACTGGGGCAAGAAAGGTAGATTTGAGAGACATCATTTTAGGGATGGTAATTAAATCCAGACTGGCTATGAGGCTGCCACAGAAAGTGATACATAGGCCCCCTGAGCAGATGGAAGATGCTCTGGCCTTTCCTTGGAGGACATTGCCCAGTGGGAGATGAAAGACTCTCCAGGACCTGCTCCTGACTTTCTCTAAAAGCCTGCCCTTACTGCTTTTCCATGCAGGAAGTACCTTCCACCAGGGGCTTCTTCAGCATATTAATGACCCCCACCCATATGACCACCACACCCTGGAATATCTGTCCACAAGGCTTTCCCCTCTTCTCCAATTGGCGAGTTCCTCCCGGAGTCTCTATTTGCAGAAGGGTCTAGATTAGGCTGCCTTCATTCCTCTCTTGAACATGCTTCTGACTTTATGGAGGTCAAAACTACTCCCCTTTACAGGTTACCTTTATTTCCCCTGTCCCCCTTTCATTTCCTTTTTGTGTATTATCTTCTTCACTTAGAATACAAGTTCCTTGAGAACAGAGACTGTCTTTTTGTTTGTTTGATAAATGATTTTCCTTCCTTCCTTCCTTCCTTCCTTCCTTCCTTCCTTCCTTCCTTCCTCACTTCCTCTCTTATAAATATAATATATAATTATATGTATATATAATCCTATTTATTATATACATTATTATATTATTAATCATATATTAATAGTATTTTATCAATACATTGATATTCATCAGTGCTTCTGATCTATAGTTTTCCTTTTATTTACCTCTCAGCAATTAATGTATCAGATTGTATATCTTTTATAAGAAGGATTTGGCAAGATTCCTGTTTTTCTTCTATTTTTTCAAACAATTTATGCAGTACTGAAATTAATTATTTTTTAATGGTTGATAGAATTCACTTGTAAATACATTAAGACCTGGAATTTTATTCTTTGGTAGTTCATTTATGGCTTGTTCATTTTTTGTTCTTTTTAATTCTCTATCTCTTATTCTGTTAATCTGGATATTCTATAATTTCATAAATATTTCATCTATTTCCTTTAAATTATCCATTTTGTTGGTACATAATTAGGCAAAAATAGTTTCTAAAACTTTCTTACTGTCTTTTCATCTTTTATGTCGATGACTTGATTTTCCCCTGTTTTTAAAAAAATTAACTGTGTATTTTAAATTCTTTAAAAAAAACCCCAATTTCTGCTTTTACTTATTAATTTATTTTTTGTTTTAAATTTTCACTCATTTTCAGAATTTCTGTTTGTGTTTATTTGTTGGTTTTCTGATTTTTTTAGTAGCATGCCCAATTCATTGGTTTCCTACTTTTCTCATTTTATGATGAAAGTCTCTAAAAGTATTTGTCCAAGCCTGAAAAGGAACATTCAGGTCCTCAACAATTGTTGTTTTGCTGTCTATTTTTCTTTGTAGGTCAATTGGCTCTTTCTTTAGTCACTTAGATGTTATGCCATTAGGTGGGTATAAAGTTAACTTTTAAAAAATATATATTTATTTTACAGCCATTAATTATCATTCTCTGCCGCTACACTCTCCAATTATATCGGTTATCTTTATTTAGTATTTTATTTTCCCCAGTAACACATAAAAACATTTTTTAACATTTGTTTTTAAAACTTTGATAAACAATATTTGAAAATAAAACTGAAACAGTCATAATAAATACATATAGTTCAGCAATACAGATTCCCACGTTGGCTAAGGCCAAAAAGATATATTGCCATTCTGCATATGTTATGTCCATCATCTCTCTCATAGATAGGCTTCAATTTCAGTCCTCTGAACTTGTGATTTACTCTTGCTTTGATTATAGTTCTAAAGTATTCCATTGTTGTTGTTATTCTAATGATGTTATCATTATATCATATATAATTGTTCTGGGTAACTAGATGGTGCGGTAGATAGAGTACAAGACCTGAAGTCAGGAAACCTCATCTTCATGGATTCAAATCTCTCCTCAAACACTTACTAGCTGTGTGACCCTGGGCAAGTCACTTAACCTTGTTTTCCTTAGTTTCCTCATCTGTAAAATGAGTTAGAGAAGGAATGGCAAACCACTCCAGTGTCTTTGCCAAAACAAACACCCAAATAGGGTCTTGGAGAGTCAGATATGACTGAAACAAGTGAACAACAACAAAAAAATTGTTCTAGTTCTGATCATTTCACTCTGCATCAGTTTATAGAAGTCTTCTCAGTTTTCTCTGAAATTGTCCATTTCATTATTTCTTATGGTCCAAGAGTGTTCCATTACAACTCTGTGCCATAATTTGTATATTACCCAGTGTTGTAGGTTAACTTTAGTTTCCAGTTTTAAACCTCTGAGTTTTCAATTTTCTATGAAGAAAGACACTCTAAAATATTTTTGTCCATATGGCTCCTTTTCATATATATTTAATATTTATATTATTTCATTATCAGTTATGCCTTTTAGCATAAAATAATCTCCCTATCTCTTTTTGCTATATTTATTTTGACTATTTTCTTGTCTTTGATGATTACCATCCCTACTTGTTTGACTTCACTTGAGATATAATAGACATAATTCTATCACCTCATTTTAATTCTATCAATCTATATATTGTGTGCTTCTTGTAAAAAAAACCATATTTATGTATATGTGTATATGTAGGTATGTATGTGTGTGTGTGTGTGTGTGTGTGTGTGTGTATATACTATGTATGTGTGTGTATTTATACAGAGAGAGAGAAAGAGAAAGAGAAAGAGAGAGAGTTGGATTTTGTTCTCTAATCCATTCTGCCACTCTTCTGTTTTATGAGTGAATTCATTCCATTCACAGGCATGGTTTTGATCATTAGGTGCATATTTTCTCCCATAATATCCTGGTATTTCTGTTCTTTGCCAACACAGTCCCTACTATTACCAGGAAAAAGAAGGTGGTGAAAGAAAGAAATTATTTATAATTAGAGTGGTTTGATTTTTCTCCTTTGACCTTCCTCTCTATAATCTGTACATTTACATTCGGTTTTGCAGGATATGTTATTTTTGGTTGTAAGCCTTTCTCTTTTACCTTTTAATGTATCATATTCCGAGATTTTCTTTCCTTGATAATAATTTCTGCTGTCTTACGTGTTCCTAACTATAAATCTTTAATGTTTGATTTTTTTTTCCATTTTTTTTTCCTAAGTCTTTTTTTAATAACATTTCTGGCTATGTATGATTTTGTTTGTTTTTCCAGGAAGTGGCAGGTGAATCCTTCCTCTTTTCAACTTGCTTTCTAATGGTTTTTGTCAATTTCATTCATAATTTCTTGAAACATGGTATCCATTTTCAGAAAAATCTGGAAAAATTTACATGAACTAATGCAAAGTGAAATGAGCAGAACCAGGAGAACATTGTACACAATAACAGTAACACTGTATGATGAAAGTATGATTAACTTAGCTCTTCTTGGTAATACAATATTCCAAGACTCCATTCCATGCTATCTATCCAGCACCAGAAAAAGAACTGATAAAGTCTGAATGCAGATCAAAACATACTGTTTTCACTTTATTTTTGTTTGTGTGGGTTTTTTTCCCCCTTTTTGATTTGTTTCTTCTTTTATAACATGACTAATATGAAAATATTTTTACATGATTGCACATATATAACATATCAAATTGTTTACCATTTTAAGGAAGGAGAGAAGAAGGGAAGGAGAAAATTTACAACTCAAAATTTTTTTTGAATGAGTGTCTGTAATGTTAAAGGGGTTTAAGATCTTTCCCACCCATTAACAGGCCTCACATGGAGCCCATTAAGGGAAGCTTGTCAAGGGGAGGCTTGCTTTCACACCTTTTGCTAATTTCTAATTAGGCACTGAGTAAGGAAAGTTGTGATGCCCTCTGGCTCTGAGAAGTGAGTTGGTATTTTGCTTTGGGGACTCACTTATGAGAAGGATCTTGAGATCCCCTGGTCCAGATTCTGGGTGGCCATATCTTAAGATCTTCTTGACTGCTCAGATGTGAAGACTCTCCTGATCCAGGGAGGTATGTAAAGTGTATAGCTGATTCAGGCAGTCAGAGTCCTGTCTGTTGGTCTTTATTTCTCTGCTTGTATTTTCTCTGAAGTTCAGGGTGCTGACTTTTTCCCTAAACTAGTGAATGTAATTAAAAAAAAGATTTTTGACCCCTTAAACACCTATCTTTCCTAGTGAAACTGCTCTAAAAACATGTGCTCGCAGCCATCCTGGGTATGCCAGCATGGTTGCCCCTACAATATTAAAATTTTCCTTATATGCAATTGGAAAAATTATTTATGAAATATGGTATCCATGTTTCTTGTTTGGTCATAGTTTTGAGAGAGTCCGTTGATTACTAAATGATCTTTTTTTCATCCTGTCTTTCAGGTCAGTTGTCTTTTGATAGATATCTTACTTGTTCTATATTTTTTAGTCTTTTGCTTTTTTTTTTTTTGAGACTGCATCTCAACTCACCCAGGCTGGAAGTGTAGCAACAACTCACAGGTCTAACCCCACTGCTGATCAGCATGGAAAGCCTTGACCTGCAATATTTTTCTGGCCTGGTCTGGTTTGTTCTTTTTGGGGAGCCCAGTGATTTTTCATTCCTGGGGACTCTCTATATGGATGCTAGACTTATTGAGAACATGAAATCAACTTTAGCCTCCTGTAGTTCCAAACCCCCCAACTCAAGCAATCCATAGATTCATTCTCCCCAGCAGCAGACTACAGGTATATGGCACCACATTCAGATCTGTATTTTTTTTTGCTTTTTTGGGGGGGGGAGGGGGAAGGCAGGGCAGTTGGGGTTAAGTGACTTGCCCAAGGTCACACGGCTAGTAAGTGTTAAATGTCTTAGGCTGCATTTGAACTCAGGTCCTCCTGACTCCAGGGCCAGTGCTCTATTCACTGTGCTACCGAACCGCCCCTAGATCTGTATTTTTTCTAATATTTTTATTTCCTCATTGAGTCAGTAAGTTCTGTTTTCTCCACTTTTTTTTTTAGGATGTCAGCTGCAGGATAAGTTTCTCTATTTTCCCCCCTAAGTTCATTCTCATTCCAATTTCTCTATTTTCGTTTTTCCCCTTTTGTTTTAATTTCTCCTCTATTTTTTTCCATTCATTCGTGGCATCCTTGTAGCTAGTCAATTATTTTTTCCTAAGGTTCTAGTTGTGATTTTTTCAGAATGTTATTCGGAATTTCATTTGGTGTTTCTTTTAACCTATGATATTCCTTCATTGTTATTCAGTTATTTTTCAGTCATGTCTGACTCTGTGTGACTCCATTTGGGCTTTTCTTGGCAGAAATACTGAAGTGGGTTTCCATTTCCTTCTCTCATTTGTTTTCAGATGAGGAACTGAAGCCAACAGGGTTAGGTGACTTGCCCAAGGTCACACAGCTAGTAAATGTCTGAGGTTGGATTTGAACTCAGGAAGTGGAGTCTTCCTGACTCCAGGCCCAGCTCTGTGCACTATGATATCACCTAGCTGCCTTTGTTGTAATGGGATTCTTACCCACATTCCCCACTTTGTGCATTTCTATGACTTTAGTTGTTGGATTATTATTTTAATTATTTATTATTATTATTTTACTTTTTGGAGGGGGAAAGGCAGGGCAATTGGGGTTAAGTGACTTGCCCAAGGTCGCATGGATAGTAAGTGTCAAGTGTTTGAGGTCAGATTTGAGCTCAGGTCCTCCTCACTCCAGGGCCAGTACTCTATTCATGATTTTGTGTCAGGGTCAGGGACTGTCTTTTTCTTCACTGTTGGACAGTGGTGAGGCCCAGGTCCTGTCCTCTACTGCAGTTCTGGAGTGGAATGATATTGTACCTGAGCTAGATTTTGCCTGTGCTGTGGTCTAGAAATTGCTGCCCTATAGTCTTTGGGGGAAGGGCTACCTCAGTAAAGACCTTGCCTTGTTCCATAGCCTTGGCATGGGATTCCATTTTGGAGTGAGGAGCTGGACACATTCTTCTTACTAAGTTCTGCCCAGCACCACAGTCTCCATATTCTGCCTGTCTTCTGGGGCTTTCACAGCCACTAATGCTGATCTTTTCTGTTTCCTAATACAGTGAATGAGGTTCATAGCCCTGGGTCTCTGACCTTGGAGCAGCTCCACCCCACCTGATGCTGACTTCTGGCTGATCTCTTGGAGCGTGTCCCCAGACTTCCAAGAGTCCTTGCCTTGACTTAGTTTCTTTGTACTATATCCCAATGAGAGTCTTTGATCCCTGGAAAAGTCTGTGTTTCAGGTCCTATCTCCTTTCACCATCTTCTACAGGATGGAAGAGCTCAGTGATGTTTTTCTTTGATTTAAGAATTTTATTTGACACTCTTCTTCACTGTTAATAGGTATTTCTCAGAGAATCCAAGTCTACCTGGAACCTTTCATGTCACCATCTTAACCTTTGCTATGATACTTTAATGTTTAAAAAGCACTTTCCTTAGAACAACTCTGTAAGGTAGGTAGTATAAGTTTTTTTTCTCCTCATTTTACATATAGCTCATGGCCCATCAATGTAGCCCCTTTCAGGTTCATGGTTGTTGGGAAGCGGGGTAATCATTAATCCAGATTCATAGCTCTGAGCCCCCACAAATGTATATACTATACTAGAACAAATGACACACAAATACAAAGCAAGTGACCAATAAACAGAATGAAAACGGAGTGATATATTGAAATCCCCTATACACAAAGGGGCACCATCTCCCACAGATTCCTAAGCTTCAGTTGGCAGAGTGGACACTGCAAGGACAATTAACTTTCCTACAGTTCATCCTAGTTTGGTTAGTTAATCTACTACATTAATCTACTATGCCTCACTGTTGCTCTCCTCCGTTCCATTTCCCCAGGAACATCTGTTAAGTTTGAAGGAGATCAAATGAAATTCCAAAGCCAAGTGAAGTAGCCACTTGCTGTTTCCCCAAAGAGCTGCTGAGCTTGTCTGTCACTGGGCTGCTTTTCTGCTGTTATAAACGAGGTGTCAAACACACCTCCCAAGGGACCATGGAGCCTACAACACTCACAAGTGTGGCCAAACCAGATTAAAATGGATTTGCAAAAAAATTTAACAAAATACATAAAAATGCAGTGAAACAAAGACAAGGTTAATGCATGGTTTTCTAAGTCAATATGCAGCCTCAAGGATCCTTATTTCTGATTTAGTAGTCCCCTTTCTATCTGAGTTTGCCGCTACTGTATTAGAAGACTGCTTTAATAATGGAGTCTTCTTCCCCATTCAGGACAGCAGAGTCTTTTGAGTCAAAAAAATTTTTTTTTTACTCTCTTGCCTTCCTTTCAGCAGAAACACTTCTGGGCCAATTGGTATGTGTTTAGTGAGGGCTGTCCCAGACACGTGGCATAGGGGTGTCATTTTGTGGCTCAAAGGGAAGCAGAAGAGAAATCTCCAGACTCTTCTGTCCCCCACTCTACTCCAAGGGAGACTTTAATTCCTGTCAGGAAGGAAAATAAATAGGAAGTTGAGGCCAGAGGCTTGGCCACTCTGTTCTCCTTGGAGAGAGGAGGTACCAGGCTTGAATGATATCTGTCTGCTTCCTGAAATATTATTAGTCATGGAGATGTGGTTTTCAGGGTCAATCTAAATTCAGATCACTCTTTCATTCATTGGGGAGGAGGGGGGAAGAAGATTCCAAGCTCTATATCCCAGGCTTAACTCCTCTCTCCAGTTACACAATGAGCACTCATACAAAATAGCCAAGACACACATTTATCCAAATCAACAGCACAACAGAAATCAGAGAAAGTCTATATATGAGAATATATAGCAGATAATACAGAGTGAAGGAGTGCTCCTATTAGGAGTCAGGTAACTCAGTTCAACCATTAGATAGTCCTGGATCTCATCCAAGGGGAAGTTTCCCAAAGTCTCTAGTGGAACAGGCTGGGGACAGGGACATGATGGAGACTGCCAGTTGCCCTCAAGTTGGTTTCTTCCCAGAGTCTTTTCCTTCAGCAACCTGAAGTGTGGTCATCTGTTCTCTTGTAGCTGGAAGCCAGAAATGCCTGATGTGACTGTAGAGCCTGAAGAGAATGGAAGAAAATGAAGAGACAGAAGAGCTTGAAGAAAGGGAACCTTTCCTCTGACTCTTTAGTCAGCTTCATGCCACCCCTCATGCAGACAGGGGCATTGATCTCCACCAATTGGGAGAGAGTCTCATACCAATGGGACATTATTTTGAGTAAATTCCTTTCAATTCCCATCATACCTTTGGCCATGCAAATTGCCATGGAGTTTCATTTAGCAATACTAGAGGATCAGGTAGAACAGACAAGTTTGTACTGCACTGATAAACCTACACCCAAGTTAATGTTGTTCCCTCCCTTCCCCCGATATAAAGGTGAGGAAACCAAGTCTCCCAGGTTTCCAGCTCCAGGTTCCCTCTTTCTATTTCATCACACCAGCCCTAACTCTCTCCCCAAGTACCAGAAAGTCCCCCAATGCATGCCATTTGAAGGCAAGACCCATTGACTGTGTCTCTATGTCAATTTTCTGTGTTTGTTTCACTGAGTCTCAAGGAAGGATCCAACTGCGATGCACTCCTGGTTCCCTGATGTTTGACTGTGTCTGTCTATAAGGAAATCATTTCCATTGTTGAGATTTTGTATTTATACACCATTGTCTGTTCTCTCCTCCAGCAGAGCATGAGTTCCTTGAAGGCAAGTTTTTCCTTTTCTTTTATATCCCCAGATTTCTGCACAATGCCTGGCACAAAGTAAGTGATGAAAAATCATTGTTGCATTTACCTGGGATGTGTGGAATGTTCAAGAGGACCAGCACCTCTGGTGTGAGGGCTTGCTCATCTACCTTTGGTGTTCCCTTGATTCACCTAACTCTCACCCGTGGCTCCAAGAATCTGTAGCATATGCAGTAGTGACACCCTGATAAAACCGCCTTGGCAGATGGTCTAAACCAGATTGTGGGCAATTGGCAGCAACCCACAGGCCTCAAATCTGTCAGTAAGTCTACCTCAAGCATGTGAAAATTTTCCGTGGTGGAATGGGAAGA
This sequence comes from Pseudochirops cupreus, assembly GCA_028627135.1. NCBI lineage: Eukaryota > Metazoa > Chordata > Mammalia > Diprotodontia > Pseudocheiridae > Pseudochirops > Pseudochirops cupreus. The sequence goes on from CM053584.1 coordinate 368,943,106, forward strand.
TGAGAATAATTAGTTCCAACAGTCATGAAGATGGCTTAAACAAGCACTGTGGAGCACTTAGAGCTTGGTCAGATGTTGAAGATGCCAAGGTCATCCATTGTATCTTGGGTTATCATCTGTTGTCCTGACTTTTGTCCTGCCACTGGATTTCCATGACTTGGAAAGAGAGCTGGCAACTTTGTGCAGCTTTGCCTCACTTAAATCTAATTCACCAGCAAGTTAAGACATCGCTTGTGATATCACTGGTCCTCTTAGAAAATGAAGCAGGGCAGCTGGATGGTGTAGTGGATAGAGCCCTGGCCCTGGAGTCAAGAGGACCTGGCTTTACATCTGACCTCAGACATTTACTAGCTGTGTGACCTTGGGCAAGTCACTTCACCCTGATTGAAAAAAAAAAAGAGGAAGGAAGGAAGGAAAGAAAGGAAGAAAGGAAGAAAGAAAGAAAGAAAGAAAGAAAGAAAGAAAGAAAGAAAATGAAGGACAAACAATAACATTTACCTGTGAAGGGTTTGGAGATTTCTGAAATGAATCCACTTTATGTGTGGAGTTCAGTAGTCAACCCACTAGACCAGGGATGAGAAACCTTTTGAATCCTGGGGCCACAGGAAAAATAAACTGGGGGCCAATTGTATAAAATTGACTGAAACTTAGTTGACTATCATTCTATAAATTACTCCACTAGTCTGCCTTTAAAAATTAAGAGTAAAGAGCTCTATCTCCACTTCAAAACTAAAACAGATAATACAATATTAGCTTCCTTTCTAAAATGTGGTCAGTTAGAGGGAAAGAAAAGGAGGGAAAGAAAAAGGAAGCTGTGGGGGGAGGCTCCTGTTAGACTCAGAGCAACAAAGAAAAGGAGACAGAAACAGAAGGAAACAGCAGCGAGGGGGGAGAGGCTGAGCCACAAGAAAGATATGGAGAAAGACATGCAAAGATCCATCCACACCCAAGAAAGGAAAGAGACCCAGAGAGTGACAGAGCAGCTGTGAGAGAGAAATGCAGGCACACACAGAAGCAAAGATATAAAAAGAGTGACCTCCATCCACACCCAAAAAATGACAGGGGTAAAAACAGAGAGAGAAGATGTGTGTGAGTGTGCACACACACACACACACACACACACAGACACACACACACACACACCCTAGACAGACTGATGTCATAGAATCATGGATTTAAAGTGCAAAGGGTCTCTAAAGGTCATGTAGTCTTCCCCCTTCATTTTGCAGATGAGCCAGGGAGGACAAAGTGACTACGGTCTTATCCAGGGACACATGATTTGAACTCAAATCTTTGTATCTGCTAGATTCGTCTCCCATCGTTGAGAATGGTGGAGTCCCATTTCCTGTACCCTTCACTTTGGGGTTGTTGTTACTAAATGCTGCATTTTTATAATTGGGGCATGATGGATGAGGTAGGACCTGGTGGTAGGTAGCAGTGCCTTGGCAGCTGGAGGGAAGGAGCTCTTGTTCCTTCTCAGAAAATTCCCAGCTGCCTCCAGACCACTCTTTGGGGAGAAGGAGGGTGGTACAGTGGCCAGATCCCTGGCTCTAGAGGTAGAGGACCTGGGTTTAACTTGGTCTCTGCCCCCTTAATACTCATGTGACCTTAGGCAAGTCGGTTCCCTTCACTTCCCCTTTTGTAAAATGAGACAGTGTTTAACAAACATTTCTTAAACACTTAGTTCGTACCAGGCATTGTGCTGAAATCTGGGGATGTAAAAGAGAAGGAAAAACTTGCCTTCAGGGAACTCACGATCTGATGGAGGACAGAACAGACAAACGACTATTTGTAAATACAAAATCTAGACGATGTGAATGAGTAACAAGTTCTGAAGGAAGGCACTACCAAGAGATAAACATTTATTAAGCCCCTACTGTGTGCCCGGAGGCCCTGAGGCTACGAAAAGAGTCCCTAGCTATCAAGAGGACTGGGAAGGGCCTCTTGAAAAAGCTGGGGTTTGGACTGAGTCTTGCAGGACGCCAGGAAGGCCAAGAGATGTGACTGGGTGGGGAGGCCACCCTCTGCATGAGAGAAGGCCCAGACACAAGGGACAGCGTCCATCTGGAGCTAGGCCAAGAGGCTCCATCATGGAGTATGTGCAAAGGAGAAAGGTATAAGAAAGGGGCCATGGGGGCAGCTAGGTGGCGAAGTGAATAGAGCACTGGTCCTGGAGTCAGGGGACCTGAGTTCAAATTTGACCTCAGATACTTAATGCTTACTAGCTGTGTGACCTTGGGCAATTCACTTAACCCCAATTGCCCTGCCTTCCCCTCAAAAAGACCAAAAAAAAGAAAGGGGCATGATCATGAAGGGCTTTCAAAGCCAAACAAAGCATTTTAATTTGGATCCTATAAGCATTAGGAGTCACTGGAGAGGATTAAGTGGGGTCATGAGATGGTCAGTTCTAGGATATACAAAAATCACTTAGGCAGCTTTGCGGAGGATAGATTGGAGCCAACTCAAGGCAGGAAGACCAACCAACAGCCGCAGTGGATGAGGTAATGAGGGCTTGCACCGGAGTAGTAGCTGTGTAAGAAGGCCGGAACATACAGGAGAGGTGCGGTCAAGGTAGGAGTGATAAGATATGAGAACAGATGGATGTGTGGGGTGAGTGGGCGTAGAGAGTGGCACTGAGTGTGAGCCTGAGTGTTACTCACTGCATGTGTTTTTTGGACTTTTCCCTTGTATCTATCTGTTGTGCTGATGTTTTTCCCTCTCTAAAAAAAATATTTGTCGTTTGAGATTGGTCTTTGGGAGGAGGAGGGGAAGAGATACTTGGGATTACCCTGCCTTATCATGGCAATGTAAAGCGACAGAAAATCTCAATTAAAAGCTTTTTTTAAAAATTCAAACCTTGTCACTTGTGACCTCAGGCAAGTCATTTCCCATGTTCTGGGTTTCAGTTTTCTTGCCCTTCTTGATAAGATCCTCTGAATTAGGGGATGTGGGAAACATGGAACACTTATGAACTGTTGGTAGAGTTGTGAATTGATCCAACCATTCTGGAGAACAATTTGGAACTATACCAAAGGGCTATAAAACTGTATACCTTTTGATCCAGCAATACCACTACTAGGTCCGTATCCTGAAGAGACTGGGTTTTTTCCTTTAAATTTTTTTTGAGGCAGAGTTAAGTGACTTGCCCAGGGTCACACAGCTAATTCCAAAGGAATTTTTAAAAAGGGGATGGGGGGGGGGCGAAGGACCTATCCATTCAAAAATATTTATAGCAGCTATTTTTTAGCGGTGGCAAAGAATTGGAAATTGAAGGTATACCCATTAGTTGGGGAATGGCTGAACAAGTTGTGGTATATGATTGTAATTGAATACTATTGTGTGATAAGAAAAGATGAATAGAATACTCTCAGAAAAATATAGAAAGATTTATATAAACTGATGCAAAGTGAAGTGAGCAGAACCAAGAGAACTTTGCATGCAGTAACAGCAAAATGATCAACTGTGAATGACTTAGCTAACAATGATCCAAAACAATTCCAAAGGACTTATGATAAAAAATGCTATCTGCTTCCAGAAAAAGAACTGATGGCGTCTTAAGGTAGATCAAAACATACATGGGGTTTTTTTTTTGGTTGTGTTTTCTTTTGCAACATGACTAATATGGAAGTATGTTTTGCATGACTGTATGTACATAACATATCAAACTGCTTACTGTCTTGGGGGGAGGGAAAGAATTTGGAACTCAAAATTTTAAAAATGAACATTAAAATTATTTTTAAATGTAATTGGGGGAAATATATTTTTAAAAGACCCTCTGTGTTAAATCAATATACACTCTGGTATTTAGTAACTTCAGTGCAAGGGTAGGAAAAATATGAGAGAATGGTGAAAAATATAAATAAGGGAAAGCATTGTTTAGGAAGAAGAAAGACTATAAAGATGTGAATTCTACTCAGAAGGCAACCTTTTATGATGAATACTTTCTTTAAAAACAACAACAAAATGGCAAAAAAAAAACCTTGTTAGGTGCTGAACCTGGTGAACGTGAAATTATATCACAAAAATTGGCATAGATTGTATTTGAACAATAGGAAAAAAAATTGGTTATAGATATGGTGTTATCCATGAGTCACTTGTCTGTGTACAGACTCATGATACATCAAAGCAGAGCTCAGAGTAAGAAGGAAAGAAAGAAAGAAAGGAAGGAAGGAAGGAAGGAAGAAGAAAAGAAAGGAAAGAGAGGAAGAATAATGAGGAAAATATGACATTCATTTGAAATAACTAAAACCTGAACTATTTGAACATATAATTGATGAAAAAAACAAGAGAGGACAGAAATTATATTGGCAGTGATTGTAATAATTTACACCTGAAGTTTTAACTATGTAAATCTATCTGCACAACAAGAAGAGCAAGAGAGTCTAGGAAGTAACTTAGTGAACAAGAAGAAAGTTGACAAAAGCAACAACATTTAAAAAATAATTTGTAAAATCTCATGGAAGGATGATAGATGAATGTGAGCAGTATCGTCTCATGAAACAGAGAGAAGCAGGGGAGGAGGAAAAAAAACAGTTTTTAAAGCTTGTCAAGAGATCAAACTAGGCAAAGTAATCCCAGGGACATTTAAGGATGGAAAAAAAAACCCCAGCAAATGGAATAAAAATGGAAAGGATTTACAGAGATTACAACCAATTGTCTTACTATCCAGAACTTGGAACTACCATACATAGTCCCCCATTGTCATAGTCTCCAGTATGCTTATAGGGGAGGCAGAAATGCCACTAAATAGAATATGGGTAGAAGAAGAAGTGAGCTGGGAATAAGTGTATATAGATCCATTCCATGTTAAAGGCAACATAATTGTAAGAATATTGAGGGATCAGTATGAGAGGAAGATACCAAATGTGTGGGAAAAAATCTTGGCCCTTCCTAATACTGAAAATAAAAGTGACTGAGGAAAAAACATAAGAAACTACTGGCCTATATGCCTCCTCTCCCAACTCTGTGAAATCTTTATGCTAATCGCTCATGGTCCAGTTGACGGTATTTTCAATGAAGGTATTAGTAGGGAGCAAACAAATTTCTTTAAGTTATAAGCTATATTCATCAACAGGCCATTTTACCTTTTCTCAATTTACTGACAAAGGTAAAGAATATAACATCACATGATCCCTATTGTTTGTTGATTATAAAAAAAGCAGATGATTCCCTAGAATGAAATGCTGCCATATTGGCTCTTTTTTTTTTTTTACAGAATATGTCTCCCATCCAAACATTATAATCATTGAAGATCTCTTGAAAAATATAAGAACAGAAATAACCTTATCTGATCACCCTCAGATTGTCAGTAAACAGGGATACAGAAAGAAGCCTGCAAAGTGTGTTATCACTGTGATGGTGGTGATAAGCAAGATCGAAGTTCAAGAGGGCGGGAGGGCGTCGTTCTTGGTAGAGGAAGCCCCAGAACATGGCAGCACTTCTTGGCAGAGATCTGGAACCACACAAAAGAACTGGGCCTCACTATCCAGGAGAAAAGACCAAGAAAATGAGATTGTCTGTTGCTCAGATTACAGCATGTATTTGGATGGAAAAACTGTCGAGGCGGCCATAAGAATGGCTGTCTGGGACGGATAATATCACTACAGTATGAATCCAGCTCAGAGCTGAACAGGAGGAGGCTAAGTGGATTCTCTTAGATGAATTATTATTGATTAATTATTCTATTATAATATAACAATAATTACTATGTATCATAGAATGTCATTATGTTGTATAACTGAAATAAAATTATAATTATATATATAATATATATATTACCAACATGATGATGCTATATAATACTAATACTAATTGTGATATTATTCATTATATAATTAACAGTATTATAGTGCTTTCACAATTTAATTTTAATATAATAATGATAGCTGATATTTATATAGTGTTTTATGGTTTATAAAATACTTTACATATATTATTTCTTTTGATCTTCACAACTTTGGAGGTACTATTCCTATCCCATTTTATGGATGAAGAAACTAAGGCGGACTGACAGTAAGTGGTTTGTTTAGGGTCATACAACTAGTAAGGGTCTGAAACAGGATTCAAATTCAGGTCTTACTATGCCTCCCTCCAAAGCCACTTTGATGATCCCAAGTTTTCCAGGGAAATGAAGGCCAATCTTTCTAATACCCATATTTTATTGGTGTTGCTATATGGCAGCAAGACATGGAATGCATGGTCTTCACAACATTCAGAATGAACCACAGAAGACCATGAAAATCACATGGGAGATGTGAGTAGGCTGCAACACTTAACCAATGGGGAACTTCAAGGTAGAACTGAAGTCAAGGGCATCATCGTGGAAATGAACCATAGGAAGAGAGGAAGGGCTGGTCCCATGGTGAGTGTGAGGGATGACAGATGGACAGCTAGTGTGTGCCATATGTTTTCGTTGTCTGGAGAACTAGAAGGTGAAACAGAAAAGTAAATAGCTCAGTTTGGCAAGAGCCTAACATCCGAGAAGGAGAGTGAGAAGAGATAGCAATCACAACAATAACTCCCATTTGACTCATGGAGCTGGTTGGAATGTTAAAAGCCCTCCAGTTCAACGCCCTCACTTCACAGCCAAGGTGCAGAGGGAATTGTGAGTTACTGAACTGGTAAAGCCAGACCAACTGTGAGTCAAACTCAGATCCCTGAACTACCCGCCCAGCACCCTTCCCACTAATAATAAGAGTTGACACATTACCATTTTCCAAATACTTTGCGTTCATTAAGGCCTTTGAGCAGCATCCCAGTAAGGTAGGTACTACAGGTACTTCATTTACCTATGAGGAAGTTAGAGCTTGATTAAAGGACTAATAAGTGCCAAAGGTGGGATTTTAACCCCACCTTTTGAGCCTGCACTATGTTATAGTTGATGAAAGAGCTTAGTGCATTAAGAGAGAAAGAGTATCCAGAATTAAGAGGTAACAGTCTCAATGTGCTTTGCCCTGGGTGGACCACACCTATTGTACCATGTTCACCTCTGGGTGCCACTTTCTAGAAGGGATCTTTGTAAATGGAGGGTGGAGCTTTGGAGAAGAGCTGACCTCAAGACCAGAATGGCCTGGGTTCAAATCCTGCCTTGGAAAAGACTGGTTGTGTGACTCTGGATAAATCCCTTAATTTGTTGGCTCCTGGGCAATTGTTTGAGACACTAAATGGCATTGATTTGCTTTGGCAGAGGGAGTTTTCCCACTAGGAGTTCAAAGGGTCATAGATTTAGAGTAGAAAAAAAAACTGAGAGGTCATCTGGTCCAACCCCTTTATTGTACAGATGAGGAAACTGAAACCCAGAGAAGTGAGGGGACTTACTCAAGGTCACACACTAGTAAGTGGCAGAACTGGAATTTGAACTCAGGTCCCTGGACTCCAGAATCAAGATTCTTTTCTACTGTACACTCCTGCCTCCCACACCAATGGATCAAAGACCTGTTCCCCCAAAATATTATACACTAAGCTACTCTCAGAGAGAGTGGAGGTAGGATGGTGAGGGGACATGTTGGTCAGAATTGGTTGAAGGAATTGGGGATGTTTTTCCTGGAGAAGAGATGATTCAGGGCTGGGGGCTGGCACTTGTAGCTGCCTCCAAATATTTGAACAGTCGTTTTATGGAAGAGGGATTAAACTCCTCCCACTTACTTGAATAATGACAAATCACATTTGTATAGGGCTTTCAAAATACCTTCCTCACAACAAACTTGTTGAGGTTTATTATCACCCCCATTTCACAGGTAAGGAAACCGAGACTCTGAGAGGCTGTAACTTGCCTAGGATCCCTCAGATGGCCTCTGATGTCCCTCTCCACTCTACATCCATTACCTTTTGAAATTCTAGATAGCAAACTGCCTACAAAATTGATGTCCTAACTGTCCTTTCTCTATAGCAGATACGTGGGGAGAGTTAACATTCTGAAGAGTCTTGCAGAAACAAAATTTGAGATAGTATAAAGCCAGGAACTGAGAAGCTGGAAGTCCTCAAACAAAAGAGTCCTAGAATTGAAAGAAACCTGAGAGGACATCAAGAATCTGGTACATTGAGAATTTGTACATGGCATTCAAAATTTCCCCATTTGCTATAACAACCCGTGGTTCCACATATGGATGGTGCAGTGTTGGCTGGTGGAGAATCTCTGTTTTCTTGGTGTTGATTGTCAGGCCAAAATTAGCACAAGTGGTAGAGAATTGATCCATACTCTGTTGTAGCTCACCCTCAGAAGCCATTTTGGTGCACAATCATTTGCAAACAAAAAGCTGTCCATCAATTATCCCTCCACTCTAGTCTTGGCTTGTAGCCTTTTCAAGTTAAATAATTTACCATCAGTTGTAAGTACAAGCAAGGTGGGATTTTTGTTGTTTTTCTTTCTGGAGTGCAGTTTCCCAGGCTCATGCTAAATTGTAAACATCTGAAGGCTTGATCTCCTTTGAACCTTGGTAATTTACAACTGTGCTGCATCATCACATAGGTTGTGACATCTTCTGAGTCTCAGCCTATTAGTTGAAAAGTATATATACTGGGAAGTTGGTATTTTACTTCGGGGCTCACTCATGTGAAGAATGTCTTTGTGATTTGGCCAGACAAGACTCTGGATAACTGTTGTTAAGGAGCCCCCCAACTTTGAGAACCTAAATGTTGGTGCTTTTTGGTCTGGTGATTATGTATCTATTACTTTGTTTAGACAGTTGGAGTACTATCTATTGGATCTCTGTGCTAATTTCTCTATGTTTCTCTGCTTGTATTTTCTCCATATTCAAGGTACTGACCTTTCCTCCAAACTAGTGAATGACTTATAAATGTTTAAGTAAGGTAAGATTGATGACCCCTTTGAAGCTGTCTTTTCTTTAGAAAAGCCGATCAAAGAACCTGTGCTAGCAGGCCATCCTGAGTGTGCTGGGGTGTTTGCTAACACGTCACTGCAGGGGCTGAACTTGGTGTTGTTTTCACCTTCATTGAAGGTATCTAAAATTGCTGATAACATCATGCCAAAAAGCATGGGAGCAAGCACACAGCCCTGCTCCACTCCATTGGTGACTGAGAAGGCATGAGAGCATTGTGCTTTATCCAGAACCCATGCAAGCATGTGGTCATGAAATTGGCACACAATCCTGATGAATTCTGGGCAACTAAATTTCACTATGATCTTCCACAAGCTCACACAACTCACAGTATCAAAGTTCACTTACCTTGGCAGTATACTTTCTAGGGATATCCACATAGATGATGAAGTTGACACACACATTGCCAGGTTAAGACTTTGCCATTGCTAAGGCTAGCTCAGTGTTTGGGAGGCTCTAAGAAAAGTATGGGAGAGAAGAGGTATGAGACTGCCTACCAAACTGAAGGTCTACAGAATTATTGTGCTGACCTCACTGGGTTTTTTAAAAATTTATTTACTTTCTTGTTTACATCATTCATTTCCATTAGATTTTGAGTTACAAATTTTCTCCCCATCTTTCCCCCTCCCACCACCCCAAAACATCCATCCCACTGTATAACCCCTCCCCCAATCTGCTCTCTCCTATGTCCTCCCCCATTGCCCCTCTGACTTTCCAGTAGGGCAATATGAATCTCCCTACCCCAGTGCCTGTATGTCTTAATTCCCGGTTGCATGTAGTTAATAATAATAATAATTATTATTATTATTATATATTATGTATATATATATTTTAACATTTGATTATAGAACTTTAAATTCTAGATTCTTTCCCTTCCTCCCTTGTCACCCACCTCCAGTGGAAAGACAAGCAGTTCAATACGGGCTGTACATGTACAGTTACACAGAACATCCCCACAATGGACATATTGTGAGAGACTCATTATATGTCCCTCCTTCCTATCCCACCCTCCCCTTGTTCTATTCTCTACCCTGTCTCTGTCCCTTTACAGAAGTGTGTGCTTCCAGCAACCCTCCCCCCCCC
>CM053584.1:368953525-368991004 GCA_028627135.1 Pseudochirops cupreus
ACTTTAGTGGGAAGTATCTTTGTGTGCGTTTTGGAGTTCTAGGATTGGTTTAGAGTGCTGTTTTATGGGTATTTTGGGGTGGCTATGTGAGAGCTGTGATATGTTGCTGCTGCTACGCCACCATCTTGGCTCCACCCCTCCCCCCCCGAGTCCAGATATTCAGCCATTTCTGAATCCACCAATCTTATCAGCTTCTTTCTATCTCCTCCTCTACAAGAAGTGTAGGAGATACTTTATCAAAAGCTTGGCTAAAATCTAGTTCAGTTATATACCCAGAGTCCCCTTCATCTACTACTTAAGTAAACTTCTCAAAGAAGGAAATGAGATTAGCCCGGAATAAACTCTTCTTGATGAAATAATGAGCCACTGGAGGATTTTCCCAGGATTTGAGGTCAAACTCTTGCAGACTCTGTTATTTCCCTTTTTTTTGAAAATTAGGACACTGTGTCCCAATCTCCAGTCATTTGGTACCTCTCCTGTTTTCAGGACCTTTCAAATATCAGTCACTCAACAGTCACACCTGCCAGACCTTGTAGCACCTAAGGCTGTAGTTATCTGGGCTGGGGTCTTGGAAAAAAAAATTGACCTTGAGTAAAGTGGAAAATGTTTCAACACTATAGTCTTATCATTCTCTACTAATTTCTGTGTTCAGAGTTACCAGGATATGGATTTGAAGGTGGATGGAAAAGATAGTACCTTCCTCCCCATCAGTCACTATCCTGGAACCACTGAAAAGGAAAAAGCAGTTCTAATATGATAGAGGAGATTTTTCCTCTGCAAAAAGGAGAAGCTGGGAAGTCATTTTTGGAGGATCTACCACATCCTCACCTGGGCAGATTTGGAGGACTGAAGTGTCCCCTCCCATCTCCAGCAAGCTGTAGAGAATGAACCTCAGTAAATCTCTATTGAGGACACCTAAGTGTGGTTGTTTTGTGTGAGCTTTCTGTGTCTCTCCTCTGGTGCAGACACTGGTTTACTACATAATCCCTAATTTGGGGAGGCATTGGCTGCCAAATGTAAGAGATGAAATGTGCAGGAGAAACTGACCAAGTCTCTCAGTTTTAAACAGCCTCAAATTCCTACAGAGACTTCACTCCAAGTGCTACTGTGCGTGACCCTACGTTATCTGTGGATGATGCCAATGGCCATGCCCTGAGCCTGTATCTGTCCAGGGTTGGTGGTGAAACCAGTGTGGAGGAGGTAACCAGATTGGGAACAGAAATGGGGACTGAAGCCAGAGGAGACTCTGTGCCAGACACTATCAGGTACCATGAAGGCTGGTGGTGATGAGTCAGAGAGTAGAGAAGCCAACCCCATTCTCTATGTTACCTTTGTTTTCCTGATAACTCAGAGAGGCAGAATTGGGGCCCTATACTCAATCATAGCTCCCTCCTCCCACATGCTGCTGCTGCTTCTTTCTCCATGATCTGTGAGTATGGGTTCTTTTGGACCTTTCCCATAGGAAACAATAAGGTCACAGCAAGTCAATAGAATTCTGTGAAAGTAGGAAGTTATGACTTAGAAAGTCAATCCCAAACACAGGATGGGGGCTCTAGACTTATAGATTATCTGCTTTAAAATATATGTGTGTGTATGTGTACAGACATTCATATACACACACACACACATATATGTATACATACATATACAAGAAGTGGGAATAAGAGGGAAGATAGATTAAGGGAGGCAGTGGTAAGAAGCAAAACAGACTTTTGAAGAGGGGCTGGAGCTAAAAAATAAAAAGAGAAAGATAAATAAAGAAGAATAAGATAGAGGGAATTACGCAGTGGTGCCCCAAAATGATTGTGATAGTAACATCAAAGATCACTGATCACAGATCTCTATAACAGATATCATGAAAAAGTTTGAAATATTGTGAGAATTACCAGATGTGATGTGAGTATATGTTGGAAAAAATGGTGACAATAGATTTGCTTCATGCAGGATTACCACAAACCTTCAATTTATAAAAAAACAAAGATCTGCAAAGTGCAATAAAATGTGGTATGCCTGGAAATAAGAAAGGAGTTGAGATTAATAGAATTTTATTTTTTTATTTATGGAGCAATATTTTATTTTTTCCAATTATATGTAAAAATAATTTTTAACATTCATTTTTAAAAAAATCTTGAGTTCCAAATTCTCTCCCTCTCTTCCTTTCTTCCCCCCTTCCCCAGACAGTAAAGCGATTTGATATAGGTTATACACATGCAATCACACAAAATATCTGGATGAATGGAATTTTAGAAAATTTAGGCGTTATAAGCTTCCAGAGAAAAATCAATGGGAATGGAAAGAAGTATGCCTTTTACTCAGTTATACGTAGTACCTTCACAAAAATGGATTCTGTATTAAGGTATAGAATAAAAATTAATTGGAAACTAAATAATCTGATCCTAAAGAATAAATGGATCAAAGAACAACTAATAGAAACAATCAATAAATTCATCAAAAAATAATTGCACCTAAGAGATAACATACCTACATTTGTAGGCTGCAGCCAAAACAATGCTAAGGTAACATTTATGTCTCTAGATGTTTATATCAATACAAGAAAAAAAGAGTAGGTCAACAATTTAACCTCCAATAAAAAAACTTAGAAAAAGAACATATTAAAATGCCTGATTAAAAGTCAAAATACATATCCTGAAAGTCAAAAGAGAGATTAATAAAACCGAAAGCAAAAATTCCACTCACTAATAAATAAAACCAGGAGCTGGTTTTATGGGGGGGGAACCAATAAAATAGATAAATCACTCTTTAATTTGATTTTAAATTAAAGAAAGAAGAAAACCAAATTATCTGTCTCCAAAATAAAAAGAGTGATTTCACCAATAAGGACAAAATTAGAGCAATTACTAGAAGCTATTTTCCCCCAATATATGCCAATAAATCTAACAATTGAAGTTAAATGAATGAATATTTACAAAAATATGTTGCCCAGATTAACAGAAGAGGAAATGGAGTGCTTAAATAACCCTATCATGGAAAAGGAAATTGAACAAGCCATTAATGAGCTCCCTAAGAAAAAATTTCCAGAGCCAGATGGATTCACAAGTGAATTCTACTTTACATTTAAAGAACAATTAATTCCAATATTGTATAAAATTATTTAGAAAAACAGGCAAAGGAGTCCTAACAAATTCCTTTTATGACACAAATATGATGCTGATACCTAAACTAGGAGGTGCCAAAATAGTGAAAGAAAACCATAGACCCATTTCCCTAATGAATATCGATGTAAAAATTTTAAATAAAAGAAGATTACAGCAATGTATCACATCACATACATGACAACAACGTATCACAAAGACTATACCCTATGAGCAGGTCGAATTTATACCAGGAATGCTAGTTCAATATTGGGAAAACTATCAGCATACTTGACTATATCAATAACAAAAAAAGCACCAATTGTATGATTATATCAATAGATGCAGAAAAAACTTTTTGACAAAATATAAAACTCATTCCTATTAAAAATACTAGAAAGAATAGGAATGACTGGAGCTTTTCTTGAAATGAAAAGAAGTATCTCTCTAAGACTACCAGCAAGTATTGTCTGTAATGGGGATAAGCTAAAAGCCTTTGCAATGAGATCGGGAACAAAGATGTCCATTATGATCACTAATATTGTGTTAGAAATGCTAACTATTGCACTAAGACAAGAAAAAGCAAGGGAAGGAATAAAGAAGAGGCAATGAGGAAACAAAGCTATGGCTTTGTGGATGATAGGGTGGTATACCAAGATGGCATACCTCGAGTCAACTCAAAAGCTCTTAGAAGTAATTAAAATTTAGCAACACTGCAGGATGTAAAATCAATCCACAGAAATCATTGGCATTTCTAATTATTAGCAACAAAACCCAGTGGGAAGAAATAGAAAGCAATTCCATTTAAAACTACTGTGGACAGAGAAAATCCTTGGAAGTCTACCCGCCAAGACACACAGAGAAACTATCTGAACACAATTAAAATTCATTTCAAGCCTCAGGTGATCGTGGGCTCCAGTGCCCTTGACAAGCACACTCTCCTTGGGCATGCATCATTTCTTCCTTTAGTACTTGCTCTGGCTTCCATCTTTGAACAAGTCTCCTGATTCTTTGTCAGCCTCCTTTTTCCCTCTTCATTGATAAAATTTTTACGACTGTTTTTAGAATTTAATTCTTGTGAACTTTCTTTTTGGCTGACTTCCTCTGAAAATCACAAGGTCTCTGGCTCCTACCTCTCTTTTCTCTGCCCCTTTGAAATAAGATCTCCCCAAACCTAGGGCACATGCCAGACAACTTCTGACTTTCTTCTTCTTTATTCCAGAACTCTGAGATGGCCTGAGTCAACACTTGCCCCAGAGTTCCTGATGTTTCAATTTCAGCAACTATTTCCTCCTTGTAATTGGAATCAGGCTCAGAATAGCAATTTTCTTTTGTGACTTCTGCTATTTTCTGAAGGATAATGAAATTATCATTAAGACAAGTTAAGAACACAAGCTCTCAAAATGAAATCACCGTCTAATGAGATCTGCCCAACGCATTTCATGTTGCTACAGACCTCTGGATGACTTGTTCAACTTTCCCAGACTCTAGGATCCCTGCCCCCATTTGGGGCGGAAACAAGACATGAGCATACTAGTCACAAGAAGAAATCCAGTAGTTTAATCAATTTAATTAAATTCAACAAGCGTCGCTAAATGCCCGCTATGTGCAAGGCACTGGGGATGATGGTGATATATTAATAATAATAGTATATTAATTAATAATAATAACATTTCATTGTTGTTGTTCATTGTTTTGGGTTTTCTTGACAGAGATACTGGAGTGGTTTGCTATTTCCTTCTCCAGTTCATTTTATAGATGAGGAAACTGAGACCAATAGGGTAAAATGACTTACTTAGGGTCACACAGCTAGTAAGTGTCTGAGGGCAGATTTGAACTCAGGAAGACGAGTCTTTCTAACTGTAGGCCTGGCACTCTATGTACTGGGCCACCTAACTGTCCATAATAACGATATCATTTATTAGCATGTGTAGCACTTTATTAGAATTTATGTCTATTATTATATTATATTATTATATTATACATTTATATTATTATATTACATATTATTATGTTATACATAACACATATAGTGTACATATTATAGTTATATTAGGATTTATATGGCGCTTTGAGGTTGGCAAAGCACTTGCTGGATGGTGTCTCATCTGATCCTCAAAACAATCCTGGGAGGGAGGTGCTATTTTCATCCCTATCTTACATATGGGTAAAGTGAGTCTCAGAGGGGTTAAGTGACTTGCCTAGGGTCACAAAGCTAATAAGCATCTGAAGCCAGATTTGAATTCAGGTCTTCCCGACTCCAAGCCCAGCACTCTGTGCAGCAGGTCACCGCTAAATCACGGCTGTCGGTGACATCGTTCTTTAAGGTTTACTAAGCACTGTGCAAATATTACCTGACTTGATCCTCACGACAAAGCTGCGAGGTAGGTGCTGTTATTATTGCCATTTTACAAAAGAGGAAACTGAGGCAAAGAGAGGTTAAAGAATCCGGGATCACACAGTTAATAAGCATCTGAGGCCAGATTGAGGGTTTCCTGAATGTAAGTCCAGCACTCGATCTGCTAAAGACAAAATGAACAAAACAAAAACAAGACCAAACTCTGCCCCCAAGAAGCTTGCCAGGGATCCAGAATACACACAAACCAGTAAGAAAAAGCAAGGTGATTTTAAAAGGGAGACAGCACAGACACCTGGAGAGACTGGCAAAGGCTTCACATAGAAAGTGGCCCTTGACCTGAGCCTTGAATGACATTCCAATTTCTGAAACACCAAGATAAGGAGGGTGCTTGTTACCGGCCTGGGGGGCAGCATCGGGTAGCAGATGAATGGCCGACTTGGAGTGGGAATAGGAATCATAGGAAATAAACCAGAAATCAGAAATGGCCAGAAAGCCAGTGGAGAGGTTTAAAAGCCAGGCTGAGAATTATGTTTTATTTGAGAGGGAAAAGGACCCACAGGAGAATCTGGTACAGGGGAGTTACATGGTCAGGGCCACGCTGTAGGGAGATTCTTTTGACAGCTATGTGGAGGAAGAAGAAACAGGAGAGAGTGGAGACAGGGAGCCCAATGAGGGGATGGTTGCCAAGTGGGGAGGGGTAAACAGTGGAAGGAAGCCTAAACATGCAAGAGATGTTGGGGACGGATAAGATTTAGCAACTGATTGACTACAAGAGGATGAGTCCAATGAGAACAAATCTCACCTCAGACATTCCTAGCAAGGTGACCCTGGGCAAGCAATTTAACCTGTCTTGGGCTTAGTTGCTCATCTGTAGCATGAAGAGGGTGGACCAGCACTCTGCTAGCTCCAAACCTATGAAACTCTTGTAATCAGGGTCTGATACCTGCACAGATTCCTCAGCTTGCCTGGCTAATACAGCTCTCCACCCAAAAGAGGACACAGAGCTTGTTTCTGGGAGACCAACCCCACAATGTTATAGGATGGAAGTGCTTCAGAGAGACCCTGGAGCATGCATGGACATTCTATAACTGGTGCCAGCCTGCAAACCACCTGTTGAAAGGGGGGCTTTTCAATTGTCTGTGAAAGCAATTCAAAGAAGCCATTTTCTCTTTGTCTGAGTGCTCTTGGGAAACTTCGATGTGTCCTTTGCTCATAATGACCAGTGAAGGGAGTAGACCGTTTATCTTTGTGAGTCTGAAAGGTTCAGAGGGCTCTTTGATGTTGAGGTGTTCCAGAATTCAGGTTTGCAACCAACATGAATGTCCCAAGGACTGAGGAATGACCTTTGAAAGTCCCCATTAGCACCCCAGTCAGCAGTAACTAAAATAAATCAAGATCAGTGAGATGGCACAGTGGCTAAGAGTTGGGCTTA
Organism: Pseudochirops cupreus; assembly: GCA_028627135.1. Taxonomy (NCBI): domain Eukaryota; kingdom Metazoa; phylum Chordata; class Mammalia; order Diprotodontia; family Pseudocheiridae; genus Pseudochirops; species Pseudochirops cupreus. Next base: position 368,960,409 of record CM053584.1, read on the forward strand.
GAGTCAGGAAGAACTGAGTTCGAATGTGAACCTAGACACTTACTAGCTGTGTGACCCTGGGCAAGTCACTTAGCTCTGTGTCAGAGTAGAGAATAATTGAATTCACAGGTGTGCAGAGAGAGGAGAGTGGCTGTTTGGCTATTCATTGCCATTACTCTTTTTTTTTTTTCTGTACTGGCCCCACACTTCCTCTTAGCTCTAACAAATGAATGAAAGAGCATCTATTAAATTCTTCCTTTGTAATGTATTAAAGGTCAGGACACCAGTACAAAAGTAAGACAGGTTGAGCTGATAATTTGTGAAATGGGGCATTTGAGTACTGGATCATAAACACTTCCTTTGGGAGGAAGACTTCTATTGGGAGGAATAAAGAGGCAGACAGCCTCCGGGGGCCATCGAATGGGATGATGAAGGAAGGTGATGTGAGGAAGAGGATGAGCAAGGAAGAGGCAAAGAATATCTCTCCCACAGCCATGGATTAGAGTTGGGAGCACCAGGCAGCATGGACGAAGGAGTGGGAAGACTTCTGGGGGTGGGAGCGGGAGAAGGTGGGTGTTTGAGGTCTGATTTTTATAGAGATTTTTTGGGGCAGGAAATAGAACTGGGCCACCTTGGGGTTAGCTCATTAACATTTCCAAATCATCTCAAAGTTGTCAGTAACACGTCAAATTTGTTCCTCAAAGTCATCAGCACATTTGTTTTTTAATGTTCTGCTGGTCTGGAGCTGCGGAGGTCTGGATTTTGTCTGGGATATCACAGGACCCACATTTTGACAAGCAGGCCCACTCGGCTTCTGCTGATTGAGCGTGTATTCCCAGGATATGAATTTTAGTTAATATATGATACAATTAGAAACTTATGCTCCCTTGACTGGCTCCTCAGAAAGCTTACTATACTGACTGGAGTGGGGGAGCAGGAGGACCAGAAACAAGGTGCAATTTTAATACATGGGTCTTGTCCTCAAGAACCATATATTCAAATAGGAAGAAAAAATGGATCTAGGGGAGTGTTGGCCAGAGAAGAGGGTTTTGGTTTGGGAAGTCACAAGGATGGTGAGTAGAGTCAATAGGAAAGTTTATTGACAGAAGCAGACAGTATTGATTTGATTGGAGTTTCAGAGCAGAAATAGTGCCTATGAGGTGATGGGGGCAGAAGGTAGAAGGTGAAATGTGAAATGTGACTGGGGCTGGTTAGATTTAGTGATCCATGTACCACATTCACTATTCAGTAAAGCATAGTCACCAGGGTGGGAACATAGGATACTAGCTCTAAAGCTGGAAGAGACCTCTGAAACCATCTGGTCCAGCCCCCTAATTTTACATGTGGGGAAACTGAGACCCAAGTAATAAGCATTGGAGGTAGGATTTGAACCCAGGGCCTCTAACTGCAAACGCAGTAAGTTCTAGAGCAGAAAGAGTTCAATCCACCAGGGCATCATCTCAGGTCCAGAGGGTGCATGGATAGAGATCGTTGTGACAGATGAAGTTGAATTGCTAAGGTCGGGGAGAAGGATGTGATATGCCCTCTTCCTCCTTCCTTCCTCTGTCAGTCAACAGGCATTTATCAAATGTCTATTTCCTGTCAGGCGAAGCACTGGAGGGCTCAAAGATAGGCAAAAACCCAGGGCTTGCCCTCAAGAAGCTCCTATTCTAATGGAGGAGATCGCCATGTGCTAGACTGTAGCACATACAAGAAACATCTGGGGGAAAAGGAAGGCGTCTCAAGGGCATGGCATGGGGTGGGGGAAGAACAGGAGAAGCCCAGGGCAGAGACTGGGATTGATCTGGGTTTGGAAGGAAGCTGAGGGGAGCAAGGGGAAGTAAGGGGAGGAGGGACAGCCTGCCAGGCATGGGGGATGGCCAGTGAGGAGCAGAGGGGCTGGGAGGCAGCATTCCAAGCTCTCCCACCTGGTCAGTCTTCTCGAACCTTACTCCCCAACACATGCTATTCCATCCAGTGACACGAGCCTCCTGGCAGTTCCAGAACAAGTCACTCCATCTTTCTCCCACAGGCATTTTCTCTGATTGTCTCCCATGCCTGAAACACTTCCTTCTTCCACTCTGCTGCCGACCTCCCTGGCTTCCTTTAATTGCCAGCCAAAATCCCATCTTCCGTAGGAAGCCTTTCCTCTGTTAATTAGTTCTTGTCTATCCTGTTTATAGCTTGTTTGTACATATTTGTTTGCATGATACCTCCCCCCATCAGATCATAAGCTCCTTGGGGGCAGGAGTTATCTTTTAAAAAAATTTCCATATTAGTCATGTCATGAAAGAAAATACAGACAAAAAAGCCACAAGAAAAATAAAAAAAAAAGTATGCTTCAATCTGCATTCAGATTCCATCAGTTCTTTGCAGGTGAATAGCGTTTTTAATCATTAAATCCTTTGGAACTGTCTTGGATCAGTGTATTGCTGAGAATAGCTGAGTCATTGACAGTTGCTCATCGTACAATACTGCTGTTACTGTAGTGCACAATGTTTTTTTCTGGTTCTGTGCATTTCACTTTGCATCAGTTCATGTAAGTCTTTCCAAGTTTTTCTGAGAGCATCCCTGGCAGGAAGTAACTTTCCCTCTCCTTTTGTACCCCTTTGTATTTGTTTAGCACAGTGCCTGACACAGAGTAAGAACTTAATTAAATATTGATTGATGGATAGATTGACTGGAATTGTGGGTTGAGTCAATTGCTTAATAAATGTCTATTGCTCTCAATGACATGCATGTTCAAGGAACAACCTCAAGGTCATTGTGGCTGGATCACAGAGAGTGGAGGAGATTAAGTATAAGAAGCCTGGAAAGTTAGGAGGGGGCCAGGTTGTGAAGGACTTAAAAAGCTAAACAGAAGATTTTATATTTGATCCTGGAGGTAATAGGGAGCCCCAGGAAGTTATTGAGTGAGGAACTCTGAAAAACTCTTCATGACTTTACTCTTCTTGGGTCCCCTTACAGAAGAGCTTATCTTCTTCCTTCACAGTCGGCTAGGAGACCTCTCATCTTCCAGAGGAAACTCCTAGCCCCAGATCTCAAGCTCTTTAGAACAAAGAACTAGGAAACTTCTAGCTAAGTAGCTGGTCTCCTCAAGGCTTGTCTTTTGTTGTAATCTTCCAGATACTAGATTTGGATCTCCACTAGAGACCTAACCCTAATTTTTAAATGAGCGTTCATTCCCTCATCTCCGGATTTTAGTCTCTGAAGGTTAGACTCCATAGGAGAACCTAATTGCAATCAAATAGCTATGGGGTTCCCCAGTTTCCATTCTCCCATATAGGTGGGTGAATCATTGGTGGAAAAAGACACAAAGACAAGTAAATTCAGAGGGCAAGGTCACTCTGTCTCTTCTCCCACCAACCTGAATACGTGCCAGTGCCTACCACTTGACTTCCAAACTTCCCTATTCCCCCCAGTTTTGTTACCTCAGCTCCTTATTCTCTCGTGCTCCCCACTTCCAGTCAGTCACCACAACTTGCTGTTTTGACTCCCCTAACTTCTCTTGCAACCCCTTCTCTACTCCCAGGACCCCTTCCTTATTTCGGGTCCTTGTCACCTTTCCTAGATTATTGCAAAGTTGTCCTAATTGGTCTCCTTGCCTTGCCTCTCTCTACTTCGAACTATCCTTTAGAAAGTTGCCCAAATCATTGGCCTTAAACACGAATTTGATCATGTGACCCCCATCAACTCCAATGGCTCCCAAGTGCCTCTAGGATAAAAATATCAATGCTTCTGTTTAGTTTTCAAAGCCCTTCACAACCTTGCCCCAAATGATCTTTCTGACCACGCTGCACACATATATATTATACATCCGTATACATACATATGCATCTCCCATCTCTGTGTGTTCCCATCCCCAGATGGTTGCCTAGAACACACACCCTCCTCACTTCTGTTTCATGGAATTCCTCATGTTTCTTCAAAGTTCAAGCCTTATCTGTTTTCCACGAAGCTTTCCCTGATCCCCAGCTGCTAGTGGCCTCCTTGTATTTATCCTCTTTGTATGTATTCCATATATACTCATATGTGTCCTTGTTATCTGTCTTTCCCCTTAGAATGGAAGCACTTCGTGAGAAGAGATTATGCTATCGAACTCACTATATTTCTGTTTCCAGACACTAGCACAGGACTTGAGGCGTTCAATACATGCTTGATTGATTTCGAATGGAGGTCTGGAAAGCGAGGGCTACAGAGGGCTTTGAGTCCATCCTCCTGTCAAGCATTCTCCAGAGCTTGATCCATCACAAGGTACTTTATTCATAGTTACCTTGACAATTCATTGGACCCCAAGTTATTTTAAAAGCTTCTGGCCTTGTCTCTTCAAATCAAGTATTTCCTAAGTACCTACTGTGTGCTAGGTGCTGTTTAAAGCACTGGGGAAACAAGAACAGGCAAAACCCCCATTTTTCCCTTAGGGAGCACATGATCTGAAGAGGGAACACAAGCCACACAAACAGCTATGTGTATCTAGAGAGGAAGTTTTGGAGTGAATCTCAGCGGCAAGGAACAAAGACTAAGGAGGAGCAGGAAGGTCTCCTTGAAGAAGACTGGGCTCTAGCCAAGACTTTAAGGAAGCCGAGAGGCGGAGATGAGGAGGGAGAGAACGCCAGGCCTGGGGGACAGCCAGGCAAGAGGTATAGATTGGATTATTTTGTGCAAGGAACAGCAAGGGAGGCCAGTGTGGATCAGAAGGAGTGTGGATGAGTAAAAAGGAGACCATAAGTGGAGGGGAGGGGCAGGTTGTAAGGGGCCTGAATGCCCATACAGAGGCATTTCTAGTCTATCCTGGAGATGCTGGGGAGCTTATTGACTAGGGGAGTGACATGGTCAGATTCGCACTTTAGGGAAATCAATTTCATAACTGAGTGGAGAAAAGATGAGATGGGGAGAGACTTGAGGAAGGAAGGACAGCCAGCAGCTCTTGTAATCCAGGAGTGAGGAGGTGAGAACCTGCACCAGGATGGTTTCAGTCATACGAGAGATGTTTCCAAGGTAGATGGGATCAGCTTTGGCAACAGATTGAATATGGGGGCAGTGGGGGGGGGGGGAAGAGAGAGAGAGAAAGAGAGAGAAAGGAGAGAGAGAGAGACAGAGAGAGACAGAGAGAGAGAAGAGTCAGGTCATGAGCCTAGGTATCTAGGAGGCTAGTCACAGTAATAATGGTGTTAGGGAAGAGGGGACAGTCTGGGGTGAAAGATAGTAAATTCCGTTTTGGACAAGTTAACTAGCAGGTTAGCCAGCTGCACAGTGGAGAAGCCATGTGTCTATTCAAAGGCTAAGGCTTGCTATGGAGAGAAGAGAGCACCTTTATAAAGTAGTCACATCTTCCCAGGTCTGAAAAAAAAAATGGATTGTGTCTGTGATCATTGGGCCACAGGTCATAGAATCTCAGAATTGGAAGCAGCTGTAGAGGTCAGCCATTCCAAGCTCTATCTGGAAAAAAATCCCCTGATACAACATACTTGTTCCAACCAGTGTCCATCCAAGTCTTTGCTTGCAGATCTCCTGTGATGGAGAGCTCACCACCTGTCAAAACAGCCCCTTCTGACAGTTCTCATTATTAGAAAGGTTCCACCCCCCATCAAAGTGAAATCAGTCTCTTTGTAACCTCCATCCCTTGCTCCTGATTTTGCCCTCTGGGGCCAGACAGAACATGGCTAATCATCTTTCTACACTACAGCCCCTCAAATCCTTATGGTATGCCTAATTAAGAAGTCTCTTTTCATCTTTTCCTAAAGTCAAAATTAGCATCAGAAGTTAGAGGAAGCAAGAAGGAAGACTTCTAACCTGGATGTGATTCTGGTCAGCTGGTTCCTGGGGACAGAAATGCTGGGACCTTAAAGGGAAGTGACCATTCCTTCTTAGGATTCATGATTAGAGGAAAAGCAGGTAAGGCTAGTTTTAGAGTCATCCTTGTTTTGAGGAGGCAGAGACAGAGGGGAAAACCCCCCATCATGATAAGGAAACAAAAGGTTTTCCTTATTCAAACGTCCGTGGGTTGGTGACAGTCCAGACAGAATTTAGAGAGAGCAAATTCCACTCTTCCTTAGGGAGACAGTTCTTGCCTTGAAGACAGATAGCTAGAGTTTGAGCCCTGTCTTAGAACGAGTTAGCTATGTGACCCCAGGTGAGTTATTTCTTCTCTCTTAAACTACATTTATCATCAGTACAATGGCACCAGTGATACACTTCATACCTTATAAGGGTGTTTTATCAATCCTAAAATGCCGTAGAAATGTTACAATTGGAGAGGCAGCATGAGTGTGTGGAGCTGGAATCCACGGCTCTGGGTTCAAATTCCACCACTGAAACTGACCACCTCTGTGATCACTACCTCGGTGTCCTCATCTGGAAAATGAAGTTGAATGAGATTGCTTCTGAGGTCCCTTCCATCATCACATATGTGGTCTTTTCATCTCAAATCAGAGGATCCACTATTTATTAGCTGTGTGGTCTTGGGTAAGTCCCTTCCCCTTATCTATAAGATGAGGCAGTCTGATGAGATGACCTTCCATAACCTCTCCTCCCTAAACCATCATATTTATTTTATGTGTATTGTGCACACACTTATACATGAAAATGTTGGTTCTGCAGATAGAATGTAAGCTTCTTGAAGGCAGAGACTAGCTCTGTCTTGTCCTTGGGTGCTAGTACCCAGTGGGAAGTTAACAAATGCATGTTGATTAGCTGATTGCTACGGGGGCCAGAGTTCAAATCCAACCTCAGACACTTACTATCTGACTCTGGGCAAGTCACTTAACCCTGCTTGCCTCAGTTTCTTCATCTATAAAATGAGCTGGAGAAGAAAATGGCAAACCATTCCAGGATCTCTGCCAAGAAAACCCCAAATGGGGTCACAAAGTGTTGGAAATACTGACCAACAGGTGGACCACCCAATGTGGGGGTGAGGGGGACTTCTCTTATCTGTTTCCTTAGATTTTGGAGATTTAGACCTTAGAGATCGTCTGGGCATAGTCCCTCATTTCACATATTGTAATTAAGAAGGTTATTAGGTTCACAAGCGATGTGGAAAGTGCTAAGAGCATCTGACATAACTCTTCATGTAGCCCGAGGAGGTAGGGGCTATTCTGATCCTCATTTTATACAGATGCCGACACTAAGGCTGACAGGTCACACAACTAAGACGTATCTGAAGCTGGATTCGAACTCAGTTTTTCCCGACTCCAGGACTATCTAAGTCTTATTCAGCCCTTGATTTTACAAAAAGGGAAATAAAGACTGGTTCAAGGTCATGCACAAAAAGTAGAGGGTCGGCATTCGAACCCATACAGACCCTCCATTAGACTAGGAAGCCTTAGAAGCCACAGCCTCAGCTTGACAAACCGCCTTAGGGGAAGGGGGCGGGACCGGGCGGGGCTTCTGTACCCCACGTGATCACAACTCTTCCTCTCTCCTCCCCCTCCCCTCTCTGCTTCGGCTCCCGGAGAAGTCCTCCACCATCCCAGAGTTCCGCGGCTCCCGGAAGTGCCGTGGCTTCCGGAAGCATCTGGTTGCTTGACCGAGCCGGTGTTCGCGGGGCCACCGGGGGGCGGCGGGGGGGGGCAGGGATCGCCTCAGCCGCCGCGGGCCTGAGGCTAAGGCCAGGCCGGGGCGGGATGATGGAGGAGGAGGAGCTCGAGTTCGTGGAGGAGCTGGAAGCCGTGCTGCAGCTCACCCCGGAGGTGCAGCTCGCCATTGAGCAGGTGAGGGGGAAGGGCGGAGAGGCCCCGCCCCCGAGGTGGGGGAGGAAAGGAGAAGGAGCCCCACCCCCGGGGTGAGGGGGAGGAGAGGAGGCCCCGCCCCCGAGGGGGGAGGGGAGGGAGGGCCTGCCCTCAGGGGTTGGGGGACAGGAAGAGGGACCACGCCCCCGGGGGATGGGGAAAGGGAAGGAGGAGGGCCCTACCCCCAAGGTGTGGGGGTGGAGAGGAACCCCCGTCCTCGAGGTGGGGGAGGGAAAGAGGGGCCGGCCCTTGGGGTGAAAGAGGGTAGGGGGCTGTGCGCTGTAGGAGGCCAGAGGAGGGCGGGCAGGAGAAGGGAGGAGGCTCTAGGCTGGGTGGTGCAGTGGAGAGAGTTCTGGGCCCGGAGTCTGGAAGACAAATTCAAATCCAACCTCAGACACTTTTTAGTGTCTGGGCAAGTCCCTTAGCCTCAGTTTCAACATCTGTAGAATGGGGACAATAATAGCCCCTGGATCAAACTTTAAAGTGTCTCGGGGAGAGGAGCTGGGTGGGGAGGCTCCGGTCTGCTGGAGAGGGGCCTGGGTTGGAGGCTGAGCTCATCTTTGGGGGTGGGGGAGCTGTCACAGCCTCCAGGTTGTGTCCTCCGAGCTGTCTGCAAATGAATATTGGGGGGAGGTTTGAGGTGGGGCTGTCAGAACGGCCGGGGGCCTCCAGCTTGGGCTGGCTGCCCTCTTGGCCCAGGTGCCCCAGACCTCCAGGTTGAACGCTGTGAGGGTGTGATGAGGAGGAGGCCAGGTGTGGGGGGGTTCCGGCCCACGGGCTCTGGCTTGGGTTGGCAGGTCAGGGCTTCCACTGTCAGGCTGCCCTGGATTGGGCAGGGCTTCCACGTTGGCTTATCCCAGGGCTACAGAGAGGCTTGGTGCTAAGGGTTTGGGAGGCAGTTGGTTTGTCAGCTTGGGGTGTGTGGGTGTGGGTGTCAGATAATTTGAGTGAAGGGGCTTTTCTGGGGGTGGGGCTTCCTGGTGAGGGCTGCTGCCCCAAGAGAAAAAGAGGTATTTTTTGCACTAACTAGGCTGCTTCTAATGCTGCCTCAGGCCCCCCTCCCTGCATCTTCACCCCCCCCCCCCCATTCACCTTTGGATGGTGAAAAGAACTTCAGGCCTCTCTTCTGGACTGTGTTGGTTTTTACTTCAGATTGAGTTGGGAAGGAAGAAATAGTTAAGGGGTTTTTTTTAGTTGTTGAGATGGAGAATTCTTCTAATTGGCCCCCCCAGGCTTGAGTGAGTGAATGGGAAGACTTTCTTTCAGAAAAGGATTTGCACCCCTTCCAGTAATCTCCTTTGTTGGTTGAGATTGTTGTCTTTGTGAGGAAAGTAAAAGGTTATGGTGTTTACTTAGACTAATCATTTCGGTCTCTGCCTCCTGGCTGCTGATTTAACCTGACCCCTGTTTAACCCCACCAACTAAAGAAAAATTGCCTGGGAAGGCTGAATGTTGAGGAAGAATTTGGAGAAGGCAGATTATCGCCCACAATGCCACAAGTCTACATGACCTAAAGAATGGATGGGTCAGTTTCATGAGGTTTCTAGCAGCCCCTGCTATCCTTTCCTCTTGTTGAAAGGGCACAGTAGCAGGTCCCTTTGGTGGCCTGCCATACTGATAGCCTAAAGAATACCCTCCTAGAAGATGCCTGACCCATGGTCATCTAGTCTTTGCTCAAAGACTTCCTGTGAAGGACAATTCTCTACCTCCCTTGCTTGGGCTACATTCTAGTCTTGATTACCTTTAATTTTTAAGTTTATCCGTAAATCAAGTCTCAATTCCATTCTGTAAGCACTCATTAATGAATCAATAAACATTTATTAAGCCAGGCTTAATATGTGTCAAGCACTGTGCTGAACATAAAAAGATGCAAAAGACAGTCCCTGCCTTCAAGGAGCTTATAGTCTAATGGGGGAGACAACGTGGAAATAAATATATACAAAGCGATCTGTATATAAGATAAATAGGAAATCATGTAACAGAGTGTAGGTGTTCCCTACCAGATGCAAGGCCCTGGTGGTAGCTCTAGGGTCACAAAGATGAGTATTCTTAAAGAGTTTACATTCTGAGAGTATTCTGCAGCAACCCAGTTTTAAGGTTAGACAGAGTAATTTCAAGGGCACTAATAAATGGGGGGATCATGAAAGGCCTCTTCTAGGATTGGCTGTATTAAGATGCTACTGGTTTCTATGGTTTATTTTACATCCTGCAGCTTTTCACCTAGTTTTTTAGTTGATCCCAGAACTGTTTTTTGAATGAGGCTCAGGATGCCTTCACCTCAGGTGATGTTGTAGAGGGTTTGGGAAGGCAGACCTGGGGGACCATAGATTGAAAGTGCAGAAAGTGGAATGGAATGTTGTTTTCAGGGAACACATTGCATGCAGTTTGGTTGCAATGAAATGACTGAAAAGGGAAGGCATTGTGAAGAACTTTAGTCCTAGAGGCCACAGGGAACCACAAGGTTGTTTTTGAGAAAGAATTTTTTTTACAGGGTCAGATGGAATATGAATTTGGTGTCTGTATGAGAAATAGATTAGGAGGGAGCACTGGGATGTGGGCGACCAGTTAGGAGGTTGTTGTGATAGTCCAGGCAAGAGTAATGGAAGCCTGAGTGAGAGTTGAGGTGGATAAAAGAGGCTGGGGTCAGGCACGTAGAGGAGGTCTGTCTAGGCTCTTCAGTCTTGAGGTGGAAGGTACCTCAGATGCCGCTTGTTTTACAGATGAGGAAATTGAGGCCCTGGCAGGCGAATTGATTTATCCAAGCTCATACAGGTGAGATTTGAAGCCAGGTCCTTTGATTCCAGAATGAGTTCTTTTTGTCCTGCCATGTTGTATTGATAACTGAGGAAATCTTGCACACGGAAGGGATGATTCCAGGGTTGTACAAGGGTGGTGGCATCCTCAGTAGAAACTGGGAAGCTTGGAGAAGGGATGGGTTGGTGGGGGGGAATCAGTTTTGTTTTGGACGTGTTGAGTTTGACATGCCCGTGGGATGTCTAAGTGGAAGATGGATTGAGTGAATGTCAACTCAAAATCTGAGGTGGCAAAAATACTAAAGCAGTTTATCCAAAAAACTGTTTATGATGATCCAGTTGGATTTAGACCAGGGATGCAAAGATTCAGGGATTCGAAACCAGCTAACAGAGTCAATTTAATTAAAAACGTCCAGAACTTAAGATTCTTTTACAGAGTCCGACATTGACTTTTGATAGAGAGCCTACAAACCACAGGGCCATTTTGTAATATGATTTTAAAAAGTAAGTATTTAAAACTAAAGGCTGCTATTGTATGCAATGGAGACACCCTAGAAACTCCCATAAATACAGGATTAAAATAGGGCTTGTTCCTTTCCCTGCTATTATTTGACTTAGTTCTAGAAATGCTAGGGACAACATTAAGAGGCGGAGGGACAGAGGGCAGGGTATCCAACCCCCTCAAGCCAGATTAAAATGTAATTGGGAAAAATTTAACAAAATAAATAAATATTCAGTAAGACATAGAGAACGTCACACTCTAAAACTGGGTCCCTGTGCTGCCTGCACCGATCCTTACGTACCCAGGTAGCGGCCCCGTTTCCATTCGAGTTGGACTCCGTTGGGGTAGTTGATAGGGCGCTGTATTTGGAGTCAGGAAGAGCTAGGTTCAAATTCTGCCTTAACTGGGCAGATCACTTCAGCTGCCCCTCTCATGATGCTCTGAATTTATGTTCCTGTGATGCTTTGTGTGGAGAAAGAAGCTGAGAGGAGACAAAATTAGCAGTATTTGCCGCTGACAATGCTGTTGGAGAATCCTGAAGAAAGCAATTGAGACAGTAGCTTCATTAAAGTAGGCAGGATGTGAAACGGATCCACAACAATCAATAGTGCTTCTACAGTGCAATAAGAACCTGCAGGAGGAAAGAATCAAAAGGGAAGTGCCGTTCAGAATAGCTACAAAACACATAGCTGGTCGTTAAGCTGCCAAGACACACTCCAGACCCATATAGATACTCTTACAAAATGAAGGAAAATGATTTACACAACTTTTGTTAGCGTAACATAACCGAGGGCTGGCTGTGTGGTGCTTTTGTGGCTTGGCCACGCTGGCATAATAAAAATTATAATGCTCAGTCAGTAAACATTCATTGAGCACCTGCTCATAGTGCCAGGCACTGTGCTAAGTGCTGGGGATACCGAAAGGCACAAAAGGCAATGCCTGCCCTCAAGGGGCTTACAATCTGATTGGGGACACAGTAAGCAAACAGCTCTATACGGTGTAATATCTATGCTACCTAAATTAATTTACTGATACAATGTTCCATCACTACTCATGGGATACTTTATTGTGCTAGAGAAACTAATCACAGTTCATTTGTTGGCAGAAAAAGGTCTAGCATCTCAAGGGAAATTTTTTTTTTCAAGTAGGGGAATAGCCCTTTTAGACCTCAGATTACACTATCAAGCCAAAATCATCAAAATTATTTGGTGTTGGGTGAAAAAAGGAGACAAGCCAGGGAACAGAGTAGATAAGGAAAAGCAGAAGCCAGTGTTCAGTGTAGCAGAGAGCACACGCTGCCTGTTTGGCGGCAGCTGCCGGGTGTGCTGGAAATGCATCGACGCGCCTGTTCTCCTGCAGCCCAGCCATCATTTGTCGTTTTCCTTTCTTGTCAGCTTTGCCAGTTTCATAGCTCAGGTAGAACCTTAAGAGCTGTTTTAATTTGTAGTCCTCCAATTATTAGTGAATTGGAGCATTTTTTTAATATGACTTGATACCTTGAATTTCTTCCTTAGCAAACCATTCATATCTTTTGACCATTTATCAGTTGTGAATGGCTCTTAGTCTTATGCCTTTGAATCGTTTCCTTATGTCTTGGAAACAAGCAATTCTGACAATAATTACAATTAATCTTCTGCTTGACAGTCATTTCTTAAAGACACTATCGTGTCTCTCCTAGGTTTTTTGGTTCCTCTAACTAACCCTGTTTTGGTAAAAGTTTGAGGCTTTTCATCCTTTTGGTTACCCTCTAGTCTAGTGGATTATCTCCCACATGTCATTGCCTCTTCTAAAATGTAAGGCCCTGAGCAAATGTTCCCCATCTGGTGCCCCTGGCCAAGGCAGAGGCCAGTGGTACCATCCCCTCCTTGTTCTGAGATGCTTTTCCTCTAGCAGCATGACTTGAGATCACTTTTGTCTTCTGGGTTTCTCTATCATATTGTATCCTATCTAGTTTTCAGCCCTCTGAAACTCCAGCTCTTTTTAAAAAAATTATTTTCAGTTTTCAACATTTATTTCTATAAGATTTTGAATTTTAAATTTTCTCCCCCTCCACTTCCTCCTTCCTCTCCAAGACAGTGTGCATTCTGATATAGGCTGTACTTGTACATTCATATAAAATATATTTTCACGTTAGTCATGGTGTAAAGAATTAGAACTACTTGGAGTTAACCACAAGAAAGAAGAAGCAAAACAAAAGAAAAAGAGAGTGAATAGTCTGCTTCCATCTGCATTCAGACTCCAGAGTTCTTTCTCATAGCATTTTCCATCGTGAGTCTTTTGGAGTTGTGTTAGATCATGATGTATTGCTGAGAAGAGCTAAGTCTGTCAAAGTCAGTCATTGCGCACAGTGTGGCTGTTACTGTGTACAATGTTCTCCTGGTTTTGCTCATTTTACTCAGTATCAATTCATATGTCTTTCCAGGTTTTTCTGAAGTCTTTCTGTTCATCATTTCTTATAGCACAGTAGTATTTCATTACATTTATATACCACAGCTTGTTCAGCCATTTCCCAGTTGATGGGCATCCCCTCAATTTCCAATTCTTGACCACTACAAAAAGAGCCAATATAAATATTTTTGTATGTATGGGTTCTTTCCCTGTTTTTATGATCTCTTTGGGATACAGCCCTAGAAGTGGTATTGCTGGGTCAAAGAGTATGCACATTTTTATGACTCTTTGGGCATAGTTCCAAATTGCTCTCCAGAATGGTTGGATCAGTTCACAACTCCACCAACAATGCATTGTTCCAATTTTCCCACAGTTTCTCCAACATTTTTCGTTTTTCTGTTTTGTTATGTTAGCCAATCTGATAGCCATTCTGATACCTCAGATTTGTATTTTTCTAATCAATAGTGATTTAGAGCATTTTTTCATATGACTATAAATAACTTTAATTTCTTCCTCTGAAAACTACCTGTTCATATCCTTTGACCATTTATCTATTGGGGAATGACTTGTGTTCTTATAAATTTGACTTAGTTCTCTATATATTTTAGAAATGAGGCCTTTATCAGAGACATTAACTGTAAAAATTGTTTCCCAGCTTTCTGCTTCCCTTCCAATCTTGATTTTATTGGCTTTGTGCAAAAACTTTTCAGTTTAATGTAATCAAAATTATCCATTTTGCATTTCATAATGTTCTTTATCTCTTGTTTGGTCATAAATTCTGCTCTTCTCCATAGATCTGCCAGGTAAACAATTCCTTGCTCTCCTAGTTTGCTTATAGTGTCAGTCTTTATATTTAAATCATGTATCCATTTTGACTTTATTTTGGTATACAGTGCCAGACGTTGGTCAGTGCCTAGTTTCTGCCATACTGTTTTCCAGTTTCCCTAGCAGTTTTTGTAAATAGTGATTTATGAAATAGTAAATTACTATATTCAGTGACTATTGTCAACCTATTCCACTGATCCACCATTCTATTTCTTAGCCAGTTCCACGTAGTTCTGATGATTGCTGCTTTATAATACAATTTAAGATATACCATAGCTAGGTCACCTTCCTTGCATTTCTTTTCATTTCCCTTGACATTCTGGACCTTCTGTTCTTTCAGATGAATTTTTAAAATTGTTTTTTCTAGCTCTATAAAATAATTTTTGGTAGTTTGATTGGTATGGCACTGAATAAGTCATTTAATTTAGGTAGAATTGTCATTTTTATTATATTAGCTTGGCCTACCCGTGAATAACTGATATTTTTCCAGTTATTTAGATCTGACTTTATTTGTGTGAGAAGTGTTTTGTAATTGTGTTCATATAAGTCCTGAGTTTGTTTTGGCAGTAGATATTTTGTAATGTGTATAGCATTTTTATGATGTTTTATAATGTCTACAATAGTTTTAAATGGAATTTCTCTATCTCTTGCTGCTGTTGGGCTTTGTTAGTAATGTATAGAAATGCTGATGATTTATGTGGGTTTATTTTATATCCTGCAACTTTGCTAAATTTGTTTATTATTTCAAGTAATTTTTTACTTGATCCTCTAGAATTCTCTAAGTATACCATCATATCATCTGCAAAGAGTGATAGCTTTGTTTCTTTTTTGCCTATTTTAATTCCTTCAGTTTCTTTTTCTTCTCTTATTGCTAAAGCTAACATTTCTACTACAGTATTGAGTAATATGGTAATAATCGACATCCTCTTTTCACCCCTGATCTTATTGGAAATGCTTCTAGCTTATTCCCATCACATATAATGCCTGTGATGATTTTAGATAGGTGCTACCTATCATTTTAAGGATGACTCCATTTATTCCTATGCTCTCTAGTATTTTTAATAGAAATGGGTGTTGTATTTTGTCCTGCTTTTTCTGCATCTATTGAGATGATCATATGATTTCTGTTAGTTTTGTTGAGGTGGTTGATTATGCTGATAGTTTTCCTAATATTGAACCAGTCCTGCATTCCTGGTATAAATCCTTCCTGGTCATAGTGTATTATCCTCGAGATAAGTTGTTATAATTTCTTTGCTAATATTTTATTTAAAAATTTTTTTTGCACCTATATTCATTAGGGAAATTGATCTATAATTTTCTTTCTCTGTTTTGGCTCTTTCTGGTTTAGGTATCAGTACCATATTTGTATCATAAAAAGAATTTGGTAGGACTCCTTATTCACCTATTTTTCCAAATAGTTTATATAATATTGGAATTAATTTTTCTTTAAATGTTTGATAGAATTTACTTGTAAATCTATTTGGCCCTAAAGATTTTTTCTTAAGGAGTTCATTGATGGCTTTTAAAATTTCTTTTTCTGAAATGGGGTTATTTAAGTATTTTATTTACCCTTCCGTTAATCTGGACAATTTATATTTTTGTAAATATTCATTCATTTCACTAAGATTGTCAGATTTATTAGCCTACAGCTGAACAAAATAATTGCTAATTATTGTTTTGCTTTCTTCTTCATTGGTGGTGAATCTACCCTTTTCATTTTTGATGCTGGTAATTTGGTTTTCTTCTTTCCTTTTTAAAATCAGATTAACCAAAGGTTTATCTGTTTATTATTTTTTCATAAGACCAGCTCTTAGTTTTAATTTATTAGTTCAATAGTTTTTTTTATTTCAATTTTATTAATCTCCTTTGGTTTTCAGAATTTCTAATTTGGTATTTGATTGGGGATTTTAAATTTGTTCTTTTTCTAGCTTTTTTAGTTAGATGCCCAATTCATTGATCACTCCTTTCTCTGTTTTATTCATGTGAGCATCCAGCTCCTTCTGACACATAGAATCATAGATCTTGAGCTAGAATGACATCTGGTCTAACCCCCATATTTTACTGTTGAGGGAAACTGAGGCTTAGCATAGTTAAATGGCTAGTTTAAGATTACATAGTAAGTAGCAAATGTAGGATTTGAACCCAAGCCCTCAGACCCTGGAGCTAGAGCTTTCCCTCTGGGTCACACTTCCTCTCAGATTCATGCTACTTTTTAGCCATTGCCTCATCCATCTTGTACTTTTGAGGTAAATTTTGGAACCCAAGTTAGCACTTTACATTTCACTATTAAAATTCATTTTACTGGATTTGGCTCACTTCTGAATCATTAGCTATTCCCTTCAGTTCTGTGTTAGTTAGACATTTGTTCAATATGCCATCGATGCCTTTCTGAAAGGGCTCGACCTCCCAGCTAGGGTCCCATAGGCTGGAAAGGAAGAAATAAAGCTGCTCCCTAAATAGTTGTTTGATAGATGGTCTTGTAAATTAGAGAGTTTTCAGGAAAGTGCATTTTACTCTTTCTAGGAAACAAATCAAAATGCCAGATATAAGTTGCTTGTGGATTTAAATAAGCAGGCATCCTGAAATCAAGATGACCTGTGGCATGTTCTTGCCCCATGCAGCAAGGATGGCATTTCTCAAGTCATGACTACAGTGATATACCTGAAAGAGTCTGCATAGTGGTTTGTGTTGTTTTAGGGAAGAGACATATGTGAGAGAGCATAGAGAATTAATAGCTTGTAATTATGGGTCAGAATGCTATATGTTTAACAACAACAACAAAAAACCCATTTGTGCCAGTCTTACTTTAAAAACAAAACGAAATTTGATTCCTAAGAGCTTCTAAGTGCCTTTGGGGATTTTCATGTCTCAGAAGACAGATTGGAGTTTTTGGCACCAAAAATGCTAAGGGAGGTTGCTTGGGGGTGACTGTGTGCTCCCTATGCTTAGATCTCTGGATTTAACGTCAGAGTGGTAAAATGTAGTTAACCCAGGGGAACAGCTGACTGTTTTCTTAATCCATTATTTGACATATTCTACAGTCATATGAGGCAGTGGTGTTTTTCTCCATGGCGCCTTGCCATTTTTTAACAGGACACTTTCTGAATGTCATCTCTTGATTTTTAGACAAGTTCAGAAGAGCAGAAATCATTTAAGAAATGTTACCCCCAAACCTATGAGATATGGTGAATTATGTTCCTGCTCAGATTATCTATTTATCTGCCAATCTATTATTTGTCTACATACTTATATACACTCTCTCTCTCTCTCTCTTTCTCTCTCTCTCTCTCTTTCTCTCTCTCTCTCTCTCACACACACACACACACACACACACACACACACACACACTGCTAAATTTGTAGGTCTCTCACTAAGCCTCTCCTGTGTGTAGAGCACTGTCCTAGGTTCTGGTGAAGCTATGAGGTTTAGACTGACTCTTACCCAGATAACTGAAACTAAATAATACATGATGGGTGTATAAGAGGAGCACACACAATGTTAGGTGATATCTTAGGAGAAACAGAAGCTCTTTGTTATCAGTGGGAGTTAGGAAAGGCTTCATGGAGGTAATGACATTGAGTGGGGCTTCGAAGGCTAGCTAGAGTTTAAAATATGCAGCGGGTCCCACTCGGAGGCCCCCACCTTTGCAAGGGTAGGGCTGGTGCCTTTTTGGATTGTGGAGGTAGACTTGATGAAACTTGGTAACTGATTGAATATAAGGACAGAGAAGGAAAATCAGTTTTCCGACTTGGAAAATGGAATGAATGGTGGTGCCTTCTGACAGTGGCAGAAAGAAGATATTTGGGGCAGAAGATGATAATTGCAGTTTAATATGATGAGTTGGAGGTTCTGCAGGGACATGCAGGTGTACATAAATGTCTTGTATGTAATTGGAGATGTGAATCTAGAGCTGGGAATGCATGTGGGGGAGATAGGTTTGGGAGCCATTTGAATAGTACTTGTAGTCCAAGGTCGGAATTGAATGAAATGGCCAAGGGAGAGTTGTGGAGAGAAGAGAAGAGAGGTGAGGATGAGACCTTGGGGAACCCCCCCATTGGTGGGGGTCTAGAAGAGAGTGACCAACCGGCCAAACAAGAAATATTTCTCAATTGTTCTCCACGTGCCAAGCACTGTGCTGAGTGCTAGGGATACAGAAAGAAACAAAAGAGCCTACTGAGGGAGCGGAGAAGGAGTGATAGGGAGGCAGAGAGAAAAGTAGGGAAAGGGAGAAGACATGGTATCAGAAGGCCCAGTCCACAGGGTCAGATGCCATAATGTGTTTAGGGAGTATTGGGATGAGAAGGCCATTGGATGTGGTGCCTCCTATCAGTTGTGTGCTCTGATTTTTTTTATGCTGTGTATTTTTTATTCATTTAAAATCATTAAACTGAGAAAGGATCCATAGGCTTCACCAGATCGTCAAAGACATTCATGATAGAAAAATGATTAAGAACCTCTGCTTTAGAGGAAAGCCACAAGGCTTAACTGGGGACAACCAGGAGAGCCCTGTGGGGAAAGCAGGACCCACGGGACAAAGGTGCTAAGGCAGCTGGATTCATGACCTCTGATGGGGCTGCAGCTGCCATCTCGAACCTGAACTCATCCACTGGCTCCCTGACACTGCCAAGGCAGGATGTGGGAAAGATAGAATCAGTAATGCCACCAGGGCACCTTGAGCATGACAATGCTGATACCACAACTGGCCACCATCATAGTTTATTATGGTATCACCAGAACATACTCCCAAGACCCTTTGCATGTTTACACTAAACTCTCAACAGGCAGCATTCCTGGGTCCATCAGAGCAGCTCTTATGTGCTCTGATTTTTGAATCAACAAATGGTGATTAATGAGAATCTCTCTCTCTCCCTCCCTCCTCTACCCCACTTTTTACTTAGGTGTTTCCAAGCCAGGATCCTCTGGACCGAGCAGATTTCAATGCTGTGGAATATATCAATACCCTTTTCCCAACAGAACAAGTAAGTTTAGTTTTTTAAAATTTCATTCATGACAGTAGATTGCCTTCCCATACAAAGGTTTATGATCTGCTTTCTCCTTAGCTTCTATGATGACCCCTTGACCTAGGGAAGGGTGATTCACAATTGAGATTTAAATACAGGTCAAACCCATTATTATCAGCCTTGTAGAACAGCCACAGATTTGTGGTGTTGCTGTAGAATTTTGTTCTAATGAGCAAACTGCTTGAAATCACAGGCTTTTAGAGTCAACTAGACTCAGAAGTGAATTTGTTAAGTGTAAAGGTGTATTTATTTGAGTGAAAGTGAGGAAAGAGTGCCATATACCAATGACCCTCTCCTTTTCCTCTAAACTTTCATTCTTTCTTGGTGGTGTGCTTTATTTTGTAGGCTGGTTTGGTAGTAAGGTGCACTTCCTTGTAGATGAGATGAGGGTGTTTGCATAGGGGTGGAGTGGGGAGCAGAATCAGAAATTACCTGATGCCTTTCCTGTCTTCATTACTGCCTTCTATTGATGATTGTGGGTTGGTGCAATCAGTTTGCAAAATCCAATTTATCCATCATACATCTTTTTTGCATGTTGTATATTGTGAGCTCTTGAGGGCCTCTGAGCTGAAGCTCAGGAAGCTTAAAGGAAGCTAGGCAGTTTGTCAGGAATGTGGAACACAAAATGGGGAATAATGGGAGATTAATTTGAAGCTGTTCTGGAGAGGTAAGCTAGCCATTTTGTGGAGGGTTTTAGGTGTCAAAATCTTTTGTATTTTATCCTATAGGCAATAGGGAACCACTGAGTATTCTTGAGCAGTGGAGTGACAACAGCAAAACTGGAGGATGAATTGGAGAGGGAAGAAATTAGAGGCAGGGAGACCAGAGGTGATGAGAGCCTGAACTAGAGTGGTGCAACCAGAGATTCCAAACTTATGTGGCCTACCGCCCCCTTAAAAAAAAATTGTTCAACCCCACCCCGGGAATCTACTTTCTTTAACCCTTTAACATATTTTTAAAAAATTTGCATCATTTCAAAAAATATATAAAATACATATTTTTAAAAAATGACGTATCTTAAATTTAATAATTTATTGTAAATTTTCATTATTTTTCCAGCATTGAAATTTTGATGATGCAATATTGTGTCACGTAACCATATAGTATCATATTATAAACAAGTCATTACGAACACATATCCTGCCAATACATTGGTGCTACTTCCCAACAGTGCACAACATACTCACCTGCCAACACTTGTTTGTTAAGACCTGTTGGCAGATTTGACCTCTGATCAGTTATAACTTGAATTTTATGGGTTTGGTTGGAAAATACTGTAGTCACTACAACTTTAACTCTGTTACATGACAGATGAAGCATGTATGAATAGTTTTTCAAAGTTTTCTTGTATTTTTTCCTTATGCTTCTACCATCCCCTTATTTTTATTCAATGCTCTCCAGTTGTACTGAAGGCTGCTAGTACCCTCCTTAATCATTCTAGCACCCCACAATGGGTGGTATCGCTCACTTTGGGAACCTCTGGTAGAAGAAGGAAGGATAACTAAAGAGATACTTAAGGGGAAGCATGGACAAGGCTTTATCACCGATTGATTATGGGGAGAGAGAGACAGAAAAGAGTGACTAAGAGAATGGTGGTGCCCTTTACAGCAACAAAAACAATTCCTGATATCCATAAAGTTTTTCAAGGTTTTTAAGTCCAGAGATCATTCTAGTGTCCCTGATTGTTGGTTTGCAGATGAGCACCTAGAGAAGTTGTGACTTAAGTTACCTCACACAGCGCCAGGTGTCCCAGGCAGGATTCCAAACTAGGCTTTCTTGCCCCCAGGACTTTATCTTTTATGTCCCACAGTAGAGAAGTTAGGAGGAGAGGTAGATTTGGGCTAGAAGAGAACGAATTCCATTTTGGGCTTGTCTGAGTTCTTATGGAGATGGCCAACTGGTGGTCATTGAAGCTCAGGAGAGAGATGTGGTCTGGCTGTGTAGCTTGGCAGTCTTTTGGTGTCAGTATGCATGGGAGTAGATGAGAAAATATGTGGAGAGAAGAGGACAGGGGTTGTGGTATGCATGTGCTCAGGGGCCAGGCCATGGGGGAGAATCCCATAAAGGAGATTGAGAAGAGCCATCATAGACACTGAAGGAAAGAGGCTTCTGAAGGAAGATGAGGTCATCAGTGACTGTAGCTGCAGAAAGGTCAGGAATGGTGAGAGGTGGCCATCAGACTTGGAAGCTAAGAGAAGATGCCCCTGGTAGGAGCCAGTGCTTTTGTCTGATTCTGTCAGAGGTTTGGAAGTCAATCTCTCTGTACCCAGACCAAGGTTCCTTAGAAACAAAGAAAGAATTTAGAGCTAGAGACAGGGCCTGATATTGACCATGGACTCCACTCTCCCTTGTCTTCGTTCTCTAACCTGTTGACCCAGCATGCACAGGTTTGTGTTGACTAGAGGACAATACAGTGGAACCTCTTGAGGGGCCATAAGTAACACTAGGATCACATCTTCTCATACCTCTGGGAATAGATGATCCTCTCTGTCATACAAAAGCTCACAGGGCTGGGGAGTTATCCTCCTGCCAGACCCAGTGTTACAATGGCCCAAATGATCTGCCCAAAGGTCACTCTTAGCATCGATTTCCAGGAAACCTTGATGAAAAAAAACCAGACTAAACGGTGCCATGACTTGCTCAGTTTCCTTTCCTTTCCTTGCTCAGTTTTCTTTTGTTGTTAGAAGCTAAGCAGGCAAAGTTTGGAAACCGGAGCTGTTGTGTGTGCCCCAGGACACACAGGTATTTGTTGGCAATGAGCTAGAGGAATTTGAACTGGAAGAGAGTAGACTGAGGTGTGATTTAGTAAGAAGAGTGAGAGTGTGCTATGGGGGAGGAGAGTACTTTTAAAAAAATGAATGGCAGAATCTTATCTGCCTGGGAGAATTCAGGGAGCATCTGACTTGAATAAAGAATAGTACCTGTTTAAAAAAAGAGGTGTGAGCTGGAGTAAGTAAGTAAATACCTTTTCTACCTGGTATTTCTTTAAAGGGTTATTTGAAGAGAGATGACATTGCTTGTTCAAGGTTGCCCAGGTAGTAAGTGACAGAATCAGGATTCAAATCCTTGAACTCCAAAGCCAGTATTCTGCCCCATGCACCTTGCTGTAAGACTTTTTTTTTCCTAACTCTGAAGATTGCTACCAAGGAGATTATAGAACATTCTAGAAATTTTCTGAAGTGAAATGGCAGCACTTAGCTCCTCTCATCCCTAGATGCTGGCTGATGACCTTTGATGCATCGAGTGAGTTTGTGATCCAGGCTGCAGTGGATGGAGGATCAGCTGCAGGACCCATTGGTTTGAATCTTGCCTGTGCCTCAAGTTGTGACCTTGGAGATTTGAATCTTGACCATGTCCCCAGTTGTCCCAACCTTGGAGAAGTTGCCTAGTGTTCCTGTGTTTTCATTTAACCACTGATAAAATGCTGCAAATACAGGTGGAAGGCAAAACGATCAAGGTTCCACAGATGCCAGGGGCCAGGCCGCCACAGTGCCTAGCTGGTTCAGGGTGGTGCCTGGTATTTCAGGCTCAAGGTTATAAGGCTGAGATTCTCACTCATTTACTGCCACAGTCGCTTGAAAGGTGTGCTTGTTTGCACCTTACTGGGGTCTTTTGGAGGCTTGCACATGACCTATGAGATCCTTTCTGGCTCTAAATCTTTGATCCTGCAACCCTTGGCTTATGGAGGGCCTTAAAACAGCATATCTTGTAAGGAGTTTGGACATGACCCCGTAGCCAGTAGAGAACCACCAAGGACTTTTAGTAGTTGTGGGATGGCATCATACCTGTCTTTCAGAAGGATCAGTTGAGCAGGAGTGCATAGGATGTTCAGGAAGTGAAGTGGATTCAGTCAGGGTCACTGGTTTGTAGACCTTTGTAGAAAGGGGAGAGTTAGGGATGGCCTGAGTCAAGGTACTAGCAGTGAGAAGGTTCAGGAAGGACCAGAAATCATAGAACTTCAGAGTTGCAGGGATTTCAAAGATCACTGAGTCCAATCTTAACTGAAGAGGAACCTCTTGTCTCTCTCTACCAGGGATGGAGAATTGACAAGTGTGTTCAGTCCCTCTGAACATTTTAATTGAGAATTTAGAATTCTTCAAGATCTCTCTGGAGAACCCATGTGTCAGCAATTTGGTTCTTGACCTGAGTTTGGGAAGCAGTGTCCTCTAGCAGTGAATTAATCAACAGGCATTTGTTAAGTGGTCCCCAGACACTGTACTAGGCATTCTTTCCTCTTCTCTCCCTTCCATGTGACAGATGAGGGAACTGAGGCCCAGAGCCATGAAATAATGGTGGAGCTAGGAACAGGCCCCCAGGGGTAATGCATTCTGCTGAAATACAATAAGAGTAGTTCATCTCAGCTCATCCTATGTTCTTGATTAAAACTGGGCCTAGATTTCAGAAAATCATTAGTGGGACCTTTCAGTGATTTCCTTCACCTCTTTCTTCATTTTCTTCCATACCCTAACTTCGAGAAGTATGCATTCTAAACTCCCTGTTCTTTTTCTAGTCCTTCTTTGTTATCTACGACAGTGAGAAAGACCTTTGAAGGCTTGATGAGAGTAGTAGATATTTTGATGTTGCCAGGGGTTTCTTGCTCTGACCAGGCTTGCTGATGGCTGCTCTTGGCCTCCGTTAACTCCCCGCTAAAATGAAGGGGCAGAACAGTTTGGCTTCTCAAGCCCTGCCGGTCTCAGCTGCCTCAGCTGCCTGGTCATCTGGTCTTTCAGCGTTTGAAACTGGGCTTTATGTTTGTGCCTTTTCAGCTTTAGCCATAAGAGGGCAGCATTTCCTCAAATATCTGTCACCTGAGGCTGAAAGGGAACTGTGTTTATAAAGTGGTCGATGCTATTAGCTTTCCCTTAGAGGGTTCACAAATGCAGCCTGTTATTTTCCAAGGAAGGGGAATTCTACTAACAGGAACAACAGTTAGACTGACTCTGTCTCTTTTTTCCCTCTTTAGTCTCTGGCAAACATAGATGAAGTTGTGAACAAAATTCGATTGAAAATAAGGTATGTAACCCAGCATTTGCCTTGTCTTCAGAAATTGTGCACAGGCCAACACATGTGTTGGTTCAGCTGTGATCTTCTAGATAGTGCTTAGTCAGAGGGAACTTGGAAATCTGAAATTTTATCTTGATTTTTTTTTTAAAGGCCTCACTTTCATCTGAATTTCTGCAGGATTCTTATGCCAAAGAAGTTAGCCGTAGGGTCAGCTCTCAGTCATACAAGGAGAAGGGAGCAGTAGCAAGGCTAACCCCAAACATTGGATAATAAAAGAAAAATGGGGCAGCTAGGTGGCACAGTGAATAGAGCACCAGCCCTGAAGTAAGGAGGACCTGAGTTCAAATCCAGCCTCAGACACTTGACATACTTCCTAGCTGTGTGACCTTGGGCAAGTCACTTAACCTCAATTGCCTTGCCTTCCCCCCACTAAAAAAAGAAAGGAGAAGAAAAACAAAAACAATTCTGCTGGATTTTGTAATGAATGATACAGCTTTTTAGACCAACCTGCATTAGACTTTCTTTAGACTTAGTAAAATAGAACTGTGCTTACGGCCCTAACGTATACACCGGATGACACTGAGGAATGTGGGCTTCAGAACTTGCGAGGGAGGCGTCAAGGGGAATCCAACTTAGTATTACAAATTATTTTAATTTTATTAAAAACCGGATTTTATGGACATCATTTGTTTTTACATCACTTATGTTTCCCAGTGTTTCCTTCCCCTTTCTCTCCCAGAGAGCTGTTCCTTCTACCAAAGAATAAAAAATAAGTTCAGCAAAACTAACCAACTCGTCAGCTAAGTTGAGCTTTCTGGGCAACGTTCCACCCTTGTGGTTGCCCCCTGTCATTCCCCTTCTACTCTCTTCTCTCCACCCCCAGCTGCCCCGAAGAAGGAAGGGCAGTACATTCTCATGTCTCTCTTTGGGGCCAAGCTCAGTCTTGGTCATTTCCCAGGATCCAGTTTTGATCATTTTGATGTTATTTCCATTTCCATTCTTGTAGTCATTTTGTTTCTTTTTTCTTAGTTCTGCTTTCTTCACCGTGCACCAGTTCATATAAGTTGTCTCAGTCTTCTCTGTGTTCATCATACCATCATTTCATTATGTTACATAATATCGTGGATTTCATTATATTCATGTGCCATGAGAGGCGGTGTAATATAGTGAGAAAAGGAGCAGCTTTGGAGTCAGGAAAGACCTGGGGTTTGAGTCTTGTCTTTGATGTGTCCTGGCCATGTGGCACTGGACAGGGCTTAGGCTGGTGGTGTCAAACTGAAATAAAAACTGAGGTCTGCATATGGATTTAGAAAACCACAAATTAGCATTATCTGTGTTGTATTCTAACTTATTTTGTTAAATATTTCCCAGTTTCATTTTAACCTGCTGCTCCACCAAGTTTTACATAAATGGAGTTTGACAACTCTCTAAGATTATGAATCACAGAGAAGTTACTCGACTGCATTGGTAATGGGAATTTGTTTACCTTAGAGTTGCTTACGCCAGTGAAATCACAGATCTGTCCCCTGTGATATACTACAATTTGTTTAGCCATTCCCCAGTTGATGGGTATATGCCTTCTTCCAGGTCTTTGCCACTACAAAAAGAGCTGCACTTGATATTTTGTTGAGTGTAAGACCGTTCTTCTGATTATTGACCTCCTTAGGGTATGTGCCTAGCAGTGGCCGTGGGATTTCTGGGCCTGAGGGGTAGAGAGAGCTGACTGGCCCTGCCCTTCTTCCTGCCAGGCAGTGGCCTAGCTGTTTGAGATTGGCACTGGGTCTGCCATTCTTAGGTTACTTACATTTTCAATGAAGGCAATGTTCATTTTGAGTCTAGGGGATGATTTTTCCCCCTTATCTGCCTCTGGGCCTTTGTAACCCATATCACTAATAAGTTCGAGTAGGTTCACAATAATACTGAAAGCTGACATTTATTTGGTACTTTAAGGTTTACAAAACACTTGATGGACATTATTTCATTGGTTGCTTGCAAGAACTCTGTGAGGTAGGTATTGTGGGTAATATTCTGATTTTACAGGAGAAGTTGGGACTCAGATTGTGACTTGCTCAAAGTCCCACAGCTAGTGAGTGTTAGGAGTGGCACTTGAACCGAGGCTTCCGTTGACTCCAAGTGCAGTGCTCTTTCCACCATACCAGAGCACCCCTGCAGAGGTTCTTTCTGTAGCTAGTTATTGAATTGTAAGGGTGTCAGATTATTAGTGGAGACCACACTGCATTCCCTACAGTGTGCAGAGACACTGAACAGCCATTGAGGATCCCAGCTTACCCCCAGACCTTCATGCCACCCCTCGCCCCTGCCCCATAACTTTTCTTAATTCTTTATTCAAGAAGTGTAGTTATTCAGTGAGATGCAGTGGAAGGGCTAACATTGAGTGACAGCAGGGAGGAAGCCTTAACCGTAAAGATCCAGACTGAATTTCTGGGGCCCAGCTGATTGGCGGTTGATTCTAGGCTGTCTTGGCCTCCTTCAAGCTGTTGAACAAGCTGGACTGCTCAGGACCAGTTTTTCTCTTCAGTTGCTTAAATCATGTGTCTTGCTGCCATAAAGTGTCATTGTCTTTCTTATTCCTTGTTCTTAGCTCTCAGCAGGCTGGCCTGTGTGGGAAAGAATAGGAACTGGGCCTTTGGTTCTTATTCCTTCATGTTTAAATCTGAAGCAAATGTAGCATTTTTAAACAAACAACACAGGATGCCCATGGTTTCCGGTGAGCTCCCGGCATCCAGGCTGTCACTGTCACGGTCACTGCCGTGGCCTGGGCCTCCCTCAGCCATTTGTGCTTATTTGTTTTTTAGAAAAGTTCTTTGGGTTTTTTTTGGGGTGGGGGTGGGAGTGGAGGTGGGGAATGACATCATGGGATCTTTATGTGAGAAGCTTTGCAGTAAATTACAGAATACTTTTGACTCCAGGCTGCCCAAGATAGAGATTGTTTTGATCCATTGTACCATTTTCTTTTTCTGCCAGGAGACTGGATGACAACATTCGAACAGTAGTGAGAGGGCAGACTAATGTGGGGCAGGATGGAAGGCACGTAAGTAGTTTGTCCCCCTGCCTGGCTCTCAGCCTTGGGTTCCTCCCCCTTCTCCCTTGCCCCCAAAGACTTTATTCTCTAGGTGACCAGCAGGCTGGGCTGCCTTTCTTGGTGCTGATCTGGCCCACAGTCAGGAAGCCATGACGATGGCTTGTGGCAAGCCTCCGTGTTACTTTTCATTATTGATACCCATAGCAAGATGGTTCCTAAGGACAGAGGGATGGATTCTGTGGCTGTGGGGTTGTGGCCTGAATTCCTCTGCCTCACCCTGCCCAGCATCACACATCTCCTCTGCCCTCACTTGCTATCTGTGCTGCTGCTGGATGGGACCGTTTGACCACAGAATAAATAGTTGAGACCTTTCCTAATATTTCAGTAGCTACAAAATACACTACTCTCTGAAATGTTATCCAGCCTCTGGTTCTCATACTACCTGACCTAGGAGAAGAGAGCTCCCACTGAACGCATCCACAAGCGTCACAGCTCAGGAGAACAGTCAAAGGAGTGGGGTGTGGGAAGGGGGGAGTCAGGTGACAGAAAGGCCCGGTGGTAATCTATGAATGATTTCCTGTGCAGTCAGATTCTATTTTATGCATTTCGACATTCAGGGTAGATGCTTGACCTTGGAGTCTCAAAGACTCCCCAAAGTCAAGGTCTGTGCCCCCAACACTCATTGGCTGAGTGACCCTGACCAAGTCACCTCTCAGGATACTGGTTGGCTATCAGAGATTATAAATCAGTCTTTATCAGTGGAACGAGTTTCCTCACTGGGAATTCCCTTCACAAAGGAAATCAATTACCGATCTGAACCCAAAATACCTGTTCTTTAGGCCTCCTGGTCATAGCAGAATAGCCCTACACTTTGCTATTTCTCTTCTCCCCCTTTCCTCAATGGTCATTAAGTCCCTGGGGAGCTGCGATTACTTTGCCGCTGTCTCTGCTGTCTCTGTAGCCAGCATGATGTCTGACACACAGGCGCTTGTTAAATGTTGTTGAAGGAATGAATGAATGAATTCTCAGTTCCCTTTAGAGTCTTCCTCCAGTAGTCGAAGTTCTGTTGTATGTTTTCTTTGACTTTCTTTAGTTGAAGCTTTCTTATTTAAAAAATATAGATTTGTTGGGGACAGCTAGGTGGTGCAGTGAATAGAGCACCAGCCCTGGAGTCAGGAGGACCTGGGTTCAAATCCGGCCTCAGACATTTCACACTTACTAGCTGTGTGACTTGGGCAAGTCACTTAACCCCAATTGCCTTGCCCTCCCCCCTCCCAAAAGTAAAAAAAAAAATTGCTATGTCTGTCCCATAAAGTTTTAATATCATTGATCACTTGCTTAGGCCCTCATAACTTCTGCCCTATTCGTTTTAGTGTAGCCAATAAACTGTAAGATCCTTTTGGGTAGGGCCTGGTCCATTTGGTGCTTGGGTGCCCAGCCTAGTTCTCGACGTGTGGTTAAAGGACTTACTGGTCTCTCAGATTCCCCTTTACTTTTCTAGTTCCTTTCAGAAAATGACTTCTTGCTCGGAGGAGTCCAGTAGGCAGGTGTTAATGAGGGTCTTCTGCATTTACAGTTTTGTTTATCCTCCTGTCTTCCGTCCCAGCTGGATCGTAATGAAGTGTCTTTCACCTCTGTGTTTCCTTCACAGAGTTGTCTTCCTTTTATTTTGCAGCCTCTTTCCCTGGTAGGTAGAGTGAGCACTTTTTAGAGGTGTCTTCGTAGGGTTGTGTCCCATTTCAGCTTCTTAAACTGTTTGCTTGGTTCTTAGTCCTCATTGCTTTTATTTTGGGTTGAGTAATTGCACTCCCTGAAGAGCTGCCCATTGGACCTGGTGGATGGGGCCCGTGCCAATGTGACCTTTAGAGGAAATCAATGGGCACAGTGCTTGCAGCAGTCGGGTCCCACACTGGGCCCATGAATTCAGCTACGAAAGAGCTGAATTTAGAATAAGCACCAGGATCTGGATATATATGAAGGATGGTGCTTCTTTGAAGCGAAGCTGGATTGGGGTCTGGGTGTTCCCAGGCTGCCCCCTTTACTACTGTTTGGAAAGGGAATTCTGCTGCTTACTGTGACTCAGCCAGCCCCGTTACCACCGACCTGCCGGAAACTTACACTTACTTGGGAGAGTGTCTGGTACTTTGGTTCTAAATAGTGGGAAAGAAAGTGGGTGATTCGTGAGGCTTTTACACCGTCTCATGCTGTGTAGATATAGAGTGGGTAGATATTTATGTTTAACCTCTGGGTCACACACACACACACACACACACACACACACACACACACACACGCGCGCGCGCACTGGCAGTTCTTGGAGATCTGGTCTGAAAATTACACAGGGGCAGGGCAGGCATGTTGGTGACCACATTTTCGAGAGTGTTTAAATAACGTTTCAGTCTGCGATGGGATTGTCTCTTCATCTCCTTAGAATCCAGACAGAGGAAGCCCAGGAAAAGTAATTGCTTTCCCTCTGATCTCCTCCGTCCGTCTTGTTCCAGTCGCTTGTGCGATGCAAGCTGAAGTTAAAGCCTGTTTTAAGGGAACTTCTGGATGGAGTCCTTGTCAGCTCGTGGGGGCGAGAGCTTTACTCTTATGCCTTGGCTGTCTGTTGGTCTGCTGAAGGGAGGCTTTGTTTGACTAACACATACTTGGTGGAATTAGGACTGCTCCAGAGCGGGCCATTTTATAGGGAGGCCCTGTATTTCCCTCTCCCCTTGAACAGAGGAAAGTTCACTTTCAAAACTCCTACAAGAGTGATTTATTTCATGAGCATTTGAGGTGCACTCCACGTCAAAGTGGAGGCCTTAATGGGAAGGAAGGGAACCTTGAGGAGGGACCTGGCTGTTTGGATTTTTAAAATATCTTCCTTCAAGCTTTATAGGAACAGTGTCTCCTATTTCTTGGGTGTCCCTGTTAAGGCACATAAATTGTTAAAGAATGACTGTTAACTGACCAACTACCACTCTTTATAAACAACCTGGCACCTTTTGACTCTGGCAGATAGATGTGACCAGGCGGTTGCATAGCATCCTCTGGAATGGTGGGCCGAGACTCGCCTCACCTGCTTTAGTCCTTAGCTAGAACATAGCCACCTGGAATTGAGGAGGTGCTTGCTAAGGCCCTAGAGTCCAGCGCACTCTCCTCTGAAGGGACCCCTTGGGCTGGCTCTTCTATGGAAAGCTCTGGATTTTTTTTTCTAAATGATGTCATAGTGAGTTAGGTGTTTTAGGGTCACTTGACATTTCTAAAATAATCATGACTCACTTGGCACGACTCACATTGAACATATTGACCTTTGGCTGGTTTAGATTGAATAGAATAACAATAATAATCAATAATAATAATAATAAT
>CM053584.1:368991104-369096176 GCA_028627135.1 Pseudochirops cupreus
GGGAGGGAAGCAGAGCAATTGGGGTTAAGTGACTTGGCCAAGGTCACATGGCTAGTAAGTGTTAAGTATCCCAGGCTGGACCCGAACTCAGGTACTCCTGACTCTAGGGCTGGTGCTCTATTCACTGCGCCACCCAGCTGCCCCATCTTCATTTTATAGAAGGGGAAACTGAGGCCCAGAGAAATTCAGTAACTTGCCTAAGGTCACACATCAAGTAAATAGCAGAGTTAGGACTGTAGGATCACAGACATTGAGCCAGAGGGAGCTTTTAAGGTCACCTGTTCCCATCTCCTCATTTTCCAAACGAAGAACTAAGTTTCAGAGAGGTTCAGGTACAGGGAGTTGCCCCAGATCACACAGGTAGTAAATGACAGAACCAGGATTCACACCCAGAGCTTGTGACTCCAAATGTAGCACCCTTTCTACCATCTTTGAACTCCTGGTCCAGTGCTGGCAACATGTTTCCTGCTCTAAGCAGCTCACAAAACTCATGACCAAGTCTGTGCTTTACTGACTTTCCCCCTAATCTTAATTGTTGAAATGATTATTGTGATAAAAAATTAATGGTCTCTGAGAGAGTTTGAGGAAAATGATTGTGGTGTCAAGTCTCCAGACCCCTGGTCCTCTGTGTAAGCATAATAGCTCCTTAGGAGCAGACCTACAGTAGCGAGGCCTCGTGGAAAGCACTGGGATTGGAGATTGGCTCCCACACAAGTGTGTAGCTGTATGATCACTGGCAAGCTGTACCCTCCCTAAGACTCAGTCCTCTGTGTGAAGCCTGCTTCTTAGGGTTCTGAGGAAAGTGCTGTGTAAAGCTCATAGCGTGATATATCCATGTGAGTTATTAATGTCAGTGACAGTTATATTTGGTGTGTTACGACTAACTCATCATCATCAATATTGCTATCATTAAGTCCAAGAGCAGCCAGTGTTTGTCCAGTTCCCTGGGCAAGAGAGAGAAGGCAGCAGAAGAACAGCCGGGGCCATGGCCGCGGGGAAACTGGCGTCAGAGTGGGCCTCAGGGCCATGTGTCCGGGCTCTGGCTCTGCCCTTCTTCAGAGCTTCATCCCAGAGCCCTGAATTGGGAACCAAGCTACCATGGCTCTGTTGTGGTCTTTGCCACTGATGCACATTGTTTCCAAGGATGTGCTGCTTAAATTCTCTTTCATTTTCCACTGATAAAGAGACCTGCTGACGCAGGCTCTCATGAGGATTCCCTTACCCCTCAGGGAAGAAGTGAGGTGTGCTTCCATCTTCAGATTAGGACATTGACCACCTCAGGCACACAAGCAAAAACAAAAAGGGTTTTTTTTTTTTAAACTTTTTGGAGGGAGGATGGTGCGGCAATAGGGGTTAAGTGACTTGCCCAAGGTCACACAGCTAGTAAGTGTCAAGTGTCTGAGGTTGGATTTGAACTCAGGTCCTCTTGACTCTAGGTCTGGTGCTCTATTCACTGCGCCACCTAGCTGCCCCTGTTTTGTTTTGTTTTGTTTTTCAAAGAAGGAAATGTCTTCCAAACTATACAGCTTTGATCTCTTTATCCAGATGGAGAGTTGGATATACATAGGCATCTGACAGCATGAGACCAGCTTGAATGTGCCCAAGGATTTTAGAGGGCATCTAGGTAGTACAATGGGTAGAGTCAGAAAGACTTGAGTACAAACCAGCCTCAGATACTTCCTGGCTGTGTGATCCTAGGCAAGTCAATTAACCTCTGCATCGGCCATAGTTTCCTCATCTATAAAATGGGGGTGATAATAGCCCCTACCTCCCAGGGTTGTTGTGAAGATCAAGTGAGGTGATGTTTGTAAAGTGCCATACAAATGCTAGCTGTCATTCTCATTAAACCGAGAGGATGGATTCATGGTCCTCTGCTCAGTAGTCCTTGCTAGTATATGTTTAGCATTTTTCTCATAGCCTTTCAGATTGATCCTGTCTCATTTCTTTTTGAGGTAAACTGTGTTTTCAGAAGATTGGTAATTCTTGTTTTTCTTTTAAATTTATTTACTTTTAGTTTACAACATTCAGTTCCACAGGCTTTGGAGTTCCAGATTTTCTCCCCTCCCTTTCCCCCATGGCAGCATGCAATCCAGTATAGGCTCTGCGTATACCTTCACACCAAACATTAGTCAAGTTGCAAAGAAGAATTACCACAAATGGAATAAACAGTGAGAAAGAAGAAACAAAACAAAGCAAAAATGAGAGAGAGCAAGTACTTCTCTTCAGTCTGCATTCAGACTCCATAATTCCTTCTCTGGATGTGGCTAGCCCTTTCCATCACGAGTCCTTTGGAGCTGTCTTAGAACCTTGCATTGCTGAGAGGAGCCCAGTGTATCAGTCAGTCATCACACATACGATGTGTCTGTAATTGTGTACAAATTTCTCCTGGTTCTGCTCTTCTCACTCAACATCAGTTCATATAAGTCTCTCCAGGTTATTATGAAGTCCATTTGCTCCTCATTTCTTATAACACAATAGTATTCCATTACGTTCATATACCACAGTTTGTTCACCCATTCCCCAATTGATGGGCATCCCTTTGATTTCTAATTCTTTGCGCCATAAAAAGAGCTGCTATGAATATTTTTGTACATACAGGTTCTTTTCCCACTTGTATGATCTCTTTGGGATACAGCCCTAGAAGTGGTTTTTCTGGGTCAAAGGGTATGCACTTTTTTTGTAGCCGTTTGCAGTTCCAAATTGTTCTCCAGATGGTTGTATCAATTCACAACTCCACCAGCAATGCATTAGTGTTACAATTTTCCCACATTTTCTCCAGCATTTATCATTTTCTTGTTTTGTCATGTTAGCCAATCTGATAGGTGTGATGTGGTACCTCGGAGTTGTTTTGATTTACATTTTTCTAATTAATAGTGATTTAGAGCATTTTTTCATATGATTATAGATATCTTAATTTCTTCCTCTGAAAACTACCTATTCATATCCTTTGACCACTTATCAATTGGGGAATGACTTGTATTCTTATAAATTTGACTCAGTTCTCTATGTATTTTAGAAATGAAGCCTTTATCCGAGACACTGGTTGTAAAAATTCTTTTCTTTTTTGTTTTTCAGAGGGGGGGGAAGGCAGGGCAATTGGGGTTAAGTGACTTGCCCAAGGTCACAGGGCTAGTAGGTGTTAACTGTCAGGCCAGATTTGAACTCAGGTCCTCCTGACTCTAGGGCTGGTGCTCTGTTCACTGTACCATGTAGCCATCCCTTGTAAAAAAATTTTCCCAATTTTCTTCTTCCCTCCTAATCTTGGTTATGTTGGATTTGTTTGTACAGAAACTTTTCAATTTTACATAATCACAATTATCCATTTTATATTTTGTAATGCTCTCTTTCTCTTGTTTGGTCATAAATTCTTCCCTTCTCCATAAATCTGACAGATAAACTATTCTTTGTTCTTCCAGATTGCTTACAGTATCAACCTTTATATCATCGTAAACCCATTTTGACTTTATTTTGGTATACAGTGGAAGATATTGGTCTGTGCCCAGTTTCTGCCCTACTATTTTCCAGTTTCCCCAGCAGTTTTTGTCAAATAGTGAGTTCTTAGCCCAGAAGCTGGAGTCTTTGGGTTTAAGATTGGTAATTCCTTAGCTGAAGAAGCATTTTGATTTTTAAGGATAGAAATGTAGACAAATTTTAAAAGAGTAGCTTTTGCAGTGTGAGAAATTGGCATTTTTCTAGTGTCTCCTCTTGCTTTTACAAACTAAATCCTTTTCAAAGAGTGATCTCAAAATTTCTTCCAAACAGGCCTATTTGGTCTTCCTTTCCAGGATGTTGTTTTGTCAGAATGTCAGAAGACAATCCCAGAAACTGGAGAAAGGATCTTCCCAACAGCTCCTTTTGTAGGCTGACATAGCTGCACAGGCATCTCGCCACAGGGTAGAACCCCCTTTCCTGGGGAACTCAAATAGTTATCGGTCGTTTCTGTTGCTTCTGAGAGGTGGGGAATGCAGAAATCAGCCAGCTGGAGCTGCCTTCATTGGAGAGACCCAAGGCCCTGACTTTGGGTTCAGCTATGGCTGTCCCTCCAGGGGGTTTCTTTTAGCACAGAAGCTGCCTCTGCCGCCAGCCTTTGCTTACTGAGCTGTGAACCTTTGCTGCTCGTCATCTCCTAGAGCATTGTCTTGATTGTAATTAGGACAAGAATTGTGGAACTTCCATTAATGGTTAATTTAACCACGGTAATGTTTTCATTTTATCTTCCTCTCTCATCCTGCTTATTACCTATGTGTTGTCACACTGCTGAAAAGCTTGCTCTGCTATCCATCTTTGCAAACTCCTACTGGGTAGACAGTCCCTCCCTAAGGAAGGGAAAGAGGGACAAGCTTTTCTCTTCCTATATGCAGACAAAGAGCTCTGCGTTTGAGCTGTCTTCAAAAGGTTGTGGTGGACAATTTTCATTAATGTAATATTGTTGGTCATTGTTTGCTGGGTGCCTCCAAACTGTGGTCAGAGATTGTGAATTTTTTTCCTTTTACTTCCTTTCCTTTCCATTCTTAGACTAGGCCCAGGCTGTCTTGCCTCCAGCTGCCTTGTCTCTGACTCAACTTCAGTGTGATGGCCTTTGGGAAGGGCTCTACTTAGAGGCTTCGGGACACATGGCAGTGGTTTTTTCAGTAATGATAGAGCCCATTTCATCCAGTTTTTCCTGTGGACACGGAACAAAGCGTGGGAATAATACTCTGGCTCATAAAAGATACTACTGCTCCCTTCTTCTGGTCCAGGATCCTTACTCATGCTCTCAGGTCCTAACCTGCACCCTCCACTTGCCTCAGGCACACGTGCCCTTCCCACGCCTACCTCCAAGCCCTGCCTGAACCCAGACCTGGAATCATTTGTGCACCACTAGCTTGCCAAGGCTTCTTTCTTCATTCAGGTTATAAAATCATTCCTCTTCCTTGATGTCTTCCTTGACTAATTAGAAAAGTAATGGATTCCATCAGACCTAAGACTTTCTGAAATGGACTTTTCCTATGACTCTTCTGTCATCTCTACCATCTGTCAGTATGAAGATAATCCCTTTGCTTGTAGGTCTTATCACTTTGTTTTTAGTGACTTTATCAGCAGTTAGTTTAGTTGGCTACAATCTTTTTTTTTTTTTTTTGCTTTTTTGGAGGGCAGTTGGGATTAAGTGACTTGCCCAAGGTCACAAACTAGTTTTTGTGTTAAGTGTCTGAGGCTGCATTTGAACTCAGGTCCTCCTGATTCCAGGGCCGGTGCTCTATTCACTGTGCCACCTAGCCGCTCCTAGAATCTTTTCTAATGAGGCCAAGGCTGCTCCATTGCTGTCGTGGTGCCTGACCAGCTATCTTGCACATTGGCATTATTGACTGAGGAAAATCAGGGAAGGGAGTGTCCATGGTTCAGCTCAGTCCACTGAAGCTATTGAGGAAAGAAACACTGATCCTGCTGATGAGGGGCGGTTGGTAGTCACCATTTGTACATTGTAATGTTTGTTTATTGTACTTATACTCGTTTTGTTGTTTAGAAACAATTAACGTTAAATTATCTGTCATGTTAGACATTTTAAGATGGCTGCCTTTTTGTCCAGTGATTCCTGTTAATCAGCATTGGATGTTTTTTGATGAAGCATATGGAGCTCTTTAAATCAGAGATATTCTTAAGGCAGTTTATTTTGTTGTTCTGTGCTTCAGTTTCTGTACCAATGATGAGCTGGGGGCGCACCCCAAGAGTGTTGCGGTGCCACCTGAAGTGATGAGGAATAGATATGTGGCTTCTATTGTCCTGAAAAAAATTCATTAGGACAGTTCTCTGAGTTAAAGAAAGGCATTTATTGGGGTGGCTAGGTGGTGCAGTGAATAGAGCACTGGCCCTGGAGTCAGGAGGACCTGAGTTCAAATCCAGCCTTAGACACTTAATACTGACTAGCTGTGTGACCTTGGGCAAGTTGTTTAACCCCAATTGCCCTGCCTTCCCTCCTCCAAAAAAAAGGCATTTATTACAGTGATGCACCCAAGTGGGCCTGCTTCCCCTAGGAGGCAAAGGTGATTGGCTAACTTAAAGGTCTGATTTTAATTCAATTTTATCGAATGGGGGAAGAGAAGGGGACAAGAGAATGGGAGGAGGGGATATCAGGTAGTCTGGAGGTGCCTTTATCATACAGATAAGCAAAGAAGATAGGAAAAGGAAGGGGAAGAGTTTTCTGGAATTGGGGGTGCTTTGTGAAAGCACACAGGTAAGTGGCGGGGGGGGGGCTTCAGTGCATAATCTTACTACTTTTCTGGCTGGTCACACCCTGCGTCTTTTCTCATATCTTCCATCCTGTATCCTCCTTGCTCCATCTGCCTTGAGCACTCCTGTCTGCCTCACCTCATCACCAACACCCTAAAATGGTGATACTGACTTCAGTTGATTCTAAGAATGGACAGGACACCAGATACCATTTTGGACCCTCTTGTTTTATAGATGAGGAGGTTGAGTGACCAAGGCCACATAGGTGGGGTTGGGACCCAGGTCCTATTTCTGGAGTCAGGTGAACTCAATGACAGCTTGGAAAATTTGGGAGGCTGGAGGCAAGGTGCCCCTGGTGTTGGTTTGCAAATCCTGTCTGAGTTGAAACAGGCAAGAGGGATGGCAGGAAGTCCATGAGTCCTGGCTCTGTGTAACTTTGGGCTGTCACCCTCCTCCTTTCTAAAGTTTACATAGTCCTTTAAAGCGTATAAATCCTTTTCATGTTCCTTGTTCTCCTTTGATACTTTTCTCCTTGCCTCCCTCCCCCCAGCAGGTGGACAGGTACTCCAGGGGTCACTGTATTCATTTTACAGGTGAGAAAACAGGGTTAAGGAAATTAAGTCACTTTCCTAAACAGCTAGTAAATGTCTAAGGCCGTTTTGACCCCCCAGGTCTTCCTGATGCTGAGCTCTGCTTCTTATCAGCCCACGTCGCCACTTAGGCCAGCTGCATTTAAAGTATTTCTTTTTTTAAGTTGGGAAAAAGATTGCAGTAACAGATCTTGGATTTTTTTAAAAATCACATTGTGTCTCTGATTAGCAATGGAGTTTTAAGTTTTTGTATCTGGTGAATATTCAACAGAAGTTACCCAAACAACCAAAAAACCCACCATTAGACTTGAAATTCTGTAGTTAGCTCTCTAACAAGTCTAGCAGTCTAACTAGCAGTGTGACTGTTTCCTTCCTAACCCTAGAAACCCATCAAACACCCCTTGTCTGTAGGATGATCATCACAAATGGATGTTACCAAATGGCCTGCCAAGGGGGAGCTTGGTAGTTTGTTCCTTGTCTGGCCCATCGCCATTGACGTTGGCATTCTCCAGTGGCCAAGAAAAAAGGTCAAGAGTAACTTTTGCCATCTGCTTGTTTCCAAGTCAAAGGCAGACATACACACGTCTGAATTCAAGTCAAGAAAATGCAGTTCTTCACTACTGTAACTGCCCTGGCTGCTGCCCAGCTCCCTTTTGCTTTTTATTGCTAAAAGTTTGAACTTGCGGAAGGAAAATTCCATTCCCAGTTGGAGGCTGCATCTGTTAGAAATTGCAGCAGTGATGCTGATAGGGCAAGGTTGGCTATATCCTGACAGGGGATGGAATTTGGAAACCCTGACTCCTCGTAAGACTTTGACCTCTTTTTTCCTTTCCTTTTTCCATCCCATGGAAATACAGTAGTTAGAACAGCAGCATATTCACAGTGTTGTGGTTGACATGTCAGCATTTCCATTTATAAATCCCTGTTTTCAGGAGTCTGTGACTTGGCTGCATAACTGGGCGCTGCTCTTACTTGGTCGTGGAGTTTTCAGCTGGAGAATTGGGTTCATTTTGGAAAATCAGAGACACTATTGTCTTGACCTTGTTTTTGTTACCTCTGTAGCAGTCTCTGGATCACACAAGAAAGTTGGTCCGTGCCTTCTGAGAGTTTTTACCCAGAGTGTTAGACAAGGTGTCAGAAATTTGGAGTTGTGTTTCCTTGTGGTGACCTAGCTCAGCCCTGGCTCCTGAATTTACACATCCTTCTTGTCTTATGCCTCAGCTCTCTGGGCAGAGCTCTTCTGTTATTCCCTCACTGGGCAGAGATTGTACCTGACCCCAGGTCACTTTAAAAAAAATTGATTTTTAAAAAATTAACAAAAGTTTATTTTCTCTTCCTCCCATCTCTCCCTTCTCCTTGGGAGGAAAAAAAAAGAAAAATGAGTTCCCTTTAATAAACATGCTTAGACAAGCAAGACAAATTCCTGCATTAGCCATGTCTAAAAAATATGTATGCAGACATATAACGTGTATACGCGAACAAAATATGTGTGCACACGTGTATATGCATGCCCAAAATGTATATGCATACCTATGTGCATATATATATATATGTATACATATCTGTGTATATATGCTTTTGGACATGGCTAATACAGGAATTTTTCTCCCTTGACTCAGCATATTTATTAAAAGGATCCCATTTTTCATTTCCTTTCTTCTTCTGAAGGGGATGGAAGAAATGGAGGGAGTGAAAGTAAAACTTGTGTTTACTTTTACAAATCAGTTTTTTTTTTAAAAAGTGAGCTAGGGATCAGTGCAATCTCTGTCAAGTGAGGTAAAAATATAAGAGCTCTGCCCAGAGAGCTGAGGCATAAGAAAAGAAGGATGTGAAAATTCAAGAGCCAGGGCTGAGCTAGGTCACCACAAGGAAACACA
The DNA here is from genome assembly GCA_028627135.1 of Pseudochirops cupreus. NCBI lineage: Eukaryota > Metazoa > Chordata > Mammalia > Diprotodontia > Pseudocheiridae > Pseudochirops > Pseudochirops cupreus. The sequence continues at coordinate 368,999,779 of CM053584.1, forward strand.
ACTCCAAATTCCTGACATCCTAAGTCCATCCCCTGTCCAGAGGTGGAGCACATGCTTCACATTGGTCCCCTGGAGTCCAGTTGCTGATGCCCAGTTCTCATCTGGTGTCTAGGATAGAGACAGTGGGCCAGTGTGAGTGCTCCTTCCAGTGGTGTAGGTCACCTCGGCAGCTTTGTCCCTGCCCTCTTGAAAGTCTTCCTTGTGCTGGGGCCTTCCTTCGCTTAGGTCTTTGGATGCCGTATCGGTGCCAGAAGATGGCTGGCATGCAGGTTATCCATCTGTATCCTTCGCTGTCTTGACAACTGACCAGGCCACCTCATCTTCTGGTCATAGGGAATGTGACAAATGTCAAAGGTATGAATAGTATGGCTATTACTACGCCCCCTCAGCTGTATAGGAGAGACTTAGAAGGGGAAACCCCAAGTACTCGCTCAGGCTGAAGTTAGTTACTTGGAAACTTTGCCATTTTGTTATTGTAGACGGCTCTTCCCCTTTCTCCTTCTTGATCATAGGAGCGGACGACCTAATATTAGGGGTAAGATGGAGCCATTTAAGCCAAGGCTTTGAAGAGAGGCATCCTAGAGCTGTGGCCTGGGCGCTGGTTTGGGAGTCAGGAAAGATGGGTTCAGATCCTGCTCTGATGCTTCCTCACCAGCCATACCCTCTTTTGGGACTTACTTTCCTTACATGTAGAGCAAGGAGGTTGGAGTCAGTGATCTTTCAAGCCCTGCCCAGCTCTCCAGTTTTGTGGTTCTTCCTGGGACATTCTGAGCTCCTTAGGATCTTCCCTGAAGAGATTTGCACCCCTGAGGTGGGGAAGAATCCTGGAACTAGTCAGCTGCCAGGATGCCTCCAGCTCCTGACTCTGGTCAGGAAAAGGCATTTTTATGCCTTTGCTTGTACTAATGTGACTTCTTCTGGGTACAAAGATATGACTGTTCATCCACCATCAGTGAGGCTCACGTGTTATTCTTCCAGTAGTGAGTATTCAGTCGTATTACTCTATAATACTTTGATATACTCCTGGAATATAAGATAATGCTGACCTGGGCCTGGGGTTTCATTGCATGGGGCATTTTTGGTGAAGACCTCCGTTTAGCAGTGCAGGTTGGCACCTTGCTTGCACTTCTGTGAAAGGTGAAGAGACGTGGCCAGAGTCACACAGTCAGGGTGGGTCAGAGACAGGATGTCTGCCTCTGCGGTCAGCTCTCCAGACCCTATCCCACACTGCCCTCCAGCTCATTCGTTAATGATGCCTTGTAATCAGCTAGGGCTTTGCTCGTTTTTAACAGGAATTTTCTCATTATGAGTAGTAGTTTGGATGAACAGAAGCAAACAAAACAGGGAAAGAGCATGAAGCCATTGCGCCTGAGCCTGTTAAATGTTCACCGTGTAGTCATAGCGTCTTGGTTGCCCAATGCCTCCAGTTGTAGTCTCTTCCATTTGTGTATAAGAAAGCATCAAAACACAGTTCTCTCAGTGCGTCCTGTGTTTGGATTCTGCTTTCTTTGTTTTGTTTCACTTCATGTCATCATATTTCTTGGATTTGCCATTTTTAATGGGTCAGAAATATTCCTTTTGTTAATATACCACAGGTCACTAGCCATTTGCTGTTTGTTGGATATAGAAGTTGTTTTCTGTTTTTCATTACTGGAAATGAAGACGTTTTCCATTTTGAAAATATTCAACCTTATTCTCCCCTACTTCTTCTCTTCTTTCCCCTGCCCCAAAAGATTTCAGCAGCTGAGTGATTGGTGTACTATTCATGTACACAGCATTGTGTGTACTGATGTCCTGTGTTCATACCGAGGTGTCCCACATTCAATAAGCCATGAAGTTGTCTTGTCCTTCTGGAGTAAGAGCAGTGGGCAGTTGAGAACCTCATCTCTCTGTTCTCCTCTCAGTGGTACTAGTCGCTGGTTGGCTTCCAACGGTCAGGGGTACTGTCTGGTTTTGGGTGTAGGAGTGGAGTTTCTCTGTGTCTGCTTCCCAGCAGCAGACATCCATACCATCCTCATTTGCTGTCTTGTGCTATGACCATGGGAAAAATGCTTTTGCTTTTTACTGATAATCCAGTATCTGCAAAATGCAATAACTTCCAAAGTGTGACTGACCTGACCTACCTGGAGAAGAGAGTGCTTGTTAAATGCATCTGTGTTTCACAGTCTCGCTTGGATCCAGTTAGGAGGGCAGTCCAGAGGGAGTCAGATGGCTGCCGAAGTATAGCTTTTCCTATTCTATCAGATTTTGTTCTCATTTTTATGCCACATGGACGATGGCGGACCTTACAGCCTCCAGGCCATTGTGTGGCCCTGGGCCTGCAGCTCAGCGGGCCTTTGGAACACTTGGGTCTCTTAGACTGGGAGCCATCTCCTCTCCAGTGCCATGGGTCACTTTCCCATCTCTGTGGTGTGAGAAATGACACATATTTCCTTTTTAAACAAAAATACCATTTTTATTGATGAGAGACAGGGAGGCATAGTGAGCTGCCCTCAAAGCCATCCTGACCTGGGTTCAAGGCATGCCCTGGGCAAATGTTGACCATGTGACATTGCAGGACACTTAGGCTGTAAGGCTCTGGGTCAATGGTGTCAAATTCAGATAGAAATGGGTCTCTGTAGGCTGAATGTTGACTAAGAAAACCATAGATGAACACTATCTAGATTGTATTCTATCTTAATTTTTTTTGCTAAACATTTTCTAATTACATTTTAATCTGCTTCACCTGCACTCAGGAGTTTTGCAGCCCTGCTATAGACGATTCTCTAAAATATGAGATTGCAGAGTAGCGGCTCCTTTCTCTTGGCAGAAGGAGGTTCCTTACTGGAAATTCCCTATACTAGTGAAATCACAGGTCCAGTCTCTGTGCTCTTTGCCTCCAATTTTTTTTGGGCTATCTCTTGTTTTTATGTCTTTCCCAATTTGCCACCTCCCTTTCCCTTATATAACAGAAAAGAAAAAAGAAGGAATAAAAAAGTTTAGCGAAACTAGCCAACTCATTGGCCTGGCATTGTTTATAGCATTCTACACTTCACTTTTGCCAAAGATGGGTGAGTATCCTCCTCATATCTCTTCTTTGGGGTCAAGCTTGGGATGACCTACATTTTCGGGGTGGCTACATTGTGTATATACTTTGGCCATGCAATAGAGCAGAGTTCCCTGCTTACATTAGACCAATTCTATGACCCTGGGCTCAGGATTATACGCTGGGCTTGGCCATCTTTTTTGCAAGGAGAAGTGGAATTGGGCTCAGGAGAGATGAAGAATGAAAGGGCAGAGTTGAGGGCCTGCCGCATAGAGTCCTGAAAACCATGACTGACCTCCCTCTGAGGATAGGTCTAAAAGGAAAACAAATGGTCTAGAATGGAGCCCTGCAAGACATTGAATGTTAGAACTAGAAGGAAATCTAGATGGAGATCATGTAGCACAACAGATGAGGGAATGCATTTGGTCAGAAAGTGTGGAGAAATGCTTCTGGGGGAGCAGCCAGTGAGGAGCCAGGAAGGTGGAGGGAGGCATTCAATGCCTGTTAGGTGCTGGGGATCACAGGGAGCTCACATTCTAATGGGGAAGACAGTCAGGACAAAGGTAACTGTATACAGGAAAAAAATACTGAGTGAGTAAATATGAAGGAAGCACAAGGCAGCTTGGGAAGAAGGGCTTCATGCAGAAGGTGGTGCTTGAGCTGAGACTTGAAGGGAGAAAGGAACCCTAGGAGGCAGAGGTGAGAGGGCTGATATTCCAGAACACGGGGCATGGCAGGGTATTCTAGGAATGGGGGATGATGGAGTGTCCTAGACATGGGGGATGTGAGGTATTCCAGACATGGGGGAAGTGGGTACTCCAGATATGGAAGATAGGAGGGGTATTCTAAGGAATGGGGGATGATGGCTCCTTAGAAGCTAGGTTGGAGAGAGAATTGTGGAACACCTGATGCATATAGAGACATCTAAATGACAAAGTAGTGTTTGGATCAAGAAGAAAACCTTAGACTTTAGATGGAGGAACTTGGAGCTATGTGTAGGGGGCAGCAGGGGTTGTAGCTGGTCAAAGGGCAGTCATGGCCCTTTATATGTGTCTTGTCTCCTAGATTATTAAATTTCCTTACTCCCCCTCCCCCAACCCCTTACAAATGGAAATAGTAAGACTTAGAGTTAAAGGCTTTTTCTCCTCTTCTCCCATTAAAGGATATTGCTTAGAATAAAAGCCTTTTCAAAGGTTGCTTCTTTTGAATGAAAGCTGGTTCTTTAAACATTGATCACCATTTCCAATCATTTCCATGCACACTTTTTTTTTAAAGATATGGGTGAACAGATATAGGCAAAACTTGAAACTGTGACAGTTTCGTCTTCCCAGACATTGAGTTTATGTCCAGGCTTTGTCTTGTGATTTGAACTTCTGGCCCATCTCCTCAAAGTTATAAAAAGTTAGGTCTTTAGTTCACGTTTTCAGTAGATGTGGTCTGCACAAGTTGTAAATAAAAGTCACTTACATGGAACGGAGCATTTTAACAAGCATGGCAAGAAGCGCCCTTTTGCCCTTTGCATTCTTTTGGTTAAAAAAAAAACTGGAAAAAAATTTGTGTTTTAAATAAAGCCCTCTTTGTGCTCCAAGTTTCTGAGTTTTCTGTAGAGGAATTAGTGGTATATTGATTGTGCTCTTCTCCAAGAAGGAAGCCTGGCATCTGACAGACTAGGATCTGGTGCCCATAAGCCCTTAGCACTTGGGAACATTCATTTCTAAGAGGTGCCTTTACCTATCTTTTCCTTGGCACCATGGTTGATGAGAAAGCGTGGCCATTGCTTTTGACTTCCAGTTTGTGCCGTGCCCCAGAATGCCCTTCATTCATCTCAGTAGTGTCCAAGAGTGGCCTGCCAAGGGGGTATCTTTTCTGTAAAGATACTAACCATCATTTCTCAGAGAGTTCTTTGTGAATCTTAAGGCACCCTGTAAATGTGAATTATCATTAGTTGCTTGACTTCAAAGGTGAAAAGATATCTATCGACTTCAGTTATGATTGCCCTAGTTTGTTAGACTTTAGTTTTTTTATCTTCTTGCTTTTCAGCCAGGGCAAAATTTTGCAAAATGTCTCATTCCATGACATACGGTTCCCAAACAGCACAGCCATGGCCCATGATCTGGGTCGACTACTTGTTTTGAGCGTGATACAAGAATTCAATTTAGAGTTTCATAACTCTCAAAATGAAGCTCTTGGCTCACAAAAGACTAGACTTTTGTGGACTTGACTCTTTTCCCCTCAGAATCAAGAGCCAAAGGGCAAAGAGTGTTGAGACTGGCAGAAATTTTGTTGTAGGTCAACTGACCAGTCAGTAGACCTTGAATAAGAGCCTGCTTTGCATTAGGCACTATGCTAGGCGCTACAGTTCTAACAGGGGAGACCACAAAGACATAATGATGCTTTCTAGGAAGCTTGTGTATTGATTGATTCACCCATGTCTAGAGACACAGTGAAGGTCTTGAGACAAAGACCAGCTGATTCTTTGACTTCAGTGGATCCATGTGGCCCACATAGGATGGAGATTCCTGAAGTCCCTCTATCATCAAGCCACACACGAGACACCAAGCATGAAGGTTAGGGACCAGAGGGTCCTACTTGTTGCTGGGAGACATTGAAGTTGAATTAGAGTCTCTCTGTCTACTACCTAGGTGGCTGGCAGCTTTACCCAGTTCTACAGACAGAGAAGAAGAAAGGAATGGAAGTTGTGCCAGGGCCCAGGGAGTTTCTCCTGCTTCCTTTATGGTACCTATGTATAGCTTTGGTGGTGCCTCTCAAAACCTCTTTCTCAGGAGGGCGTGGACAGGGACATTTTAGTCTATACCACACAGAAAGAGGCCCAGATGGAGTAGTTGGCTCCCACTGCACACTTTAGGTTATTCCTCCAAAGTTGTCTAGTATCTTCAAATTGCAGACTCTGCGGGAATTACAGACTGCTTCAGTAACTGCCTCTTAATAATGCCCCATGCACACCAGCTGGAGTCACGCTCCGGTGCTCAGTTCAGAGACTCTGGCTAAGTAAAATTGGAAACAGACTTATATGGGCAATTAGTTCTGCTTTTAATCCACATACAGCTTGGAATGGAATATATGGCCACATTTTATTTTAAAGCGAGTCTAGGGATGGTGCCAGAGTCTCTATTTTAGCACGTTTTCTGATTAGCCAGATAATAAAAGCTCTGTACTGCTATTCATATGAAATCTTAAGTATCTGCATGTCCGGAAATTGAGTTTCATTGACAAAATGCCTTTTTAAAGATTATAATTGGCTGCAAGAAGTTAAATATTAAATATTAGAGCAGGTATCAAGAATGGGTGTGATTGGGAGTATGTTTCAGGCTACTTTTGACTCTGGAAAATGAATTATACCAAAGTTTTCCAACTAAGGCACATTATTCTAACAAGTACAGATATTCCAGGAAAATTCTGGCAGATAATTTATCGTTATTTTGGTTTGGGAAACAGAAGATTGTATGGGTCTTAATTGTTTGTTTGAGGAGGAATGCAGTAACCTCAGTGGAAGAAACCAGCTTGAGAGTAGGAGAGAGAGAGAAAGAGAGAGAGAGAGAGAAGTGGGTGCACTTACCTTCTCTTGGGGAAGGAGTTTGGAAAGCTGGCCTAGGACTGCAGCTTAAAGATGTATAGGACTCGACCTTTGAGTTTCTCACAGTTGAATATTTTAGGGGGTACCTTTGGCTAGGAGGCTATTGTAAATGCACCAGAGTCTCATGGAGTCATGGGATCTTACTCAGAACTGTAAAGGACTTTGGTCACGATCTTCTCCAATACCATCCATACCTCTTCCCCCTATTTTTACAGATGAAGAAACTGATGCCTAGAGAGACATGACCACTTAATCTGAGGAAGTCAGAGTCACTTGAACTTGGCCCTTCGAACCCCCAAACCAGGACTCTTTCTGTTGTGCCATGGAAGCTTCTTATAAATTAAGAACCCTACCCATTAATTTTTTATATTTACTAGCTTTATTTTAATTTTTTTCTTTAAAAAACATTTTTAACATTCATTTTTGAGTTCTAAATTCTTTTCCTCCCTCAAGTCCCTCCCCAGCCATTGAGAAGGCAAGCAGTATGATATTCATTATGCATGAGAAGTCATGTAAAACGCATTTCCATATCAGCCATCTTGCAAAAAAAAAAAGGCAAGAAAAATAAATTGAAAAAAAAATATGTTTTAGTCTGCACCCAGAGTTCATCAGTTCTCTCTCTGGAGGGGGTGGCATCTTATTTTTTTTTTTTTAGCATATTCTATCATGAGTCCTTTAGAATTGTCATGGATCATTGTATTGGTGAGAGTAGCTAAGTCTTTTATTGTTGATCATCATTATAATATTGCTGTTGCTGTGTAGAATGTCCTCCTGCTTCTTCTTACTTCACTTGGCTTATATCAGTTGATGTTTAATTAAGTATTCCCATGTTTTTCTGAAATCATCCCCTTTGTCATTTCTTATAGCACAATAGTATGCCATCATCTTAATATGCCACAGCTTGTTCAGCCATTCCCTCTCTAATGGGTTTCCTCTCAATTTCTAATTCTTTGCTATCACAAAAAGAGCTGCTGTAAATATTTTTGTAATATAGGTCCTTTCCCTTTTTCTTTGAACTCTGGGATACAGATCTCATAGTGATATTTCTGGGTCAAAGGCTATACAGTTTTATAGCTCATTGGGTATATTTCAGATTATTCTGCAGAATGGTTGACCTGGTTCGTAGCTCCATCAACAGTGCATTAGTGTCCCTATTTTTTCACATCTCCTCCACCATTTGTCATTTGCCTTTTCTATCATGTTAGCCAATCTGATAGGTGCACAGTGGTGCCTCATAACTGTTTCAGTTTGCATTTCTTTGTTAGTGATTTTGAGCATTTTTATGTAACTATTGATAGCTTTGATTTCTTCTTCTGAAAACTACTTATTCATATCTTTTGGCCATTTATTAATTTGGGAATGGCTCTTATAATTATATCTATGTAAATTATAAGTTTTTATAAATTTGGCTCATTTCCCTATGTATTTGAGAAATAAGTCCTTTATCAGAGAAATGTAAATTTTTTTCCTAGTTTCTGGCTTTCCTCTTAATTTTAGCTGCATTGGTTTTGTTTGTGCAAAAAAGTTTTAATTTCATGTAATCAAAATTATCTATTTTATGTCCTGTGATCCTTTCTATCTCTTGTTTGGTCATAAACTCTTCCGTTATCCGTAGATCTGATAGGTAATTTTTTCCCATGCTCCCCTACTTTGCATATAATGTCACCTTTTGTGTCTAAATCCCGTATCCAAATAATAATGTACTATTGGTGGAGTTGTAAACTGCTCTAACCATTCTGGAGAGGAGTTTGGAACTATGCCCAAAGTACAGTCAAACTCTGCATATCCTTTGATCTAGCTACACAAACCCTGCTAGGTTTGTATCCCAAAAAGATCACAAAAAAGGGAAAAGGGCCTATATGTGCAAAATTATGGTGGCAAAGAATTGGAAATTGAGGGAATACTCATCAAGTGACTGAGTGAGCTGTGGTTTATGATTGAGACGGAGTGCTGCTGTGCTCTAAGAAATGACAAGCGGGCAGATCTCAGAAAAACCTGGGATGACTTCAGCGAGCTAACGCAAAGCGAAGCGGGCAAAGCCAGGAGAGCGCGGTATGCGGTGTCAGCAGCTTTGTGCTGTGGTCAGCTATGAACGACTTAGATCTTCTGAGCAATACAGTGATCCGAGACAGCTCCAAAGAACTCATGATGGAGAGCTCTTTCTAGAGAATCTAGAGAGTGCAGATCGAAGCATGCTAGTTTTACTTTATTTTTTTCATTGTTCTTTTCTTTTGGCCTGTTTCTTTTTTTTTTTGGAGGGGGGAAGGCAGGGCAGTTGGGGTTAAGTGACTTGCCCAAGATCACAGGGCCAGTAAGTGTTAAGTGTCTGAGATCAGATTTGAACTCAGGTCCTCCTGACTCCAGGGCCGGTGCTTTATTCACTGTGCCACCTTGCCGCCCCACCTGTTTCTTCTTTTACATCATGACTAATACAGAAATATGTTTTACCTGATTGCATAGACATAACCTGTGTCAAATTCCTTGTTGTCTTAGGGAGGGGAATGGGAGGATTGGAACTAAAAAAATTTTTTTAAATTTATGTTAAAACTATCTTTTTATATAATTGGAAAAAATAAAATAACTATTGAAAAATAAGTCACGTATCCATTTTGACCATATCTTCATATATTGTGTTTGGTCTATGCCTGGTTTCTGCCAGATTACTTTCTAGTTTTCCCATGACAGTTTTTGTTTAATAGCAAGTTCTTACCCTTGGTGATCCCCGCCCATTCATTTTTCAGATAAGGAAATTGAGGTCTGGTGGGGAGAGGCTGCTGTAGTGAATTTGCTCAAGGTCAGCATAGCCAAAACCTAGCTTTTCTGTCTAATCTCAAACTTGATTTCCTAGCCACCTAAACATGCTTCTGGTTTGTTCCTTTCCTGCTGAGTTCATATACGTTAGGGAAATACCAAATAATGTTAGTGGTAACCTCAGCAGGTAGATGTGTTGTTATGCTGTATATCCAAAAAGCAAATAGGAATGATTTCTCAGGTGTCTCTATTCTTCTCTCCCCTGCTCTCCCCATTTGAGTAAGGAATTAGATATGGAGCAGATAGAAGTGTCCCCCTGCCTCCTGGGTTTTTCTCTGATTTTTTTTGACAAGACTTTTCCTTGATTTGGAATGTAGGAATCTATGGGTAGCGTGAGCTGTTGTTTCAAAGCCAACTGACAAATTGCTTTTCTGTTATGGACTAAATATATCCCAGTGTCCAGGTTACAGAAATGATAACGTGTCCTTATTTTTGGCATAAAAACCAAGGTATGCAGAATAACATGGAAATCCTTATTTTAGAGTATGAGATTTGACATGGGATAGAAAGGCAGAAAGAGACACATGCCCCATTAATGGTGGCAGTTAACTCCCCAAAGGGGAAGGACAAGGCCATGTAGTATCCAAGACGAGTAAGGAGTGCTCGTGACCTGGGGATTTCAGCAGACCCTAGCCCCTGGCAGCCTAGGGGAGCATTTTCTTCTCCCCTCTGTCTATTCACTTGAGTGCTTCATCCATTTTCAAGTCTTCATTTATCACTTCTTTGTAGATGCTCAGACTTGTATTTCTAGCTGCAACCTTTCCCCAGAGCTCCAGTCAGTCAGATGAATATTTATGTCCCTACTATGCGCCAAGCACTGGGGATACAAAGGAGCTTTCATTCTAGTGGGGGAAATGACATGTAATTAAATAGGTGTTTATAAGATGTACATAGAGTAGGTGGGTAACAGCTTTAGGAGGAATGCCCTTGAGGCTGGGAAAAGTCTCCTGCAAAAGGAAGTAGCAAGGCTGGAGCATTGCAGGCATAAACGGTGGGGGAGACAGCCAGTGCAAAGGCACAGAGATAGAAGATGGGAGTGTCATGTGTGAGGAGAGGCAAACTGACCAGCATAGCTCACTTGTAAAGGACACAGAAGGAAGTTGAGTACAAAATGAGAAATGTGGGATGGGGCCAGATTGTGAAGATATTTAAGTACCAACCAGAGGGCTTTCTATTTGATTCTGAAGGAAATAGGGAGCCAAAGGCATTCATTGAGAAGAGGGAGTGACATAGGCAGATCTGTGCTTGGCATAGGCAGAAGGTGAGTAGGGCCAAGGGTGGGAGGGTGGTGACTGTCGGAGTACAGAAGGGGAAGCTGTGAGAGCCAGAACAGACAAGATTTGGCGCCAGATTGGAGCTGAGGATGACACCAAGATTTCAGACCTGAGTGACCAGGAGTATGGTGACACCTTTGACAGTAATGGGAAATTTTAAAGAGGGAATGGTTTTGGGGGAAAGGTAACTAATTCTGTTTTTAATATGTTGAGTTTTGAGGTGCCTGTGATACATCCAGAAGACTGAATAGCAACAAGAAAGAGTAATGTCATGAAAACCTAGGGAGGTGGGGCTGTTCAGGAACAAGGGTGATGAGCAGTGTTGGAGGCAGCCAGTAGATTGAGAAGACTTAGGACTGAGGACAGAGCATGAGATTTGGTAATTAGCTGACCGTCGGTAACTTCGGAGAGGTCCGTTTCAGGTGAGGTCAGTTTGCAGAGGGTTAGAAGAGAGGACAGGCAGTGATGCTTCAGACTCACTATGTCTCGGGCTAAAGTCAGTCCTCACACTCGCTCTGCTGGTATAATTCATGTTCTGAATAAATCACCAAAGCTGCCTGAGCTCATACACATCTTCAGCTTGAATCCAGGTCCTCCAAATCCAGATTCAGTGCATTCTCTGCTGGCCTTTCTCATCTTTTTTTCTTTTGAGACTACAGATTAAACTGTGCTAACATTGAGGAGATTTCATATTTGATACCCTTTAGAGCACTTTATTACCCACATTCTACATTTGTGATCATCTTCATTGTGTTTATAAAGGGCTTGCCAGGGTGGTTTCAGAAGCTCTGCTCCTCAATCCAAAATAAACAGTGCGCTCTGGGCAAAATGAAGTTGTAGTTTCTTTGTCTGGCGCTATCTTCCATCAGAACCATACACATTCTCCATGTGTGTTCCTTTAGGCCCACACAATTCCCACACTGATTTTTCCACTTGGGTGAGCTGCTGTGGATCATCCTTTGTAAGGTGCGGTATCCATTTTTGTAAGCTTTTTGTTTTCCTGGAAACTTTTGGCTTGTGCGAATGGGGCCCCTCTGGTATTGTACAGCCCAAGCAGTGGCTCCCAGATGGGACAGGACAGATGAAGGAGCACCACAGCCCTAGCAGTGCCCACCCCTTCCTTGGGAGTACCAACATCCAGAAGCCTCTTCTCATCTCTTCCTTTCTCCCCCTTCCTTGCTCCTTCTCTGCTGTATTTGAAGGGTCTTTTCTACCCCAGCAGTGGTTTGTTGTTCTCACTGTACAAAAGTGATGGGACCTTTTTATTTTGAAATAAGTTTTATTGATACCTTGTCTTAATATATCACAGTCATTTATGGAAATGTTCTTTCAATTGTACCCTCTTCCTTTTTACAAAGAAAAGCTGTTGAGCACAGAACAGTCAACACTGACCATGATCTGAGAATGTACACAAGGTTCTGTCCCAGAAGTCCCCCGCCCCTTTTCTTAGAGGAAGGAGGGGTGAAGCCTCAGCCATTTGAATGGATGGCACCCTGAAAGGTCCAAGCACTTGTCTACACACATGATGATCAGCATGCAGTATCGGAGAGTTACCATGTAATTGCCTGATAAGATGCAAGGGATGGAGAGCAAAGGCAGTTTTCCTTCAAGGCAGGAATAGACTGGACTGGTAGTTGGTGCTGATTTGCATTTCCTGGTTTTTTTCCTGCCCATTCATGGATTCCTTTTATTTTAGGCACTGGAAGAGGCTCAAAAAGCCATCCAGCAGCTCTTCGGGAAAATTAAAGATATCAAAGACAAAGCAGAAAAGTCAGAGCAAATGGTGAGTGTGATGGTCCTCCTACTTTTTTTTATTGGTAGAGGCTGGATACCTCAGATCCAGCCATGTTCCTTAATGGGCCTCCTCCCCGACTTCCTGTCAACCAGTTACCCCCTGTGTAGAGCCAGCTCCAGGGAGTGCATTCCAGACCAACTTCATGGGTGGCTGTTGGTCCCTGCCCTCCTACATTTATAGTTCTTTTCAGAAGGGAAGCTTCCTTCTCTCTCTGACCTTAAGATAACACATCTTACAGCTTTTGCTTTAGTCCTGCACTTTCCATTGAGTTCACATGTTTCTCAGCTGACTGAATATAATTAAGTTGTCTTAAATCCTTTGTAGTCTGGCCCCAGAATTCCTTGCCAGGTTTGTTCCATGGTACTTCCCTTCACACTCTCTGCCTTGCAGCCAGACTGGCCTGCTTGCCAGTCCCCAGATTTGGCTTCCATCTCTGTGCCTTTGCGTGGGCTGATCCCTATACGTGGAATGCACTCCCTGCTCCACTCCACCTTCTAGAGAGAATTCCTGGCCCCATTCAAGGGTCAGCTGATGAGCCATCTCATATAGGACCTAGCCTGATTTCTCCATTCTTCCTCTGATTGTCGCATAGTTACTTATCTGTATACAGGGTGTATCCCATCCCAGTAGAAACTAAGTTCCTTGAGGGAAGGGACTATTTTCCTTTCTTTCTTTTAAAAAAAACAAATAAATTTTATTTTATCTTCAGATCTGGGATTTTTCCCTCCTACCCTCACCCTCTGAACTAAAAAAGCAAGAAAAACAAAACCCCTGGTTTTGCCACAAGGTGCCAGACTCCCATATCTGACCGTCCACTCACCCAGTCAATGTTCTCTTGTCTCCAAATCACTCACCCCCCACTTCAGCCCCAAGATCAGCCCTAAGGTAAATTTGATTCAGTCCTTCAGAATAACAGTAAACGTTCTGGGCCAGGCCTAGTTCAGACTGGGCCAGTAGATTGGGCTTGGTATTGGAATGCAGTGAGACATACTGCAGGCTATGAAATATTTAACAAAGAGAAGTTTACTCAACTAAAAAAAGCATCTGTAAGGATACAACATTGATTCAGGTGAATAGACACCCTTTTGTTTCTGTTTCCACATTCCTATTTGCCACAGTGCTATTGCTGAGCAGAAAGATGGCCTCATGACATTTGCAATGCCACCAGACCTCAGGAGCACCATCTCCAAGTAGACTGGATTTATTTTGGCTCAGGTGACACAGAAGCTGCTAGTGGCTCAAACTTTAGTACCCTGAACCAACCCAATCCTAAGGAAAGCCTCCCTGCCTCCCTACTCCCTTAAGGGGAAATCCACCAGGCCACTATAAAACAGATGCTATTGCCACCACTCGTGGGCTCTAGACCCTTCAGCATCCTGGTTGCCCTGGGTGCTTTCCAGCTTATCCATACCCTTCCTAAACTCTGCTGACCCAGGGTGAGCACAGTCCACATGTGGTCTTCACAGGTCATAGGACAGAGGGATGATCCCCTCTTTATCCCAGAAGCCCCAAGATTGGATTGTAAAAATTAAGTGAGCCACCTGTCATGGAAAATATTCAAGTAGAAGCTGGGCAACCCATCTTTCCCATGTGTTATCCTGAAGGAGGATTCCTGTGTGTTCTGAAAGGTCTTGGGAGGCAGTATCAGTGGTCTGGGCGGGGAAGAGAGGTCAAGAGACCTGGCTTTTTGTCACAACTCTGCTCCTAACTAACTCTGTAGTCTTGGGCAAGTTATTGAATCTCACTGTGTGAAATAAGGAGGTTTAGACAGCAGGGTGCAGTGCAAAGGGCTCCAAGTTTGGAGTGAGAGAACCTAGGTATGAGGCCTATTTGTGAACTTTTATGGCCTCGGTGACCTCGTGAAGTGACAGTTGGACTGGAAGGCCGGTGGGCTTCCTTCTAGCTCCAGTCCTGGATTAGTTAACTTCTGAAAAGGTCCTGTCCAGTTGTACAATGATTTGATTCTGTGAGAACTTTTCCTTTTTATCCCTTAGAAGGATGAGGTCTTCTTATGACCTGTTCCCTGGGCAATGTGAAGGCCTGTTAGTAACTGAGCCCCAGGAAATGTCAAAAAGAGAAGAGTCTTCCTTGGGAGGGAAGAGAGGGAAAGAGCATAAATATTTTGCTCCAGAGGTAAGCAACCACTGAATAATAGTTGTAGGCAATCAGTAAGGAATGTGAATTTATAAAAGAAAAGATTAAGAAACAGAATGTCCTCCAGGAGCAAGGGAACCCAGAAGTTTTGCCTCATAGCTGAAAATGAAGTCCTGTCAGTGCCCTTCCAGAAGGTGTTGGACACTCAGTACTGTGTTTGGGCCCTGGCCCTGTCAGGCTGCTCACCGAATCGTGACAGGGACCACCAAGGCCTGTCTTCTCAGTCTCCTTCCCATCAGCCTTCTGATTTCAATTTGTTGTCCCTGTTAGTGTTCTGGCTCAGGTGGGAGTGCTCTGACTCTGAACAGGCTGTTTTTTAAGCAGACCCAACTCTCATTATAGAACTTATTTACTGAGAACCACTGCTCTGTGGAGAACAGTGCCCTTTAGGTTGTGGTCAGGCTCTTTCCCAGATAGACAGTGCTCAAAGGAATTCATAAATGATCTGATGCTTATCACAAGTGTAACCTTGTCCAAGTTGCTTCATCTCCTTGGGCCTCAGTTTCCTCAAACTGTAAAATGAGAGAGTTGTTCTCTGAGGTCCTTGCCAGTGCTAGGGCTATGAGGCTAGAGTTCTATGATTCATTCTCTTTGACAAAATAATCTTATGTCTGCTTTTAGTGAAGGTTGGTCTGCCAAGGGCCAAGTCAACACCAGCTTACTCAACAAACTGACAAGCCAGTGGAGCATAGATGCCCCTCAGGGAAAATACCATCCATCACAACCACATCTACCATTCTGGGGCTCTCCCCCAGTTAGCCTGACTTCTGTCTGACTTCCCATTTGAGTTTGGTATGAGTGAAAGGCTGGTTCCCTGGTGACTTGTTTTTGGGGAGGAAGACGAGAGTCAAAAGATGGGAAACAAGCTGTAACCTAGACCAAATTATTACACCCAAGACATTGTCCTGCCCCCAGATTTCTGTGCCATGGTTTCTTTTTAACCCCAACAGGAAAGAGGTGGTGTCATGAGCTAGGAAGGGCTGCTCTGGGAACTTTCCCAGCAAGTATTTGAGAAAGATGGCCACAATGCTGCTCAATCATCCAGCTAGCTCTGGGCCAAAGCACTTGCTTTACACTAAGAAGTATGAGTAATCTAATTTTATAGATCAGGAAACTGAGCCAGGGAAGTAAAGTCTTCTCTGAGATAACTCTCCATCTGTTCCCTCTGTTTTGTATGTACTCAGTTATTTAGATACCCTATTCTTGAGTCCCCAGGGCTTAGCACAATTCCTGGCACATAGTAGGTGGTCAGCAAAGGTTTGTTAAGTGACTGATAAGCAGTTTGCCCATGATCACACAGAGTGTAGATCTGAACCCAGATTCACTCTACTCCCCAGTGTTCTTTTCAATACATTCTACTACCTTTGTAGAGTGAAGTCAGTATCTGGTTAAAGGATGTTTTAATAGTCAGCACAGTGCGAATAATAAAAACATCTTTGAGCAGGTTTTTTTTTTCATTTAGAATAGCCCCATCTTCAGCCAGATGAGTTTATTGGATAGTCTTCCTTTTACCCAGCCCGGCCTGGCCCCTCTTGTCAATTCGAATCCTTTTTCAAGGGTGGCTGCTGTTGGTGCTGAGATGAGGCCTCTCATCTGTGCTCTCTGATTCATTCTCATTTTGTTTTTCACCATTTAGGTAAAGGAAATCACACGGGACATTAAGCAGCTAGACCACGCCAAACGCCACCTGACCACTTCCATAACCACACTGAACCACCTACACATGTTGGCAGGAGGTGTGGATTCCCTTGAGTAAGTCACGCGAGCCTCTAGCTCTTTTCATTCAGGGAATGCTCAGTGTTCTGGGAATGACACAGCAAGGTCTCGCAGGTCTCAGCTGCTTCATGGCGCCTTCCTTCCTCTGTTGTGGGGACATCTCAAGCATCCATCTGCTCATCCGTATGATTGAACGCCCCTTTGGACACCATCCTTATCACATCCACCTCATTTGTCCCTTGTGGACTGATCTTCTGCAGGTACAAGTGGCCATGTGGGTGTGCCATCTCACACTGGCAGCACCTGGCTTGGCATGTTTTTCTGCTCACATCCAACAAAGCTGAAGAGCCATTTGCATTGTTCATTGTGTGTTTTTCAACCCAGGACTGCAAAGACAGTGCTCCTGGGTTGTGATTCTGGAGCCTGATTTGTGGGACCTCTGGAAACAGCATGAAAAGGATGAACTGAATGTAAATTTGATTTTCTCATGAGTGATTCCAATAAAATCTCTTAACTGTATTCAAAGATTCACACTGCCTTTTTCCCTCAGCAAGATTTTGACATTGTCATTTTCTTGTCTGTTGTACTATTGACTGTCTCTAAAGTCATCAGTGTTTCTGGTGCCTCAGTATAGCATAAAGGAAATCTATTGACTCCCTACCTTAGGAGGAGGGAGGAAGGAAGGTAGGACAAAGCAGGTATGCTCTTCTGGCTCCCTGGCTCATCCTTTTGTGTTTGGTTTAGTTGATAACTGGAGGAGGCTTGGGAGACCCACTTGGCTTCTTGTGGAGATTATTCTTCAGTTTCTTCCCAGAAAATTCAGTGGTTTTCATCCACTTGAATTGGTTCAAGCAGTATGAACTTGACACCTTGGCTTGAACTTGATACTGCTCTGGTAAGTGCCTCGTACAGGGAATAATAAACCATAAACCCATGGTTTGGAAATGAAGACTTATTGAAGGCTTTGGAAACTGATCATTTATGCCTCCTTGCCAAGTTTTACTGTTGATTTCATGAACACTCTTTTATTGACTTTGGCTCAGTTGAACTTGGTAGTCACCTTAGAAAAAGATGATCTTTCTTGGTGAGTCGTGTGTAAATGAACGTCAATAGCTTTTGATACAACCTAGAAAATACTTCTCATAATTAGAGACCAGAATAGGCTTTCCCCTGTTGGTGATATCCTGAACCTCTTAATCTCTGATTTTCCTTGCAGAGCTATGACAAGGCGGCGACAGTATGGAGAAGTTGCCAACCTTCTACAGGGAGTAGTGAACGTCTTGGAACACTTTCACAAGTACATGGGGATTCCACAGATTCGGCAGCTTTCAGAGAGGTAAAATACCGTTGGAGGGAATTTGCTTCCC
Organism: Pseudochirops cupreus; assembly: GCA_028627135.1. Classification (NCBI taxonomy): domain Eukaryota; kingdom Metazoa; phylum Chordata; class Mammalia; order Diprotodontia; family Pseudocheiridae; genus Pseudochirops; species Pseudochirops cupreus. Next base: position 369,017,516 of record CM053584.1, read on the forward strand.
ATAGGGAAAGGCACTTAGGAGATATGTTACAACAATTAACTTTTCCGATAGCATGAAGTCTTATGTGTTTCCCATGGGTCTGTCCTTGGCCTGCTTCTCTTCTGTCTACACTCTTCCTTTGCCATCTCATTCCCTCCCATTGCTTCAGCTACCACCTCCACACCAATGACTCCCAAATGTCTGTCTGACCTCTTTTCTTAGCTTTTTGTAATTAGAGACAGCCTCCAGCTGCCTCCAGGACACGTCTGCTTGGATGCACTTCAGGCTCAACTTGGCTAAATCCAGACTTGTGTCTTTCCTCTTAAACTTGCTCTTTCTCCTGATCTCTTGGTGGTTCCTACGTTTGCTCAGTCAGCCATACTTGAAAGGTTGAGGTCCCTCTGACTCTTCTTTCTTCCTTGCCTTTCATATTCAGTCATTTGTCCTTCTCATTGATTCTACCCCTGCGACATCTCAGATGTCCCCTCCCTAATCTCTATTCTTCCTAAGACCTGTTGCTGCCTGCCAGGTCTTCCCACCTCCATTCTCATCTCACTCCAGGCCATGTTGCTGTCCAAACAAGCTTCTTTATATATAGATTTGGTCATATCAGTTCTTATTTAAAACTCTTCAGTGGCTTTTCATTATGTCCTTTGCCTGGCATTCGGGCCCTTGGCCTTCTGGTGCTAGCCGTCCTTTGTGTCATGCCAAACTGGGTTGTTCTGTTCCCTTGGTTCTTTCCCGAGGCTTTACTTCCTCTCTGCCCTTGCTCCTTTTGATCCCTTCTCCTCCTGGCCTTTGGGTTTCCTGTGTATTCTCTTAAGTCCAGCTCAAAGGCTGCCTCATCTGTGACACCCTGCTCTCTTGGCCCTCACGTGCACTTTGATTTAGAACTCTTTGTTACACTTATGTTAATCATTGTTTATTAGCCATGTCTTACACCTTTACTAGACTGGAAATTCCCAGCAAGCAGGGAACATCTATCTCGTATTGAAAAATGTCTCCCAGTGTGCTGCATATTGCGGACATCAGTAAATAGTCTAAATGAATGAGTCGGTGAATGTACTTAATATGGTTTATTGTTGTCCAGAATGGATAGCAGAAGATAATTTGTTTCTGTTCATTTCTGTTGATTACAAAAATTTAAATACATGTAGTTTCTAGGTAGTTAGCACTTTGTTTTTCATTAATTTAGTCTTATCTTATTTTGCCAAATTATTTTTCTAGGTGAGAAACCTTGCTGTGTTATAATTTCCTTTTTGATTTTAAAATTATTGTTGGTTGCACTCAGCATGGATCTAAAGATTGCAATTTTAATAGGCTTGATTCCTCAGAATTAAAATTCCCAAAAGTAATTAGCTGTTACTGAGATTGACAGTTTTAAGGCTTTTGTATGGTTTGATACTTTTAAAATCTTTCGTGTACATCTGTTTTCCTTAAAAGCACTGCCAAAAAGCCTTGATAATCAGATCAATCAATTTATTAAGAGCCCACTGTGTACAAGCACTGGACTTGGCTTTGGGGATCCAATGACAAACATGAGGTAGTCCCTGCCCTTCAGGAGCCCCCATTTTATTGATGGAGACATCAGGCACATATATAAGTTTATACAAAAAATTTACACAAATACAAAATAAAAAGCTTTTGGTAGGGGCTGGGGAGCAAGGGAAGGATCAGGAGAGACAGAGAGACTTAATGGCAGAAGGTGGCCTCTCAGCTGAGCTTTTCAGAAAACTAAGAATCCTAAGAAGCCAAGACAAGGAGAAAGTGCATGTCAGGAGTAGAGGAGATGGCCAGAACAAGGGCATGGACACAGGGGATGGAATGTTGTGTGTGAGAAATAGCCAGAAGGCCAGTTTGCCTGGACTGTTGGCCATGTGGAGTGGGAAGTAATGTAGAATCAGGTTGTGAAGAACTTTGTGAAGAGCCTTGAATGCCAGACCGAGGAGTTTTATATTTGATCCTAGGCATGCTAGAAAACCACTGCAGTTTGTTGAATACGGGAGTGATATGGTCAGACATGGGCTTTAGAAAGTCACTTTGGCAGTGGATCGGAGAGGGGAGAGACTCGAGGCAGAGATGCCATTGCAAAGGTCCAAATGAGAGGTGATGGGTAGTGGCAATACTCACCGAGAAGGGGAATATATGTGGGAGGAGAAAAGAAAAGAGCAAGCAGTCAGGTGAGAAAGCAGAGACAAGGCTTACCCTGAGCAGTCCTTGGGTGGTAGTACCCTCCTCTCCACAGAAATGCAGAAGTTTGGAAAAGAAAGCGGTTTGAGGTGAGAGGAAGATAAGTAGGACTCTCCTTCCAGGCCCCTCAGTGTATTGGGCCATGAGAGGAGGGCTGAAGCAGGGCCTGTCTTGCCACATCTTTATAGTGTATAGTTCATACCAGGAATACCACCAATGGGCTCCTTGGGAGTCACCTCGTTATCTCCAAGAGGATCCCATCTTCCCGAATGAAGGAATTGGGGCCTCTTGGTCCCTACAGTTTCCAGAGAAATAAGATGTCTTTGAAAAAAAAAAACATTTAGTAAAACTGACCAACATGTCAAGAAAAAATTTGATGTCCTCCGTAGTACTTCACACCCACGGACCTTTGTAAAGGACTGGAGGGAGCTGTGTTCTCGTACTTCTTGCCTCTAGTGCCGAGTTTCTTTTTTATACTTTAGTAACATTCAGTTGCTAAAGGATTGTTGGGGCGGCTCTTTCTGCTCACATTGTTGCCTTCATTGTGTATGTGGTTTTCCTGGTTCTGTTTACTTCACTTTGCATCAGTAGTGTCTTGATCTTTCCACACTTCTCTGGATTTGTCACATTCATCATTTCTTATAGCATGGTCATGTTCCATTATATTCACGTACTTAATTTGTTTATCTGTTCCCCAGTCTATGAGCATGTACTTTGTTTATACGGATTTTGTGGTACGAAGACCCTTTTTGGGTCAGTGACTTCCTTGTGCTCTGTGCCCACCAGTAGAATCTCTGGGTTATAGCGTGTGCACCTTCTGGCCCCTTGGATGACTGCAGGTTCTTTTCCAAAGTGCTTGTGTTGCTTACCAGCTCCGCCAGCCGCGCAGTAACGTGCCTGTGCGTGCCTGTCTTTGTTGTCTCTGCCGCTTGGCTGTGTTGAAATGTCCGGGTTGTTCTGATTTGCATTTATCTTTGTTATTAGTGATCTGGAGCATTCTTTCCTGCGGTTATTAGGCATTCGGCCTTTTCTGTAGACTCTTTGAGGAGGTCTGCCTGGTCACTTCTGGCTTATTTGTAGGGATTTTTGAGGTGGCAGGCAGTTACTTATGTTGGGGGGGATCCTCTCCACTTAACTAGCTCTAGAAGACTTTAATCACCAGAGGCAGCTGTTATTAAAAATTCCTTAAATACTTTAAGCATCCTTTATTTCCTCAGTATGGACTTTCCGCCAACAAAGATCAGAACCCTTCCACTCTTTAGTCAGTGGTCTTCCTGAGATGCTCTGGTTGGATACATCCATTCCTTGGTAGCTAGATGTTCTGGCGATGAGCTTCACAGCCCCAGGCTGGTCCCCAGAGCCCAGAAAGAGAGATTGCTGCCGGCCCATCCTGCTCCTTAGGGCCTGTCAGAGCTCACACTGCGGGCATGGCCTTTGGGAATATAGGAGGGTCCTGTCCACACCATGGCGAGGCAGGCACTGGAGAAAGCTTCCAGTGGAGGATTGGAAAATTGCCTGATATAGATGGTGTTGGTGACGTTTTCTTGGATGTGCAGACAATCCTCAGTTATTCCCGTTAATGGATGTTTAGTACACATAGTACCACACATGGGTAGCACTGTTTGCAGCTTTTCCCCAGTCCCAGCCACACCTTCAGCAGATGAATTTGAGAGAGGCTTAGAGAGAGGTTTGATTACGACTTTCAGAAAGGGTGGGGGAGAGGGAGGTCTGTCACTTCAACATTTCTCGCTGTTTGCTTCAATGCCCGTCGCATAAATGAAGACGCAGATACAGTTATAATTAACAGGCAGACGAAAGCACATTTGCAGTAAAGAAGGCAGCAGGGGGCTGGCGTCCAGCAGTGAGTCTCCTTGCCAGCCCTGTTCTGTCCTGAAAGCCGGGCTGCTGCAGGCCTCTCTAGTCGGAGTTTGAATAGTGTCAGGGGAATCTCCCCTTCCTCACTCTCCCATCCTCTCCAGCCCTTCAGTGGGGATGTTGTCCAGCTCGAGGAGACAAAGCTGGCAATGGGCCTGAGAGTCAACAAACGCTGCTTTGAGAACTACGGAAGGACGGGGAAAACCTGTAGGAAGCCTCAGAGAGGGGCAGCAGCCTCAGGCCGGGGGACAGGGGGCGAGGGGCGGGGTGCCCTGTAGTGTCCACGTCCTCAGGTCAGCTTCAGCTCCTTGAGAGCACGAGCTGCTCTTACTCTTATCTTTGTGTGTCCTGGTCCATCATGTTGGCTGACACATAGTAGGTGCTCAGTGTGTGCTTAATAATCATTGAACTCAGAGCCTGTGGTTCTGCATGTAGCACTCTTTCCTCTGTGCTATGACAGTTCTCTGCATCTTCCCTGATAACCCTGCTGTCTCCTTCTTCCCATTAGCTTCTATTTATTAATCTGTGTTCTTACTTAGTTTTCCCACATGTTATCTCCTTGAGGGCAGGAATTTTTTATATTCCTACGGCCTGGCACGTAGGAGATGTTTATATTTGAAGGGTCTTGAGGCAGCTGATTTTGGTTGGGTTACTTTCTTGTCATAAGTTGTAGAGTTTAGCAGTGGAAGGGACCTCAGAGGCACCGCCATTATGCAGGTGAGGAAAATGATGCCTTTAGAGGCTGTGTCTGGTCCCAAATTGCATCGGGGTAAACAGCAAAACCGGGTCGTAAATTCAAGTTGGGGCTGCTCTGCTGTCACTGCATGGAACTGCTTCTCCTGAAAGGAACAAAACATTTTTCTGTGGAGAGCACAGAGAAGCATGGGAAGAAGACTTATATAAACTGATAGAATAAAATAAGCAGAACCAGGAAAACCACACACACAGTGAGCACAGTAACCTAACGGGAAGAGCAAAGAAAGCAGAACTGAGTATGGAGACCTTGGCGTGGCCACTCTCGGCTCCGCCTGAGAGGTAAGAAAGTGCACTTCTCTCCTTCCAGGTACGGGGCAGCGCATACGCTGCCAGTCACTCTTAGTGAGCGATTAGTCTTCTGGATCTGCTTTTTTTCTCTTTTATTCTTTGTTATTGGGGACAGTGTAGGGGAAGGGGGGGAGAAATATATTTGGAAATGAAGATGATGCAAAAAGCAAGAGATATCAATAGAACTTTCAAAAAGAAATAATAAAGGTGTTCTCTGAATAACATTGTTCTTTCCAAGGTTATTTTCCAGTATTAATGCATTGCACCCGGATCTCGGCATGATGTCCCCAGACGCACTTGTAAATCTGTAACCCTGTTCCTTTGGATCTCGCTACTCTACAACGCTATTTTGCCAGAACTATTATTTTTTTCTCTTTTCCCCCTGCTTTTAATTTTTAAAAAATGTTAATACTATCATTTCCAAGGATAGTATGAAAGCCCTTCCCCTTTTAAGCAAGCCATCTTTAATAACAAAGGGTAAAGAAGAGGGAAAAAGTGCAGATCAGCAAAACTAGTCACTACCCAGACAGTACGGGGGCTTGGTAGCACGTACAAATGTTCTGCACCCTCAGGGCCCCACCTCTGCAGAGAAGGGAGGGAGGTCCATTTTCTTCATCTTGTCAAGTTTGGTCATTATTATTGTGAAATATTCAGCTTCTTTTTTTGTTCTTTCCGTGTCTGTTGTTGTAGTCTGTGTGTACAGGGTTTTCCTGGTTCTCCCCACTGAAGTAGTCTTTTCATGGAACCAGTTGAGTAAATTGAGCTGGGTGTCAGTAGGTCCAAACACTTGTTAATGTGTGGCTCTTATAAGACCCACAAGCTTTGGGTTCTCATGGGAACCTTCCTCAGTATAAACCCCTCTACACTAGAGAAGAGTATGTGAGATTAAATAATGTCAGTAAGAATGTAATATGACCTTGGAGGAGCAGAGGGAGTGGGGGAGGGGTCTACTTCCTGATCTTCTCTACTATTGCTTTTTGAGAAGGTCCTGGAAGTTTAAGGGAAGCCCCAGCTTCCTATTTTTAGTACCATCCCTGCTGAATTTTTCCCATTGCATGTTTACATAGTGCTAGTCACGCCATCTGGTAATGATAGAAATGGCCATTGGGGTCAGGGAGGAGGGGGCGTTAGACCCAGCTCTCTAGAGTAACTAAGTCGCTGCCTCTTTAATTGTAGAAATCCTAAGTAATGGTTTGTTGTGCTCACTATGGCTTGGAAAAAGGAAGTGGACAGGCCTTGATTTGGGTTTAGTGATTTCTTTGGACTCTCCTGCTGGAAAATATTTAATATAGCATTGAAGGAAATCTTTTTTGAATTCTGCCATTCCATTTCAAGTCTTACTGGCTTAGGCAGATCCAAGAAACCAAATGTTTCTGGGAATCAATCAGCATTATGCAAAGAAAGAGCCCTGTAATCTCCTGGAAACAGATACTTTTGAACTACAGACTTCTTAAGGATGCTCGCTTTAAAACCCGAAATGAGGGAAGACTGGGGGAGGTTGGGAAGGTCTGGGTGGTAAAAGCAGGAGACCTGAATTTTAGACTTGGCCCTCCCACTCATTAGCTCTATAATTCTGGGCAGGCCCCTCAGCCTCAGGGGGCCCCTGTTTCCTCTTCTGCATATGAGGGGCCTGGACTCCATGGTCCCAAAAGTTCTTTGTCACCCTAAGAGTTGGTGAATCTGTGATTTTGAGTTAAGACTCTTATGGAAGCTGGCTGTTAGAACTTGTAGAACATGAGGTGACAGCTCTGCTCTCTAGATAGACACTTTGCATTTTGGAAACTCATTTTGTTCACTGGTGAACTTTGTCAGCTGTTACTTTGTCAGCTGTTTTCTTCTGGGGGAAACCACTGACGCGGTAATGAAAGGGGCAGCCCGACTTTCTCCACGGATGTCTAAATAACATATCTTCATAACTTCCTGCCACCCTATGCTCCTCCTCTTATATTTCCCCCTTCTTTTGGAAACTTGATGGCCTATGTGGGAGAAGGTCAGCCTTGTGTATTGGGCTCCTCCCCCACTCTCAGAGGCCCAGGAGGCTGCTGTTCAGCCTTAGCCTTCATACAGCACAGTGAGTCTTTCATTCTCAAGTGTGAAAAACACTGGCATAACATCACTCAATTATGCCAGACCTGTTTGGATTATTGAAGGAGATCTAATTTATTTTTCTTGGAGCTGGTAATAGGATAATTTCTATTGCAGCCAGGATAAGGTGGCTGGGTTAATACTTAGCATTTGCATAGCACTCTAATGTCCACAGATGGCTTCATGAATATTATCTCAGATGATCCTCACAACAGCCCTGTGAGGTTGATGCACTTTACAGATGAAGAAACTGAGGCTGAGATTAAATGACTTGCCCAAGGACTCTTTAGTAAGCATCTCAGTTTGGATTCGAGCTCCGGGTTCCCTGACACTTAAGTGTGATACTGTATCCAGTGGGTAGAGCCTTGGGCTTGGCGTTCGAGGACCTCAGTTCAGATCTAGCCTTCCCTCAATAGAATCTCGATCAATGGACTGTGCTCTGTAGATGAAGGCCAGGGCATTCATTTTTATTAAGGAGGGAGTTTGAATGTGTCAGGTTAAGAAGTTGGCCCTTCAGAGCTGGTTTCCTTCTCTCTGGGATGACCTGATTGGACAGTTTATCACATAGGAACTCAGTTTTCACCTGGGAGATAAATGGAGTCAGTCCCCCTTTAAGTTCCTTGACCCCCATCAGTTCTTGGTGCAGAGGAAATTGTCCCCACTTCCTGTGATTGGCTAAAATAGGAAAGGAATTTGGAGCCTAATTACAGGTCAGTCACAGCTCTGTTGGCAGGGATTTGTGTGTGCCTCTTCTCCCACCCTTCCAGCTCTGCCTTTATCATCTTTATCAGCTCTGCTACTTTGGAAGGAATGAAATAAGACTTCAGAGCCGCTTCAGGTGACTTTGGAAACAGGGATGCAGGGAAGCCTAATCTCTGGTACACAAGACTGCTGTCATCATTAAAGAGTGTCTGCTGCAAGTGCAGACTCTGGGACGCTGAGGAGCTCACAGTCGGGCCTCCCAGGGGGATGGGCCTCCAGAAGCTACCTAGAGAATGCCGATTTTACCTTTCTCCTTGTCAAGAGTTTCTTGGGGGAAATGGGAGTCACGTCTCTCATACTTTCACCTGCCTTTCTGTATGGTGGCAGGACCAGGGCCCATCGGAGGCCTGTTCCACAAGCATGCTGGATAAGAAGCAGGCTCGGTGACAGATGAGGATCGGACCCAAGAGCCTTATGAGCATGAGGCTGTTCACTCTCTAGTAAGTGGATGGAGCGCGGAGCCTGCAGTCAGGAAGATTCAAATTTGACGTAAGACACTTACCAGCTGTATTACCCTGGGCAAGTCTCTTAACCTCTATTTTCCTCAGTTTCCAAAACTGTCAAATGAGGATCATAACAGCACTGACCTTGTGGGCTTGTGGTGAGGATCAAATGAGATAATATTTGTAAAGTGTTTAGCCTAGTGCCTGGCACATAGTGGGTGCTTAGTAAACACTTACTTCCATATTTGCTTCCCCTCTGGCCTGGTTGGGGCTCTCCCAGGGCCTGGTTTTCTCCCTCGAGCTGTGGAAGTGCCTAGCGTAATGTATACTTTTCCAAAGGGGTTGGTGGAAAGGAAGGGAGCAGGTGAGGGAAGTCCCTGGAAATTCTTCCCTAGAGCCTTTTGCTCAGCTTAACTTCAGTTTGATTGGTCAGGTATTTATTAGGTGTCTACCCTGAGCAAAGCAGACACTAACAATATAAAATATAACTAGTGTTTGTTACTGAAGGGGGAAAGGTATATGTCTGAGAAGTGACTAATAAAAGTGAGATAATAACTGAATTCTTCATTCATCCTTTCTTGTGGCGCAGTAGCATTCCATTAGATTGTGTGTGCGTGTGTGTGTGTGTGTGTGTGTGTGTGTCTGTGTGTCTGTGTGTGTCTGTGTCTGTGTGTGTCCTGGCTTTCTGTCTTCGACCTCCTTGGGTTAATATACCTCGTAGTGGGATCCTTGAGCCAAAGGTTGAGAGCAACATAATGACTTCTATCACATACATCTGTTGTATTTCAAATTAAGTCATAACTCTGTCTACAGGGTGTTAGTGTGCCTGTCCTACCAGCCATTCAAGGCCTGACTTTTTCCATCCTTTATCATCTTTGCCACTTTGGAAGGAGTGAAATAAAACTTCAAAGCTGTTTCAGTTTATGCTTCTTCTATTATTAATGCTTTAGAGCAGTAGTTCTCAACCTGTGGGTCGCGACCCCTTTGGGGGTCGCCTAAGACCATTGGAAAACACATATTTCTGATGGTCTTAGGAACCGAGACACCACTCCTCTATCCATCTCCAGGTGGGTCTGCCCACATGCAGATACAGCCACATACGAGTATTAAAGGATTGGGCATTAGGAAGGTTGAGAACCACTGCTTTAGAGCATTTTTTCACATAGTTCTTGATAGTTTCCATTTCTTCTTTTGTAGATTATTCATATTCCTTTTTGAGGAATGGCTCTTAGTCTTTTATTTACATGGATACCCTTTAGATCTTGACTATCCAACTTCTCCCCACTACTCAGTAGTTTCTCTGTTGATTCTCTGTATTGATTTTGTTTGTACAAAAATTTTGTCCAGTTCTTGTTCCTGAGAAGGCTCTCCTTAAGAGATTTAGCTAGCATAGCCTTATCTTAGTCATTTCTAGGCCTTTTTGATAAAAGTTGTAAAGATGATGTCATTAGTATTAGTAAATCCACCCATGAATGTGGTTTGAAAAGTTTTGCAGATAGTGGAAAAACCCTGGAAAGTATTTAGCATAAGACATAATTATAACTGTACTACCAAAAAACAGGCTGCTTCAGTCACCCTCCCCTTCCTTCTCCAAAAATCTCAGGTTGCCAGGCCCAGCCAGTCTCATGGTTTGGGCCAAAGAAATTCTGGTTTGGGGTTCTTAGCTGTTATTTGAAACTTAGTGACGTTAATGCAGAGAAAAAGGGTGGAGATAAAGAAAGGGAGCAGACTGTTTTATGATGTATATAAAGAAACTGACCCTAGATGCATGGAGATTTCATTCTGTGTTGGGAGACAGCCATCAGTCTCTTTTCTTCCCATTTGTTCTATTGAAGTTTAGTGTGATAACAATTCACATTTATATAGTGTTATAATTATGGTTTAGGAGGTTGAGCCAGTGTTCTATTATGGAGAGAGCCCTGAATTGGGAGTCCAAGGACCTGAGTTCAAATCCCAGCCCTGCTACGTAATATCTGTGTGACCTTGGGCAAATCATGTCACTTCTGTAGGCCTCAGTTTCTTTCTTTGTAAGATAAGGGGGTTGGACTAGACAGCCTTTAAGAACTGAGCCTTTTGAGCTGTGAATCGTAGAATCTCAGACAGTAGACAGGCCTTCAGTCCTTGTTGTGGTGGCTTAGACTGGGGAGCTGATGTAAGAGGAAAAATAAATGCTTTGAACCCTTTTGGGATGTTTCCTTTTGAGTCCTCTTCCCCTAGATATTCTGTTCCTTTAAAAACAGTATTATTGATGCCTTTGGTTTATATGTCACTTTCATCATCATCATCATCATAATAGCTTCTATTTATATAATACTTAACTATGTGCCAGGTACTGTGCTAAGTGTTTTACAGCTATTTTCTTTTCTCTTTTCTTAAAAACAATTTATTTAGTATTTTATTTTCCCCCACTTACAGCAAAAACAATTTTTAACATTCATTTTTAAAACTTTGAGTTCCAAATTCTCTCCCTCTATCCCCACCCCTCTCATTGAGAAGGCGGGCAGTTCGATATAGATTATACATGTGTCATCATGCAAAACATATCCCTTGATAGTCATATTGTGAAAGAAAACACAGACAAAAAAAATCACAGAAGAAAAATAAAGTAAAAAAAGTATGCTTCAATCTGTTCTTTGTCTGGGGATGGATAGCATTTTTCATCATAAGTCCTTCAGAGATGTCTGGTGTCATTGTACTGCTGAGAATAGCTAAGTCATTCAGAGCTGATCATCTTACAGTGCTGCTGTTGCTTTGTGTACAGTACATTTCACTTTGCATCAGTTCATGTAAGTCATCCCAAGTTTTTCTGAGAGCCTCCTGCTCATCATTTCTCATAGCACAATCGTGTTCCATCATAATCATATGCTGCAGCTTGTTCAGCCATTCTCCACTTGATGGGCAGCCCCTTAATTTCTTTGCCTCCAGAAAAGAGCTACTAGGAGTATCTTTGTATGTATGGGTGCTTTTTTCTTTGTCTTCTTTATCTTTTTTAGGATACAGACCTTGTAGCTTTACAGCTATTTTCTTCTTTGAACTTCAGAACAACCCTGGGATCATGATTATTATCCCCATTTTACAGATGAGGAAACTGAGGACAACAGTGGCTACTAAGTGTCCACGGTCAGATTTGAACTCAGTTCTTCCTGACTTCAGGTCTCCCACTTAAATACCTCACTAGCCCATTCATGTCCAAATACATTCCCTTTCTAACATCAATTACCTCACGAGTCATTCCTTGTAATGAAGATTTTTAAAAGTTGCTCAGGAAAACCAATGTGCTGTTTTTGTCTAACCTTGTTTTCCATCACGGCACAATCTCCTGCTTCTCTGTAGCTCTTCACTCAGGACATATTGTGGTCTGATGGTTAAAGTGCTGGGCTTAGAGTCAGAAAGACCTGGGTTCAGATCCTGCCTCTGGCATTTACTAGTTTTGTGACCACAGGCAAGTCACTTGCCTTCCTGAGTCTCAGCTTCCTTATCTATAAAATGGGGCCATTTGAAGAGTTGACCTCTAGTATCTCTTCTAGCTCTGCCTGTGATCCTATAAACAGTGCATCTGTACATTTGTAGATCTCTTTCTTATCATTTTTCAAAAAACCCGTATTTTTATTTAGTCGAGGATTCTGTTGTTAGTTTCTAGGTCAGAAGGTGAAAGGGTGTATATGACTTCCCTTACTACCCTACCCCCTGCCCTCAGGATATTTGGGGGCTTCAGTCTTCAACTTCCAGGAGCTGTGAATTCACCAACCTCCTCAGTCCTTATGATCTCCACTTTCCCTCAGCCTCAGGGATGCCCTTGATCTCACCATTACTTAACCATAAACTCCTATCCTTCCACATGGCCCTGTGTCTTATTCCGCCAAAGACTTTTCTTTGTCTGCACCTCGACCTCCCTACTTGCTCGGTCCCTTCCCCCTTGCTCTGGATTCCCTTTCCTCCCTTCAGCATCTTCCCATTATATTTAACCATTTCATCCACCCTCAGAGCCCATGTTCCTTTCTCCTCTTACCACTCATGCTTTGCCAAACCTCATTCTTGGCTTAGCCCACCACCATCTGTCTTCTCTGCTACATGTGTGCTGCTAAATGCCGTTGGAGGAAGTAACACAATGTGCTGACTGGGTCCTCTACAAATTTATATGAAAAATCTCAATTTAGCCTTAATTACTGCACAGAAATCTTTATTCTTCACTATTTGATACTCTGTGGTACTCCCCGTGGGGGTTGTTCTAAACTTTCTGCTTCCTTCAGGCATTTCCCTCTTTGCTTTGGACTTGGAGGAAGATGTGTCCCTTTCTCTTCTTCTGACCAAGGCCATCCCCTCCACCTGCGCTGCCCTTGGTCCTAGCTTCTCTAGCCTGTCTTCTTTGGGAGCCTGCCTCTTCAGTTTTCTCCCTCTCCCTGAACCACGAGTATCTCCAACTCAGCCTGCACTGAATGGAACTTATCCTCCTTCAGTCCACGCCTCCTCCTCCTCCAGATATGTGCTAAAGGCCTCCCTCCTTCTGCTCCCCCAGGCCCACAACCTCTGTGCGTCCTCATCTCTTCCCTCTCTATCACTGCTCGTAATTGGTCACTTGTTAGCTCTTTTCCTCATCTGTAAAAACAAAAGGTGGGACTAAATGACCTCATGAGAGCCCTCCAGTTTGGGGATGTCATGTCTAATTCACCATGTAGATAATTGAGTGTTTGTCATGATAAACAGTGCCAGGCCATGACATGTCTTCTTTCCCCCACAGAGTAAAGGCAGCCCAGACTGAGTTAGGACAGCAGATTCTGGCTGATTTTGAAGAAGCTTTTCCTTCCCAGGGTACCAAGGTAACTAATGTTGGGGTGTCGTCTTCTGGGTGACATGTCAAGACAAACTCGGGCGTTTTCCCCCTGTGCTTGCCACCTTTGATCTCTTGTGTGCCTGATAATGGTCTGGGTTCCTAAAATGTTCCTTTCCCTCTAGAAGCCTGTTGTCTTTTTGCTGGAATTTGTCTGTACCATGTGTAGTACAGCACTGATTCCTGTAATTGCTAACTGAAGAATTGTACTGGCCCAGTCTGCTGTATGTCAAATCCTAATATCCTTGTTCCTTTTGAAATTCATTTTGCTCATGGCTGTATTTTTTTTTTAAGTCATGAGAGGTTCACCTCAGGCTACCATTTCTTTCAGAAAAGTCATCTACCTCTGATTATTCCCCAAGGAGGAAGAGATTCTGGGACAGAATGTCAGTGGTTGTAGATAGCATGTGATGAGACACTGTCAAGATCATCACAGCCCTGCTTTTCACAGCTGCCTTGCCGGAGAGCTGTCTCTGTTAATGCATTTGTGTGTGTCCTGCATACAAGAAGCCTCCAGTACTGCAGTGATGGGCCTCTGCCTTATTCTTCCTCTGTAGCTGGCATCCCTAACTGTGGCTGTTGATTTGCTGTGGCAGCTTGTATTAAGGGGACCCCTTAAATTTCAGCAGATGGCATCATGGGTGTTGGAGGGAGACCTCTTAGAGGTATAATCAACTCTCATTTATCTGAGATATTTCTGGAGACCATTGTTCAGGCCAGAGTGAGAATAACATTGGCAAGCAGCCTTCCTCACCACAGAGTTGGTAGCCCAGATTCCCTTACTGAGCCAGGGAAAAGTTTCCTGGATCTGGTTTAATATTCTGTAACTGGAAACTCCCGAATCATGTGCCTTTGCCCTCCACGGATGTAATTTAGGATGCAGGTGTGGGTGTTTGGCCCAGCTTGAAGGATCAGCCTTCCACCTTCTTTGGGCAGCTGTTGAGCACAGCTTCTGAGCATGCTGATGCTCTCTGGTGGAGAATTCCCTCCCCGTCAGGCTTTGTACAAGGTGCTCCACCTTGGGGGCCTCCTGCTTTACTCACTGATAGTACCTGATTGGGCTTGACATTATCCCTGCCAGAGGGAAGCAGTGCTGTCCCCATAGATGAGTTGTTGACTTGAGAATGCTTGACATGTTGATGAAAAGAGAGGATTGAAATCCCTTGATTTTTATCCTAATCATTCTATCTAAAGAGACTTCAGAAGCTCTATGGTCTAGCCTGTACCTGAAGCAATAGGCCTTCTCTGTTCTTTGCTTCTTGAGCCATGGACCTCGGAAGGCTGAGTTCTTCCAAATAAAGAAGCTGGCCTTCATGAGCGACCCACCAGCTTGTTGCATTTAGGTTGATTTTCTTTAACCTAGTCTATTTTTCTGCCTGCTGCTGTTTTTCAAGTTTTGTTTTTAGTTTTTTAAATAGCTTCTTGGCTCACCTTGGAACATCTGTTGTAGAGCTATGGCGCTTTAGAAACACGTACAACCCAAATGGCACCTTTGTGAGGCTCAGTATTTCCCCCCAAGACTAGGAGGAAGCAAGGAGTGTAACGCCGAAACCAGAAGGCCAGCTCGCTGTCTGCCGAGCTTGGGGTAAACACATGACCTGGGGCAAATTCTGCAACGGGGCCGCTGGGAGAAGCGGCACACTCGAGGGGAGGCGGTAACATTGGGAACCAGAAAAGACCAATTCACATTTACGGGGGTGCCTTAGCAAGGTCCTCTGACTGTTTGGTGACTCAGTTTCTATTTCTGAAACAGGAATGACAGTCATTAAAATAGTTGGCATGTATATTTGATGATAGATCTGATATTTATTAAGTACATGATACATTTAACAGTTGACATGTTTATATAACACATAAAAACTTACAAGACATTCCAGAGCCCATTTGAGCCTTATGTTAATCCTAAAAGGTAGGTACTCTCTAGGTATTATTGTCTCCATTTTACAGATGATAAAACTGAGGCTCAAAGAAGGGAAGTAACCTTCCTCAAGGTCATAGAGCTTGTCAGTGTTGGAGTCCAGGGCTTTGGGGCTCACGTAGCCCTTGTCAGGCTCCTTCTCTAAATAAGGATGTCAAGTGAGAGAATAGTAATGCACTTTGCAAACCTTAAAGTATTCACTATTCTAGTACATACTCATCAATTATTCTGACCTCAGTATCTAAATGTCCAGAATTAACAAGAATCAGAGAATGATTGAGCTGGAAGAGGCCTCAAAGGGGAAACTGAGGTTTGGAGACAGAAGGGACTTGTCCTAGAGGTAGTTGCAAAACCAAAACTAAAACTCAATCCTCTTACTTCAGATCTGGTGCTTTTCCTTCCATGTATTACTTACTTTTGTGAAAGTTACAATGAATTGGAAGCTTGCTTCAGTCATCCTACTGAGAAGCCTTCCCCCAGGATAATGTTGATGTATCATGCCTCTCTATGACCCATTAAAAGCTTAGGGGGCCTAGATGGATAGTTTACCATTAGCAAAACTAGTGTTGTGGTTTGGCACCCCTTTGGACTTTAAGAGACCCCCCCCTCCCCAGTGTGACCCAGATGTAGTGATTTCAGACTAGAGAATCCCAGAGGTTTGAGTCAAAGGGAAGGGGGAAGCTCGGGTTATTCTATCGCTTTCAAGAATGCTGCTCAAACAACCTCAACAGACTGGTTTTCGTTTTGGTTTTCAGAATTTCAAACGTCCCCCAGGCAGCCCTGGCCTTGTTTTCCCAAGCTTCTCCTCTCTGATTCACAAAGCAGCTTTTATGTGAGGGAGGGAGGGAAGGACAGGGAGAGAGAGATGATTCTTTCATGGAGGAACAGATAGCCAAAATACCCATCCACTGTAGGAGTAACAAGTGTCAGGGGAGTGGGAGAAACAACAGAAAGATAGAAAAAAGAAGGAGAACCTGTCAAAGGCCAGGCAGTTTTTAAAGACTCCTTTTTTGTTTTATGTTGCTTTGCCCTAGTGGTGAACTATATTGCCTGTTGTTTGTCTCACAGAGGCCCGGAGGCCCCAGCAATGTCCTTCGGGATGCATGTCTGGTTGCTAATGTGTTGGACCCCAGGATCAAACAGGAAACCATCAAGAAGTTTATTAAGCAGCACCTCTGTGAATACCTGGTGCTCTTTCAGGAAAACCAAGACGTGAGTAGTGACCAGACTGGCTCAGGTGCTCCTTTCGGGTTGGACCCATTGTCTGTGCCTTCAGCCCCTCTGTGCCTGGTCCTCCCTTAGTGCCCCTGGTGGCCGATGTCTGAGACCAACACCATGGGCAACATCCACTATTCCTTCCCAGACTCAAAGGAGTATTGGGGAAAGGCTGAGCCCTTGACTGTTCCTTTCTCTCTTGAAGCTGACCGTCACTGCTGTCTGTGGGCACCAGGTGATTTTTATTCCCTGTCTTAACCAGGTTGCCTGGCTCGACAAAATTGACAGACGCTATGCCTGGATAAAGCGCCAGCTTGTGGACTATGAAGAGAAATATGGGCGAATGTTTCCACATGAGTGGTACATGACCGAGAGGATTGCTGTAGAGTTCTGCCATGTCACCAGGTAAAGCGATGCCAGGCATATCCTGAGTCTGGTACTTCAGAGGAGTAACTCTTATGTCTGTCACTTCTAAGTGGCTCCAAGTACAGATTGCTGTTGATGTAGGGGCTTCAAGCTTCTCTAACTCACGTGTGACCTGAACTCCCATTCTCTGCCTCAGTCTAGTAGATCCCCTTGCCCATGTACCCCTGTCTGTGGGTCTCTGCCTAGGGGCAGAGTCTTAGCTAGTGCTCAGCTGAGCTTCTCTCCTCCACTAAGCCCCTGGCTCACAAAGCATTTCCCTAAGAAACTCCCTTGAATTGACTCCCAAGTTACCTTCTGCCTCAGGGGTTCTTGGGTCATTGTGCTATGATATCTAGTAGCACTGCTGGTAAGTGGAAAAAAATAGGGAAGCTCTTGGAGGATCAGGATTCTGGTTGTCTTAGCCTCTTGTTTCCTCTGTAAGGTCAGGCAGACCCTTGATGCTTAATTGTTATTGGCAGGTGATAGTAGTAGCTCAAAGGATTTAATAAATACCATGTCATTTGTCTTCACTGCCTTTGTTGGGAGAGCCTTCATTAATTCAATGAACCAGGGCCTCCCACGTGCCCAGGACAGCACTAGGTGGTGGGGGTACAGAGATCAGTGAAATGGTCCCTGCTTTTAAGGTGACCTTGTATCCATGGGAAACAACACTTACGCACATAAGTGAACATGCAGTATACACCAGGTCATTTCACTGTGTGTTGGGGAGTGAAGGGTGGAAAGATCAGGAAAGACCTCCAAGTAGATGGACCATGGCCAGGACAGGCTCCCACTGTGGGGGGACTGAGTCCCCCAAATGGAGTCAGTACATCGGTGACAAAGCTGAGCACAAATATGCCAGAGTCCTGGTCATTGTTAGGTGGGATCAGTGATGATTGAGTTATTTGGCTCAGAGCCTCGTGGTGCATGTTCAGACGCACACCATGTAAGCCAAGTATTTAGTACAGATAAAGTAAAAAGCAGTGACCCCTTCATGAAATAACCATTAAAAAGCTAGCTCTTACTTTCCCCCATGATTTTGCAGAGAGAGGTGAGGGACCAGGGATGCAGAAAACTCCCTGAAATGTCAGACTTTTTCAGTCTGTTGGCTGGTTTTGCTGGCCATGGTGTCTTCTTTTTTGTTCCTTACTGGCCAGCTGGCCTGGCTCTCTGGAAAGGGGTGGGGGGAGGAAGGCAGTGGGGAATGAAGATGATGCCCACAAGCTGACAATTACCTAAACACAATCAAAGCACTCCAGAGCAACCCAGATCAGTTCCTGTCTTTCTTTGGATCAGGGCAGAATTCATCTATATGTTTTCAGACCCTTTTTGGAAAGCTTTTTACAGAAAAGGGGATACTGGATTGATTTGGGGGAGGGGGACAGCGAGGCAGCTCAGTGGATAGAGCTCTGGGCCTGGAGAGGAAGACTGGAGTTCAAATCTTGCCTCAGATACTCACTGAGTATGTGAACCTGGGCAAATCACCTAGCCTCTCTCTGCCTCAGTTTCCTCAGCTGTAAATTAAGAACCTACTTCCTAGTTTTGTTGTGAGGATCAAATGAGATATTTTGAAAGCACTTATTACCACAGTGTCTGGCACATAGTAGGGACTTAATACATGCTTATTTCCTTCCTTTCTTGAGAAACAATAGGCTACTATGAGTTTAGCTATCAGTATATAGTTAAAGTGGGTGTTAATTTCCCTCTCAGATTGTGATTCTCCATTGCTTCTCCAAGCAGAGTCTCTGAGAGTCTACAACTATGGCCCTGCCAATAAGGTCTCCTAAACTTCCCTGCTGCTATTGTTCTTCCTTGAAAGCCATGGTTCCTGCCAGACTTCAGTTGTTAGAAATCTGGTGAAAGGCCCCACAGATTCTGGATTCCCAAATAAACTGCCAGCCTCTCAATTTTGAGGTTTGTCATTTAAACCTTGAGGAAAGGTGAAAGCAGGTTAGTACTTAGGAAGCAGGAGCCAAGGGGTTGCCCGATGGAGTCAGCAAGCCCTGCGTTCCAGTTCAGCTTCCTCCAAGTCCTCCATGTAAACAGATGGATGAATTCTCACCTTTCACAGTGAATTTGCCACCCACATGCCATTTTCATTTATCCCTTGGAGAGGCAGTTTTTTGGGAATAGTTTTAAGGGTGTTGTTCCTAGTTCAGTATTAATGCCTTAGGAAATCATTTATATGAGAGGCAGCATGGTATACTGCAGTAATGTCAAACACAAGGAGAAATTGAACCTATAACATGTTGACTTAGAAGACCATAAATCACCATTATCTGTGTTTTATTAAACATTTCTGAGTTGTACTTAAATCTGGTTTAGGTGTTGGAAAGCCCTGGATTCCTGTCTCTCCCTTGTCACTCCAAGCAAGTTGTGTATTAACTTCTCCATGCCCCAAGCTCTAAGTTTCAGAACTGTTGCAATCAGTATTGGTGGAAGGGATTTTCCTAGCCTGGGTCATCCCTTATACCAGTGAAAGCACAAGTCTGAGCAAACAACAGCAACAAAACATATTTAGATCTAGAAAAATGTAGTGATTTTATATACAACACAGGTATTTTAAAATTTCCCCCCCAATTTATTAATATATTTATTTTTAGTTTTCAACATTAACTTCCATAAGTTTTAAATTTTCTTCACCTCCCTCCCTACCCAAGATGGCATGCAATCTGGTATGGGTTCTACACATACATTCCTATTAAACACATTTTCACATTAGTCACGTTGCATAGAAGAATTATAACGAATGGGAGAAACCATGAGAAAGAAAAAAAAACAAAAAAGAAAATAGTCTGCTTTGCTCTGCATTCCAACTCCATAGTTCTTTCTCTGGGTGCGGACGGCATTTTCCATCATGAGTCCTTTGGAATTGTTTTAGGTCCTTGCATTGCTGAGAAGGGCTGATTCTATCAAAATCAGCCATCGCACACTGTGGCTGTTACTGTGTACAGTGTTCTCCTGGTTCTGTTCACTTCACTTCACTTTAGTTCATATAAGTCTTTCCAGGTTTTTCTGAAGTCTGCCTGCTCGTCGTTTCTTATAGCACAATAATATTCCATTACATTCAAATAGCACAACTTGTTCAGCCATTCCCCAGTTGATGGGCATCCCCTCAGTTTCCAGTTCTTGGCCACCACTGAAAGAGCTGCTATAAATAATTTTGTATATGTGGTCCCTTTTTCCATTTTTATAATCTCTTTGGGATACAACGCTAGAAGTGGTATTGCTGGGTCAAAGGGTATGCACATTTTTATAACCCTTTGGGCATAGTTCTAAATTGCTCTCCAGAATGGTTGGGTAAGCTCACACCTCCACCAACAATGAATTCCAACTTTCCCAAATCTTCTCCAACATTTATCATTTTCCTATTGTCTGTTATGAATTAGACTGTTGTCCGATTCATAATTCCTCATAGTTCTTACTGGAATAACATCAGCAGAGACAGAAGAGAGTAACTAATTTCATTAAGTCACAGGGGTGATCAAAGTTGACCTTACAGTCCCTGATTTTGTGCTGCTGGCCTCTCCTAAAACATTTCCTGAGACTCTGGTACCTACGTGCCAGAAGCTAGACTAAGGTAGGGACTAGTCTTAGTGATGAATATGTCCCCATGTGTTTTTCTGGATGTCTGCTATGGCCATTTGCCTTTTCCTCACAGAAGTTAGCTCTTACCTTGCATGGGCCAGGCTATTTTCATGTTGCTTTTTCTTTTTTCAAGGGTGGAACTTGCCAAGATCATGCGTACCCGAGCTAAGGAGATAGAAGTGAAATTGCTTCTGTTTGCTATCCAGAGGACAACCAACTTTGAGGGACTCCTGGCCAAGCGCTTTTCTGGCTGCACCCTGACAGATGGTGCCCCGGTGAGGACTGGATGGGGAAGGGACTCCTACAGAGCCAACAAGTGCAGTATTGTGCTTGCTGATAGACCCATACCCCTCAGCTTTGAGGCTGAGAGACTAGAAGGGACCGGGGAGGTTATCAAGCGCAGAGCCCATCCAAATAATAATGTCACTAAATTCTGGGTATTGAGTATTATTGGTCCTTTTCAGAGAATGTTGGGTTTTTGCCCAGTGTGATTTAAGTATCCCCCCCCCTTTTACAGTCTAGCAGTTCTAGCGGCTGTAGACACTCTTAAAACAATCACACATCTCTGACTTTTAATCACACACATGCACTGTTTTATTGAATTTGATTAAAAATTTTGAAAGCAATGCTAATTTGAAAACTTCTATTGGCTGCCATTTTGATTCGGGATGGCTGGTTGATCCCTCCTGTCATAATATTTTAAACTGGAAATGACCTTTGAGATTATAAAGTTCAACCTCATGTCACCCTGGAGGGAACTGAGACCCACAAAGATAAAATGATTTTCCCAATGTCCCACATCTAGTTAAGTAGCAAAGGTAAGACTAGAACCTGTATTTCCTGCATCCTCGCCTCAGGCATTATCTATGACATCACAAGGCCTTGAAAGTCTTGAAATTCTGCTGGGATCTATGGCTGTTTAGGGAAGACTGGCACCTCTGGGATGAGAGCTTGCTGAGACCTTTTTTTTTTTCCTTTATTTAATAGCATTTAATGGTTTTTAATGAGCTTTCACAGAGATCCTTTCAGTGAATCCTCTTAGCACCTTTGTAAGTTTTTTTTTAATTAATTAATTTATTTACTTTTAGTTTACAGCATTCAGTTCCATAAGCTTTTGAGTTACAGATTTTCTCCCCCTCCCCCCACGGTGGCATGCAATCTTATATAGGTTCTACAAATACCTTCACATTAAACATTAGTCAAGTTGTAAAGAAGGATTATAACCCATGGAATAAACAGTGAGAAAGACAGAACAAAATAAAGCAAAAAGAGAGAGCAGGTAGTTTGCTTCAGTCTGCGTTCAGACTCCGTAATTCTCTCTCTGGATGTGGAGCCCTTTCCATCCTGAGTCCTTTGGAGTTGTCTTATAGCCATGTGTTGCCGAGAGGAGCCCAGTCTGTCAAAGTCAGTCATCACAGATACAACGCGTCTGTAACTGTGTGCAGTGTTCTCCTGGTTCTGCTCCACTCACTCTTGCTGGGACCTTTTCAAGGCTGTTTTCTACGTTTGGTGTCCATCTGCCACCCAACTCTTACCTGTGACTCCAAAAAGCTATAGCATGTTCCTCAGCCACACCACAGTAAGCCGTTTTGGTAGATAGTCTAAACCAGATTGAGGGTAACCAACCAACAGGCCAAATCTGTTGGTGAGTTGGTGGGGGAGGTGTCTGCCTCAGTCACGTGAAGACTTCCTTGGGCAGAATGGGTGGATGTGAACAGTCTGTTCCAACGTGCCGTGAAGGTGGTGGAAGCAGGTGCTGTGGAGTGCTCAGAGCTTGGTCAGACATTGAAGACTGTCAGACATGGCAGGGCGTCCTTGGGAGGAATAGAATCAGAAACAGCAACAGCGAGGTAACTTTACTACTGAAGACTTGTGTGTTTCATGACCTTCCCATTACCGACACTTGTCTTCCATTTACCTAAATGCAGTACAGCTTTGTGAATGCACCCTCACAGCAAACATTAGCATTTAAGAAGAGACAGGATCTGAGAATGATGAAGGTGATATGTGGCACAGAGTGCTGTACTGATCACAGACATATCTGTTCCAAACTAAACATTTATATTCAGCAAAAGTGGTAGCCCCAAGGCAAGACAACTACCAGGAGACTTAATGTCAATTTGTTAGAGAGCTTCTCCCAGTGGGAAAGATTTGTTGCTAACTTGGAGGAAAAGCTGAGCCAACACATAGTTGGCAGTGGTAGAGCAGAAAAAGAGTGGACAGCTTTCAGAGATTTGGTGTACAGTACATTTACTCCTCTGGGCCGGAATATTAGCAAACATCAAGATTGGTTTGATGAAAATGATGGGAAAATTTAGAAGCTACTAGAGAACTCCACGGGACTTAAGCATCAGGATAGTATATCTGTCTCTAAGAAGGCATCTTTTAACTCCGTCAATAATAAAGAACAAGTGAAGCTTAGAGAGAAGCAGAATTCTTGGCTCAGTGAGAAGGCAGATGAACTTTAGTTTTACACTAATAGTAATAATCCAAAGTGCCTTTATGATGTCCTGAAGGCTGTTTATGGAGCAAAGACCCATGGGGCATCTCAGCTACTCGGTGCTGATGGAGCCACCTTGAGAACATGATCCTGGAGAAATGAGCTAAACACTTCCATAGTGTTCTCAACAGACTGTCAGCATTCATTGCTGAAGCCATTGGCTGCATCCCTCAGGTTGAAGTCAGGCCCTCTCTAGCCAAACTTCCAATTGAAGAAGAGGTTTTGAATGCCATTCTGTTGCTCTTATTTAACAAAGCATGAGGTGCTGATTCTATTCTAGCTGAGATTTACAAAGAAGGAGGCCCACAAAAGCCAACTGAAATTTTCCAGGTTCTATGGCAAAAGGAGATTATGCCCCAGGAGTTCAAGGATGCCTTCTTTGTTCATCTCTATGAGGAAAAGGAAATAGGTTGTCCCATGAAAGTCACAGAGAGGTCTCTCAGTCATTGCTGGCAAGTTTCTTGCTAGAGTCCTCAACAGGTTTATCCTTCACCTGGAAGATGGTCATCTACCTGAGAGCCAGTGATGCTTCAGAAATGATCAGGGAACAGTTGACATGGTGTTTGCTGCCCAGCAGCTCCAAGAGGAATGCCATAAGTAGAACAGAGGTGCCCGGAGAAGCTCATTAGTATTGCACATCAGTTTTGTGATGGTATGCTTGCACAGGTTCTGATAAATAGATGATGTTCTCTTTTGCACTCACCAGTGGAGTGAAACAGGGCTACGTGTTTGCTCCCATGCTTTTTAACATGATGCTTTCAGCAGTGTTGTTGAATGTTGTGGATAAGTTCACTTACCTTGGCAGTGTGCTTCTCAGGGATGCCCACATAGATGAAGAAGTTGATACACACATTGGCAGAGCTAGCTCATTGTTTGCAAGGCTCTGATGGAAAGTATGGGAGAGAAGAGGTGTTAGGCTGCCTGCCAAACTGAAGGTCTACAGAGCTTTTGTGCTGACCTCATTGTTGTATGCCTATGAAACCTGGACAGTCTACCAGCGCCACACCAGGAAATGGAATTACTTCCATTTGAATTGTCTTAAGAAGATTCTGAAGATCACCTGGCAGGATAAGATAGCAGACACTGGGGTCTTTTTTTTTGCGTTGACCTGCCAGGCAGTTAAACTCTACTACAGAGAGGGCAACTCCGATGTGCTGGCCCCATCATTCAAATGGCAAATGTAAATTTGTCTATAAGACTATTGTACGGACAACTCACACAAGGCAGGTGTTCACATGGAGGTCAGAAGACATGATATAAATAAATTCTCTGAAAAATTTTGGAATTCATTATATGACATGGGAGATGCTGGCAAAGGACTGCCCAGTAAATGCATCCCTCCATCAAAAAAGTTACTGTGCAGTATTAAGAAAGCAGAATTGCAGTAGCTCTAAAAAAAAAAAACAAACCTAAACCACAAGACATGTAGATTTAGAGACATTGCCCCTGCAAATGTTCAGGTAGACTCATTGTGCCTGACCTATGGTAGAGCCTTCCAAGCTTGTGTTGGTCTGATCAGCCACAATTGGACACAATGTACGTTAACTCCAAATGGTGATGTTATTTTGGTCCTCTTTGAGCATGAAAGACAGAAGTGTCTTTTTTGGATACTAAATTTAACAAAAAGAAAAGAAAATCATTGAATTCAATTAAAAAAAACCAAAACACCTGCCATGAAAGTGAACTCACCTCATTTTGGTCAATGAGGAATCTACTCAGTAAATAATAAAGGAGACGTTCTGAGAAATTAGATGACTTCTAGAAATGTTGTAAGCAGTGAGCCTATAGAAGAATATTGGAGCTCTTCATCTTCTGGTCCTTTGCTTGGCCTGTAAAGTCCCATTGCTGTGGGTTGGCAGCCTTTTCAGACTGAATTCAGATATCAAACAAGACTATACACTCCTCGAGGGCAGGGAGAGTTCTTTGAAAGTACACCCTTGGCCCTCCCCCACATATACACACATATAATAATAATACAACAATAGGAATAGAAAAACCGATATAATAAGTGATTCTGTAACTAATGATTGAGGAAGATGTTGCAGATGAGGCACTGTTTGAACCCCTGACCCTGGAGAGTGGGATTGAAAATAGTGTGGACGTTGGAATCAAAAGCAAATGTTTGGATTTGATTTAACTACACCCACATGCTTTATTAAGGACTTGATTAGATTCCAGGTGAATAGTACTCAGCATTCCACTCTTAGTCAAGTGAGTAAGAGAAGGGTTTTTGTAATTGGCCACCAAGTAGCCTTGAAACCAAATGAATGTTTCTCCTCTACTGCCTTTGGGCTTCCTTGGACTTTTCCTTCCTCTTGTGTTTCTTCCTTCCTGCCTTCCTGCCTCCCTGCCTTCCTGCCTCCCTCCCCCTCCCCCCCACATACAGAGTCATGTCCTTACCTGAGGTCCTCTGCCCAGAGGAATATAAATTTTGATTTCTAAAACCTCAAGATATTTTGGGGTTTGTGGGCTAGATTTCTTTTTTAGGGACCATGCCTAAAACCCAAATCATTCTGACTCTCATTGATTGGCCAACAACAGGCCCCAGCCCAAGCCTTGTTTGGTCATTGTTTGGGCTCTGATGGTTGGGAGTGAGTATAAATTACCGATTGTTTCTGTTTTGGCCAGAAACGTTGAGGGGCTTTCCCTCCTATATTGACTTTTTTTTTTTAACTTTGCCTTTAACTTTAACTTTATTTCCTGGCCTTAATCACTGAATGGGTGTTGCCTCAAACAAACTGAAACCTGGGAAAGACCTTAGCTTAAAAAGGCCAAGGTCTCCCACTTCATCCAGGCCATCTCTAGTCGTTCTGATCCCAGATGACTCTGGAGGAGAGAGTGAGGCTGAGGACTCTGCACAGCCCTGCCTCACTTAAATCCAGTTTGCTTGCAAGTCATGATATCACCTTCCGGATGTCATGGTCCTCTTCAAGAATGAAGGATCAACAGCAGCCACATCTTGGTTCCTACATAGGCAGCTCTGTATTTCTTTTCCTTCCTTCCTTTCTTTGTCCCTCCCTCCCTTCCTCCCTCCAAGGCCCTTTTAATACAAATTTATCTTTTTTTTTTTATAGTTTTTTTCTTACTGTGTTCAGAATTCAGAAGCCATAGGTGTGGTTTCAAGTTTGAGGCCCACCATGGTTCCTGGAGGCTGGTGACTTGCTGACTCTGCCCAAAGATTTTCCCAACTCGGCCCTCTAGCAACTTGACACAGGGTGGAGAACTGGGGAGGGAGGCAGAGATTGAGGCAGAGATTGAGGGAGGAGTAAGGGAGGGAGCTTTGAAGTGAACAGGAAGACAGCGCAAGGCTAGGCTTCAGCACTGGGTGGTGGCTTCTCATCTCAATCAGAAGGGCCCTATTTTAAGTAGCAACAGCATCTGGGGCACTGCCTTGCCTTGCTTAGCCTTGTGGGGTCTTATGAGTCAAGTCCTCAGAATGGATGGCAGTCTCTGAGATGACTGTTGAAAGCAGATGTGGCTGTCACTCATTGTTTAGTGTTCTTACTCTGCTGGGGTGGGGTTGGCACTCATCTGTAAAGATGGGAGTCGCTCTGTTGCCATTCTCTTATCAGCAAATCAATTAAAGCTGTTAAAGTAGGCCTAACTGTCCAGTTTTGTTAATGCTGCCCTTGTAGTGGCTAAGGGCAGTGATTCAGAACTGAATCATTCCACCCAGAAACTCGAGAAATAAGAAAATAGAAGCCTCCCTATTCATCTGTTATTTTTCTCCAGTTTCAGAAGATTTTACCTAGACTTTCTTAGCCAGTTAAGCTGTCATCAAGCATGTTTACCAAGTGCCTACTGTGTGGCTAGCACTGTCCTTGGTCCCCAGACTGACCAACAGGCTTCTTCAGCCGGATTGTGAGTTCATACAAGAAGTAAGGCAGGGAAAGATTATCGGAAGATGGCAGAATTCAGAGATTCTTCAAATTCCCACTTCTTGTGGAGTCCTCCCTCTGGCTGGGATCATCATAAACATGACTTTGGCCTTGAAGAGTTTCATTCTTTGACAATTGGATTTCTCTGGAAATGGAGGGACTTGTGTGCCCAGATACAGACAGGGCTCACTCGGCCAATGTCTCCTTTCCTCCCAGCAAATTTGTTGGCTTTAAAGTAGAACCCAGAGCCTCTTCTTTCTGAAGAATGGTTATGGGGAGGGGGGGTGGGAATCCTAAATGATTTCATTGAGGGGATGAACTTGCTATTGGAAGAATTTTGCCTTTCCGAATGGTATGAAGGCAAATGTTGTCATAATTGAAAAATAACAAAAAGGAAAAGCTGCTTTTAAAATAGGAAAATGTGTTTAATTTTCCTGGCAGATTTTTCACCCCTCTTGGTTTCATTTAGAAATCCTGAAGCCAGTGGACTGTGTCATTTAAGTTATGCAGAATCTAAACCCAAGCTTGTAATTCTATCCCAGCCTCCTGGAGGCCACAGACTGGGGAGATGAGGTAGAACATGGCCTGGCTTGGCCCAGCCCAGCAGCTCCAGGCCTGCCACTTGGGTCTACATTGGGGCAGTCGCTGCTCTGACTAAAACTGGTTCATATTTATCTTGTCTGGTGCTTTGTAAACCTTAAAGTGTTATATAAATGCCAGCTTCTATTGCAGCTAGAGCAGGGTAGTACAGTGGGTAGAGCCCTGGGTTTGGATCCCTCTTGTAGTCCGGGAAAAAGAACAACATTTTTGTGAGGGCCTTCCCTGCAGAATTGTCTCTGCTCTAGATGTGCTCCCTTCTCCTTTCCTGGCATCTGTCCCTTTCCTGGCATTTTCTAAGCCTGGAAACTTCTGTGCTATAAACCTCCAAGTCCTGTGCATACTTGCCAGTTGACCCCTGCCTGTGTTCCATTCAAGGTCAGAACCCAGTCAGACCTGCCCAAGTGAGGCCTTGGCTACCCCTCTCCACCCCCAAGGGGACAACTCCCAGATGTACAGCTTTCTCTCTCTAGCCTCTGGTTTCTTACCTGACCTCCAGACTTGTATCTTCAGCTAACTATAGAAAATAGTGCCCGCTGGTACTTCACAGTCAAAATGTCCAAAACCAAGCTTACTATCGTTGCCTCCTAAACCTCTTTCTAATGCC
This sequence comes from Pseudochirops cupreus, assembly GCA_028627135.1. Classification (NCBI taxonomy): domain Eukaryota; kingdom Metazoa; phylum Chordata; class Mammalia; order Diprotodontia; family Pseudocheiridae; genus Pseudochirops; species Pseudochirops cupreus. The sequence goes on from CM053584.1 coordinate 369,045,430, forward strand.
ACTTTCTATCATTGGCATTGACATCATCCTTCTCCCTCACTGTTCACATCCCATTAGTTATCACCTCCTGTTGAGGTTCCCCCCTCCCCCAAACATCTCTCTCATCCTTCTTTTCTGCTCTACTCTTACTGCAACCACACACCATTGTTATCACCGGCCTGGAGAGCTGCATTAGCTTCATCACAGGCCCTCCAGCCTCTACCATCTTCCTTCATACTGATGTCGGAATAATATTCCTTGTATCTGGAGCCAGTGGTCACTTTCCTCCTCTGTTCAGACATCTACAGTGATCATCTAGTGACTAAAGTTGAACTTTATTTGCTCAGCATTCAAGGCCTTTTACCGTCTGACACCACCCTTTCATGTACTCTGTGCTCCAGTTCAGCAGGACTATCCCATTTTGCATCTGTCCTTGTACCATAACTCATTCTTTTCCCTACTTCTGGAATAAACTTGTTTCCATTCCCTGCCTGTTAAATCCTCATTCATTCTTTTTAAGCTCAGCTAAAATGCCCTCTCTTCAGTGAAACCTCCCATACTATTGGTGGTAATCTTCTTGCTCGGACATCCTATAGCACTTTGTTTTGAAACTCTTCAATATGCTTTAAAAATATTGTGTATTCCAGCTGTCAATGTTTGTTTCTTATCCTTGTGTTGTACTATTAGCTCTGTGAGGACAGAGTCCACATTTTCACTAAACTTTTCATCTCTCTTTGGGCTTAGTGTACAATGTTTCGTACTTGCTAGGCCCATAATAAATATTGAATTTTTTTTTTGCCTTTTTTTTTGGAGGGGGGGAAGGTAGGGCAATTGGGGTTAAGTGACTTGCCCAAGGTCACACGGCTAGTTTTGCGCTCGAGGGTGTGTGTGTGTGTGTGTGTGTGTGTGTGTGTGTCTAAGGTTGGATTTGAACTCAGGTCCTCCTGACTCCAGGGCTGGTGTTCTATTCACTGTGCCACCTAGCCGCCCCTGTAAATATTGAATTATTGAACCAAATTCTGTACAAAGAAGTGATGGTTTGTCAAATCTTAATTTGTGGTACTCCAGTGTGCCATTTTGAAGTCTCTCTGGGGCATTCCATAAATCCTGGAAATGTTAGTAGCTGACTGCCCTTAGGTGGATCAGGATTTGTAAGGCTTTCTTTGTAGCTAAAGGAGGCTGGTTTTTACCCATTTGCACCAAAATGTTTTTCAGAAAATAAAGCTGTTTAAATAGAGTGAACATCTTCCAGCTTAAACCAAAGTCGTGACTGGTTTCCAGCTGAAGATCGAGGGCATGTATGACATCCTCTGGGCCATCTGGGCTCCCTATGGCCCAAGGATTCACCAACATGTATGATGGTAGCAAAGGTTAACAGTTATATTACAAATCTATTTAGGAGCACTCTCCTGCTTGACTTTCCATAGACATCTCACCTACTCTTCCTGGGATCTGCTGGCCTGCTTTTGCACATCCACTTTTTTTCCCTTCTCACCAGATCTCAAGTTCCAGGACACTGTATTTCTGGGCTCTAGGGCACCTCTTATAGTACAGTGGATTTTGGTTCTGTCAGTAGCAGTGATGGTGTGTGTGTGTGTGTGTAATTCTATAATTCTAAATTTAGACAAATAAAGTGATAATTTTTCATATTCATTGTAGAATAGGAAGTGGTGATCTTAATTATAGATATAAATCTTAATTATATAGAGTTTGCTTTTTTTTAAAAACATCAGTAAATTTAGTTTATAACTTTCAAAGGTGTCTTGCTTGTCTGTGGTTCCTTTTCTCCTCCCCTCCCTCCCCCCCACTGTGCTCAATTGAAAAACAAAGCCAAGCCCTTGGAACAAATGTGGAGTCCAGAAAAACCAGTTCCCATGTTGGTCATGTCCCAAGATGCACATCTCCTTCTGTACTCTGAGCCCACCACCTCTGGGAGAGGGTGAAGCTGTCAAGTTTTCAGCATCACTCTGGGTGGTCATTGGACTTTTTAATTTTTCAAAACATTTGTTTCCTTATTCATTTGGATTTTCTTGTGAGTCAGGGAGGCCAGGATAATTATTCCCATTTAACAGAGAAGGAAACTGACACTTGGAGACAATGAAGTGACTTGTCCCAGAGTCACGCAACTGTTTCATAGCAACACAGAATCCAGTCCCTAAGTCTGGCTCTGCCAGTCCCGTCATTTCCAGTAGGCTACGTTGCCTCTCAGTATTGTATTAAAAGTTGCTTAAAATAAATGGAATGTTGGTAGGGGTTAGAAATCTTTATGTAATGTGGAATTTTTTGTTGTAAACAGATGTGACCTGGAAATCTTAAAGCACACAGCATTAGGTGTGTTGATGGGACCATTGGGACATCATTATCTAGTTGAATGCAAGTCCTCTGGGTCAGCAGCTATCCCCCTATTGGTCTCTTTGTATCCTGGGCACTCCATCTGCTGCCTCACACATAGTAGGCACTTTTAAAATGTTGGCTGAATTGAGTCTTTCGCTTGGCTCCATCTCAGCTCCCTGTCCTCATACTGGAATCCATGGATAAGTTTGTCTATCAGAGAATTATTAAGAAGGCAGAAAATCAGAGGGCAGGGGCAAGGGCTCGTGGAGAAGATCAGAAACAAACAAATTCTTCCTCTTCTCTTTTGTTCTCCTGATAGAAAAAGATTGAGGTCCCTCCTCCGTCCACCAATCCTTTCCTGGAAGACGAGCCTGGACCGGAGATGGAGGAATTGACGATAGACAAAGGGGACTTAGATCAGGTAAGGCCAGGCCACTGTGCAATCTCTTGAACGCCTAATATTTAAATCTAAAAATAGTATGACCAGACCATTTATGTACTTGATGAGGAAACAGCTTTGGCAGCCTTTACATAATTTCTCTACTTGAAAGAACAACTAAGAAAATGATGAAAAAAGCAGGCCTTGCTCCGTCTCCATGCTCTAGAGGGGTCTCTGGATTCTCACCACTGAATTTATTGACGTGAACAAGCATAATTAGCCCATCTGGAAGAGCAAACAAAATTCTGTTCTGCCTCATTCATCATCCTCTGAAATTGTCAGCTCACTTTTCTGTTGCACAATCATCTGTTTTGGTGGTGGTGTGAGATATTGAAAGATCACTGCTTAGCTTTCACATTTAGTTTTTTTTTTCCTAAATTAAATTTAATGTTTATTTTTAGTTTATATCACTCATTTCCACAAGATTTTGAGTTACAAATTTTCTCCCCATCTTTCCCCTACCCACCAACCCAAAACAGCAATCCCACTGTATACTCCCTCCCCCAATTTGCTTTCTCCTATATCCTCCCCCATCCTCCCTCTGACTTTCTGGTAGGGCAAGATGGATCTCCATACCCCAGTGGTGTATATCTTATTTCCCAGTCGCATGTAAATAATAATAACATATATATAAAACATTTGATTTTAAAACTTTGAGTTCCAGATTCTTTCCCTTCTTCCCTCGTCACCCCCCCCCTTACTAGGAAGATAAGCAATTCAATATAGGTTGTACATGTGTAAGTATGCAAAACATTTCCATAGTGGATATATTGTGAAAGACTGATTATATTTCCCTCCATTCTATCCCGCCCTCCACTTGTTCTATTCTCTGCTTTGTCCCTGTCCCTTTACAAAAGTGTTTGCTTCTGACTACCCTCCACTCCATCATCCCCCCCTCATCCCCTTCCCCCCTACTTTCCTGTAGGGCAGGATACCCAGTTTAGTATGTATATCGTTCCCTCCCTAGCCCAAATTCAATGAGAGTAAGGTTGACCTATTCCCTTTTGCCTTCCTGTTCTTCCCCTCCATTGTAACAGTTATCCTTTACCTTTTCTATATGAGATAATTTACCCCATTCTATCTCCCCCGTCTCCTCTCATTGTATTCCTCTCTCACCTCTCAATTTCACCTTTTAAATGTCATCCCTTCCTATTCAATTGATCCTGTGCCCTCTGTCTATGTATACCTGTACACATATATACACACACTCACATATGTATTCATATGCACATATACTCTCCTTTATAGACATATATATGTATGTGTACATATATATACATTTATATTCCCTTCAACTATCCCCATACTGAGAAAAGTTTCATAGGTTTCAATTATTGTTTTTCCATGTAGGCATGTAAATAGTTCAACTTTGATAAGTTCCTTATGATTTCTTTTCCCTGTCTACCTTCTCATGCTTCTCTTGCTTCTTGTATTTGAATGTCACATTTTCTATTCAACTCTGGTTTTTTCATCAAGAATGCTTGAAAGTCCTCCACCTCATTGAATGACCATATTTCCCCCTGGAACATTATACTCAGTTTTGCTGGGTAGGTGATTCTTGGTTTTAATTTCAGCTCCTTTGACCTCCAGCATATCATATTCCAAGCCCTTCAATCCCTTAGTATAGAAGCTGCTAGATCCTGTGTTATCCTGGTTGTATTTCTACAATATTCAAATTGTTTTTTCTTGGCTGCTTGTAATATTTTCTCCTTGATCTGGGAACTCCGGAACCTGGCTATAATATTCCTAGAAATTTTCTTTTTGGGATCCTTTTCAAGAGGTGATCGGTGAATTCTTTCAATTTCTATTTTGCCCTCTGGTTCTAAAATATCAGGGCAATTTTCCTTGAGAATTTCTTGAAGGATGATTTCTAGGGTCTTTTTTTGATCTTGGCTTTCAGGTAGTCCAGTAATTTTTAGATTGTCTCTCCTGGATCTGTTTTCCAGGTCAGTGTTTTTTTCAAGGAGATATTTCACATTGCCTTCTATTTTTTCATTTGTTTAGATCTGTTTAATAGTATCTTAATTTCTCATAAAGTCATTAGCTTCCGTTTGCTCCAATCTAATGCTGAAGGAATTATTCTCTTCAGTGAGCTTTTGAAATTCTTTTTGCATCTGGCAAATTTGGCTTTTTAAGGCATCCTTCTCCTCATTGGCTTTTTGGGCCTCTTTTGCCATTTGAATTAGTCTATTTTTTAAGGTGTTATTTTCTTCAGTCAGGTTGTTGACTGTCTTTGCATGATTTTCTTTTTTTTTAATTTTTAAAATTGATTTGTTTATTTACTTTTAGTTTATAAGATTCAGTTCCACAATCCTTTGAGTTTCAGATTTTCTCCCCTCCCTCTACCCATGCCATGACAGCATGCAATCAAGTACAGGATCTGCAAATACTTTCACATTGGACAATAGCCTGGTTGTATAGAAGGGTTGTAACCAATGGAGTGAACAGTGGGAAAGAGGAAACAAAACCAAACATGGAGAAGAATGAGAGCATGTAGTTTGCTTCAGTCTCCATTTAAATTCTGTTCTTTCTAGATCATTCTCTGAATGTAGACATCTCCTTCCAACCTGAGACTTTTAGAGTTGTCTTATAACTGTATGTTGCTGAGAAGAGTCCAATTTATCAAAGTTGGTTGTCACACATATGTTGTGTCTGTCATTGTGTACAAATTTCTCTTGGTTCTGCTCTCTCACTTAGCATCAGTTTGTATAAGCTGTCCAGGTAAATATGAAGTCCATCTGCTCCTCATTTCTTATAGCATGATAGTATTCCATTACATTCATATACCACAACTTGTTTAGCCATTCCCTTTTTCATGATTTTCTTGCATCATTCTCATTTCTCTTCGCAATTTTTCCTCCACTTCTCTTACTTGATTTTCAGAATTCTTCTTGAACTCTTCCATGGCCGGTAACCAGTTTACATTTTTCTTGGAAGCTCTTGGTGCAGGAGTTCTGACTTTGTTGTCTTCTTCCTATTCCATGCTTTGATCCTTTTTGTCACCAAAAAATTAATCTAAAATTGGATTGCTATGCTTGCTTTGCTTCCTTTGCTTGCTCATGTTGCCACTCAGTTACTTGACTTTTGAGCTTTTTGCCACAGTAGAACTCTGCTTTCAGAGGGGAGAGCTTTGTCCCAAATTGCTGGGGTTTTCGCAGCTGCCAGAGCTATTGGGGGGCACTGTCTCTACAGCCCCCACCAGCTCTGGCTCATTGGTCACACACCTCAGGACCACCATCCAAGGCCATGATCCAGATCCAGGCAGGTTAAAGCAAGAGTAATTACCCTCTGAATGTTCGCTTGGCCCCCTCTACCACCTGCAGGCCCGGAGCTCTGAAGCAGCCATGTGGAGGCGGCTACAGGGCCACTGCACCTTTGCCACTTCTAATTCCAGGGGCAGAGGCCGGACCACACTCTGTCCCCCCCAATACCAACAGGGTTCCACTGACCTCTCGCTTTTTCTTTGGCATCTATGGGTTGATATGCTGGTGATCTGGTCTCCTGAAGTCCACCACAGCCACTGGTTGGGGCTGCCCTCTAATTAAATTTCTTTTGGTTTCATTTTAAGTTCTGAACTATGTCTCTCCCTCTTTTCTTTCCTCCCCACCCCACACTAGAGAAGGCCACTATTTGACGCAGTAAAACCATACTGTGCATACTTCTATCAATCACTTCTTTCTCTGGAGGTGGATAGTATCTTCCTTCATAGGTCCTTTATAGTTGATTTGAGTGTTTATAATACTCAGAATTAACTAGTCATTCACAGTTACTCTTCAAACAGTAATGCTGTTACTGTATACAATGTTCTCTTGGTTCTGCTCATTTCACTCTTTATTATTTCATGCAAGTCTTTCCCATGTTTTTCTAAAGTCACCTTGTTCATCATTTCTTATAGCGCAGTAGTATTCCATCGCAATCATATACCACAACTTGTTTAGCTGCTCCCCAATGGATGAGCATCCCCTCAATTTCCAGTTCTTGGCCACCATAAAGAGAATTGCTATAAATATTTCAGAACATATACATTCTTTTCCTTTTTCCCTGATCACCTTGGGAAACAGATCTAGTAATGATATTACTGGGGAAAAGGGTATGCACAGTTTTTTACCTCTTTGGGCATTATTCCAGATTGCTCTCTAGAATGGCTAGATTACTTCACAATTCTACTAACAATGTTTTAGTGTCCAATTTTTCCACATTCTCTGCAATATTTGTCATTTTTCCTTCTATCATCTTAGCCAATCTAATAGGTATAAAATGATATCTCAAATTTGTTTTAGTTTGCATTTCCCTAACCAATAATGATTTGACATTTTTTCATATGACAATGTATAGTTTTGATTTCCTCATTGGAAAATTGCCTGTTCATGTCCTTTGACTATTTATCAATTGGGGAATGACTCATCATCTTATAAATCTGACAGAGTTCTCTATATATTTGAGATATGTGACCTTTATCCAAGAAACTCTATAGAATTTTTTTCTTGATTTTCTGCTTTCTTTTTAATCTTGGCTGCTTTGCTTTTATTTGTACAAAATTGGCTTTCAAATTTCCAGGGAAGTTTGAAGTTCCCATGGAGAGAGAAGGAATGGCCTCAGTTGAGTTGTCAACTGATCTTTGGAGTGAAAAGCCGTTGTGCAGGTCTGGAAGTTACAGAGGGGACCAGTGGCAGGCGAGGAGAGGGGCTGTCAGTTTCCTCTTGCCTCTGTGTTCACATCCAGGTTTCATCTCCTCCTGTCCTACTGCATGCCATTGGTGCTCCAGCTCCAGTTTATGACAGGAGAGGTCAGAGCAAGAAATTAGGTCTTTTCCTTTGGCTTATTAGTGCCACTAATTAGTTTCTCTTGGCTATTAGGGGCTTATTTCTTGATGACATTTTGGTTTATTCACAGGGTGAGTGGGGAGGACAACCTAGGGAGCCATTCCTGGGCCCTTGAAAACTGTGGGTTTTTCAGGTAGTATTCCCCATTTCACACTGTGGGGAGGCTAATTGTGTAGTTGTCACACAATCTATGTCATGCCATGGAGCCCTCAGGCCTTCCAGAATCAGTTTCTAAAGGGATGCTGATTATTTCTGTCTAGCCATTTGGGTAAACAGAGAGTGGAAGGGAGGGAGGGCAGGAAAGGTTACATTCTGAAAATCTCTTTAGAGAGATGTCAAACTGCTCAAAAGTCCCCATATTATTGTCTAACATTGTCCAAAACTAGGGGTTTCTTAAAAACCAAATAAGGACGTTTTTACATTTTGCTGAAAGAGATTCAGATACAGAGGGGATAAGAGGAGGGCTGTACTCAAGGAGCAGAACAACCTTCTTGGACAATCCGAGAGCCACGCAGGCCCCTCTGGCTCTTTGTGGCTGTCACGTTTGCCTGGATTTTTGAGAGTGATGTTCACAGGGTCATTATGCCTCCCTTCCTCCAGGTGCAGTAGTGGTGCCTTGGCCGTGCTTGCTTTTGCTGACATTATCCTGATGCTTAGTTAGTCATCTCTAGGTATTCTGGCTCCTGTGGGTGCTGCTAGCCTGAGGACAGGTGCATTTATTGCTGCTGAGCAGGGTGCTGCCATGGCAGATGTATATCAGCATGCAGGGCTTCACAAGTTTCTTGCGATTTTTCTCATCATTACTAATGCTTCTAGACCTGATGCTTCCACATATCATTCCCAATCTCCTTCCCACCCAGATGTAGCAGGTCAGCAGCAGTTAGAAAGAGGTAGTGGGATTGCCTTCTCTGACAGCTTCTCAGATCCCTCTTTGGGGCATGTATAGAGAGGTGGGCTAGTAAGGGTAGGAACCTGTAACCAGTGTCAGTTCACTGCAGGATGCTAATAGAACATTTAAGAACTAAGGGGGGGGGGGCGCGGCAGTTAGGTGGTACAATGGAGTCAGAAGGACCTGAGTTAAGATTCGGCCTCAGAAGCTTAACACTCACTAGCCCTGTGACCTTGGGCAAGTCATTTAACCCCAATTGTCCTGCCCTCCCCCTTTGGGGGCCAACTGCAGGCCGGCAGCATTGTTAGTCATTTAGGCAGCTACTGTCTCTGGGCTTTAGAGGAGGGCAGAGCTCACTATGGAGACAGTACTGGGAGGAGAGACTAAATTTGAGCAGGGGGAGGAGTTGGATTGGGTTTCAGATGGGACTTGGGAGGTCATTAAGTCCTTTTGTAGTCTCCACACTTGGATCTCTGCACATAGTAGGCACTGAATAAAGGCTTATTGACTTGACCAAAGGGCCTGAGGGCATCATGATAAAAAGGGGCAGGGCAAGAAATAAGAAATCCATGGGTTCAAGAAGACCCTCTGGGGGATCTGAGCAGTCTGATTTGATCTGTTTATGTTGGATGGTTATCAAAGGAAACAGGGCCAGCTGCAGCCCTCCTGACTGTGACAACAGGAACCTTTTATTATTCCATCAAACGCCAGGAGGACATAGTTTAAACATCTGCAGCTTTTGGACAGAATTCACACACTCAGAAATCCATCCTAGATGCTACTGCTGAATGATTGAATCTTTAAGCTTAGAAGTGACCTCTGGGGAAACTGAACAATGCAGAGATGAGACAGTGTCATTGCCCAGTTTAGACTCTCCAAGGCACACGTTGACCCCACATCATGACAGTCCTGGTGAAGAGCTTGGATGTCCCACGCATGCTTTCTTCCTATGTGTAGCCAGCTGAAATGGCAAAGTGCACGAGGGTGCTACTGCTAAGGGCTCCACTGTCCCTTCTCTCTGCTGTCCTACAGTTTCACCCGGGGTTCTGCTAAGCGCTAGACCTCATGTACCCACCCTCCCCATGCTGTCTTGGAACCCATGAGGGGCACCAGAAATGCATAGGCCCATTATAGACCCTCCAAATCAGGACTGACCTGACTGGAGAGAGGCCCCCAGGCTCTTCCAGTGTGGCCCCATGGATATGATCCTGAGGGCCTCCCTGATCCCCTCTCATCTCCAGGGGCAGTACTGCAATGGCAGCAATGCAGATTCTGCTTCTAAGACATAAGGAAGTAACATCTGTTAAACTCATGGCCGTTGTGAGTGACCGTAGGCTTCCATTGACCACTCCTTCCCCCCTCTCCCCCCAAAAAATCTGTAGCTTGGAACACTCCAGATGTAACTAGGGCTAAGTAAGGGATGAGCAGAATGTGTGTTAAGTTAGCTTTTAGCTTCTGGTGAACATGATCAGTTCTTCTGAAATGTATTGACCATTCCTTCTCTGTGGGGTCAGATACATGGGAAGAAGTCCTGCCAGCCCCCTCCCTGCCCAAGCCATCCTTCCTGCTAGCATTTCATCTCATGTGCTTTTTGTTGTGTTTGGTAAGAGATTGGTCCATTTTGACAGAACGTTTATGAGTATCCAGTTATAGTGGAAAGAGTTGTCAACTTGAAGTCAGAGGGCACAAGAGCCATGGGCTTGAGTTTCAGCTCTTTGGGTGGCCTTGGACAAGTCGCTTCTCTCTGCTTTCACCATCTTTACTCATAAAAATCAGGGGGTTGGACAGATGATCTTTAAAATCCCTTCTAGCTTGACTGGTCTGAGAGAATTCTGTTAGCAAGGCCGCTTAGTTCAAGGCCCTTTGGATAACAGTGATAAATCTGAAGGCCTAGAGAAACAAAGGTGACATGTAGGAATTTTAAGACTCTCCATTTATTTTCAGAGCGATGTTTAGAAAAGGAATGAATTCACGGATGTAATTTTACAATCTGTGTAGCTGTCTAGATGGCTTACTAGAGAGTCACTGACACAGTTTTTCAGACAGTTGGTAAATGAAAGGCCTGTTATCAAAGTAACACTAACGTTTGGGGGGTAACAAAGCAAGCAAATGACCCTGGCCAAGAACTCACTTATTGTCCCCTGGTTGTGATCAGCCGCAGTGTAGGGTGCATGATCACTTAGTTATGTCAGGGGGCTGGGAGCGTGTTTGAAGGGCTCTTGTCTTTGGAGCTGCTTGGCAGTGGCCAGAGAATGCTCACATGCTGCCTTTTTGACTCCCCAGCCAAAGAAGCCAAAAGTCCCAGAAAACCCATTTCATGGAATCATTTCCAAGTGTTTTGAGCCTCATCTCTACGTGTATATTGAATCCCAGGACAAGTGAGTTATGAACATTTTTTTGTTCTTTCTCTTACCTCTGCATTTTGGTCTCTAACCAACTGCTAGGTCTCCCTACAATCTGCTTTCCACATTTAATGTTACAGTGGTGTAGCCTCTTCCAGGTGTTGGAGGAGAGAGACAGCAGGCCCGGGCCCCTGAAAATCTGTTAAGGGCATTTCATTTCCTGAACATTAGTAGCTGTGAATTTTACAGTTTGCTGTATATATAAATCACAGGTGCTTATGCATGTCTCTGGGGAGCCTGCAGCAAGGCCCCTACCTCTTCACCTCTGTAGCATGGGTGCCAAGCCCCTCACAGCCAGCTCCATGCTTGCCAAGACTCAGGACTTTTTTAGGTGCTAGGCTTTGGGGAATGCAGGAAGGAGGAAAATGTGCCTTCTTACATGAATGCTGTTTGCAAACACTCAGGCTGAGGAGAAGACAAAAAGCATTTTGCCAACCTGCAGCATGAATACGATTGCCTTGTGAAATGTCAGGGCAGATGAGAGCCACCCTCCAGGCTCTGCACTCGTGCAACAAGCTGCTGATGGCTGCTTTACGTCAGGGGACAGATTTTCAAAGGATCACTTTTCTAACTGAGCTGCTGCTGCCCCTACTGAGGGTGGCGAGTGGATCTTTGGAGGAGCTCAGTATACCTAAAGAGTTGGGAGGATTCGCTAGTGGGGAGGAATGGGAAAGAGTGGGGGTGGGAGGCAGAAGGGAGAACACAGAAAAATATTTAACTTCTGAGCTTAAAATAATTTTCTGGACTTTGGCAGACTCTTCTTTCCTGGACCATTGCAAGAGTTGAACTATGTGAGGAAAAAAAAATGGGCTTGCTACCCTCTGCAGAGAGGGTTATGCTGTGGGGCAGTATTATCTCTCATCTGCTTTTCATAGAATTCTGTTTTTCTATCTTTCCCCTTCCCCCAGTAACGGAAATATTTCTTATTAGACTTGTAATCTCAGAAAATGGATTTTGAATACAAGTTGCTACACTTAAAAAAACTCTTTTGTGCTCAGTTTCTACCCTTTCAATTGCACTTTTAAAACATCATTTTTCCTACTATCTGATCATTGCATGTAATCCTGGCGTTTCAACCTAAAGGCAGTGGGCAGGTAGGCTAGTTAAGGCTTTTATTTCCACATCTTTTTGTTTGGGCTGAAAATAATTGGACCTCTTGATGCCAGCACATTTTTTGTTCACCCATTCAACCAACTCGACGTGGAGCTCTAAAGATGATTTAAGAGGCACTGCTGAAAAATGAAGTCATTGATTGTATTGGAATATTAAGTTGCAGAGACTCTCCCCCCCTCCCGACTGGAGATCATATTCTGCCTTGGTTCCAGGCCCCAAACTTCTGATCACTCTGGAATGATATCACCTAACTACTCATTTTCCAAAAGCCTGAATCGAAATGTACAAAGCATGTGCTTGTGAATGCCATGGCTTGGACCTGAAACCAACTTGACTTTCCCAGAGGTATCTTCCTATCAGTATGGCTCTGATCTCCACTCTTCTCTTGTGACCAGGGGGTCTCACAAAGCACTCATTGTTTGTGATGCTTTGGGCAGGGAGCCAGATCTCTCCTGCACAGAGGTTCTCCTTTTCCCTTGTGAAAAATGATGTGCTGGCTTCTCTGACTGCTGTTGGCCTCACTACAGGGATGTTACCACAGCATCAGGAGATCAGCAGAAGTTATTCATAAGAGACCTGTGTGCTGGAGTAGATAATGCTCCTGTAGATTCAGAGCAGGCAGCAGGAGGCAGAAGCAGAAGGAGTCCTAGAATCATGGAATCCTGGAACTGGAAGGGCCCCTAGGGGTCATCTGATCCAGTTCCCTTCTTTTACAGAGAGAGCAGCTAAAGCCCAAAGAGGTTAAGTGATTTGCAGGTATTTAGGACTAGGACCTCGGTTTGAACCTTAGGTTTTCAGAACTTAGTGCTATTATCCGTTCCCTTTCATGTCAAATGAAGGTGTTGGATTAGGTCATCTTAAAGTTTCCTTCTGGTTCAGATATTCTATTAACTAAATCCTAAGAATAAACCCTTAAAGGCGAGCTGGAGGCAGTTTACAGCTTTGGTTTCTTCCGCTCAGTCCCTTTTCTCTCTTGCCTTGAGCTGCTCAGCCAGCCGGGACTAGTGATTCTGGACTCACCCCACCTAAGCTTAGAAGCAGTTTTGGCTCCTTTTTCTCCCTCACCCTCTATCCCATCAGTAGCTAGATCTTGTTGATCCTGCCTCCAGAATATGTCTTGTGTGTGTCTTTCTTTGTCCACTCACTGCCTTCTGCCTCTACCCTCGGTCAGTCTGGATTGTCACAATAATCTCCTGATTGGTTTTCCAGCTTGTCATCTCTCCTTTAATCTTTGCTCCCTCCAGTCTGTCCTTCATACAGCTACCAGAATAATTTTGCTAAGGTGCAGGGCTTTCTGGGTCACCATCTCCCTTTAAAAAACCTATAGTAGTCCCCTATTATCTCTAGGATGAAAGGCAAATTCCTTAGCCTAGTATTGAGGGCACTTCATGATACCTCTCCAAACCACCTTTTCAACTTTTTTTTTGATGTGATTCCCCTCATTATGCCACTCTTCATTGCAGACAAAAGGAACTCTTTCCCCTTCCCCAATTCTGGCCTGTGCTTGCCCCTGTGCCATTGTGTAGGCCATCCATTGTATCTAGAAGGAATTCTTCCCATATTTCTACAGGTTGCTATCCTTTTCTCACTTCGAGGCCCAACACAGGAGTCATTTCCTCCATAAAGACTTCCTTGATCTCTCTTCTCTTTCCTCCCATTGGAAAGCCAGTCTGCCCATTGGCAGATTTTTTCAATCATCCTTTTCCCTTATCACATTTTACTTGCTTGATTGTGAACATATTACACTCTCCCTATTAAATTGTAATTGTGACTCCCAGACTGTTCATGTGTGTCTTTGAAGTCTTCCAGCTTCGTCAAATAGGTGCGATGAGTATGAGTTAGTTTGAAACATTTCCTCACTTGCTGGTATAAGTGGAGGAGGCCACTTCAAATCTTAGGCCCACCAGAGTCATTCTGAGGCGGGCTGCTTCTCTTAGACACCTTCTGAACCACCCCAAGGGGCAAAATAGAGCAAGAGATGGCGAGAGGAGAGGGTGAGCTGATACGTCATGGACGCAGGGTGTGAGAAGAGTCGATGAAAAGAGTAAAGAACAATAAGCAAGCATGGTGGGAGAACAGAAAAGAGATGATTCAGAGGGGAAGAACACCAGACAGGTCAGTGTGAGGGTGACAAAGATACAAGGAGGTTGGAAGTATGGTAACGAGGAAGAGGAGAGTGATGGTTATCGACCATCGACTGCCAGGTCATAGGATTGGCCATTACCGTTGCCTGTCCTCTCCACCCTTCTCCCTCAAGAGTCTCTGAATCTCGTTTAAAGAAGAGTGGCTGCAGCCCTTACAGTCCTGAGCCTCAGGCTTCCCCCACTCCCCTTCTTGCCTTTCTGATTCCTGCTCACCAGGGCAGCTCACAGTCATCTGTCTTCATCCCCTGCGTGATTCTTGTCTGTGTCCATCCATTAGGCCTCCATAGAGGATCTCTCCAGTGCATTGGAGGCTTTCTTCCAGGTCTTTTAGTATTTCATCAGTATCAGTAGACCACTCACACTAGTCACATGTGTCTCTGCTTTCATTGGTTGGCCAGCCTGGATCTTTTTATGCTTATACTACTGATCATGACAGTAAATCAGTTTGCATTATTTGCATATTAGTAAGTGCAGCACCCCTCTTCCCCATGTCTAGTAACCTGGTTTCAGAAAGCACTTCTTCTTGATCTTTTGCCTTCTCCTGAGCTCCTGGCACAATATTCCGTAGGTGTTCAATCAGTCTTGCTAAATGCTTGTCCATCCTATTGCTGTTGATGTCATTCTAACATATCCCCAGCATCCCATCTGGCTTTGACTCCAATTTCCTGAATGCCTCCCTAGTGACTGGGAAATCCCAGCAGAAGGTTAGGGAGGGTAATGCTGTTAGTGTCTGAAGGAGACCAGAGCCAGGCTCTTTGAGCATACCCCATAGGGAGAAGGTATCCAGTTACGGAGTGGTTGCTTTGGCCATCCTTTTAGTAGTGCTGTGCAGGCCTTTCCTTAATTCTAGGACTTGAGGTTGAAAAATATTAGCCTCAGTCTGGAAATTATTTTGGAACTATGCTCCAAAAGCATTACTGTGCATGTCCTTTGCCCCTGTGATACCTCTGTAGGCCTGTACACCAAAGGGATCAAAGAAGGAAGAAAGGGACTCATGTACAAAAATTTTTTTATAGTTACAAGGAACTAAACTGAAGAAGTGCCCTTTATTTGGGAAGTGAGTGAATAAATTATGATAAATAAATGTAATGAGATATTATTATAACACAAAAAAATGAGAGCAAATGGTATCAGAGAAAGCTGGGAAGACTTGTATGAATTGATACAGATTGAAATCAGCAGAAACAGAAGAACAAGTTACACATCAAATGACCAACAACTTTGAAAGACTAAAGAACTCTACCTAGCTTAGTGACCGTCTATAACTCCAGAGAACCACTGATGGACAAGAGAGGGAAAGGGAGATCATAAGACATACATTTTTGGACATGGCTGGGGACTATGCCTTTTTGTTATAAGGTCTTGTCTCTCCCTGCAACTCCCCTAACTCTGGTGGCATGGGAGAAGGGAGTGAACATAAATGCTTGTTATTTGAACCAAAAAAAAAAGTAAAGTAAAAGTGACATTTAAAAAAATATTAGCCACTAGATAACATGACTTTTTAGAATTTTTTCTTTACACTCAAGGAAGAAGGTAATGGGTCTTTTATGCCTGCCATTATCTACTTCGTTTATAGTGGAAGGATTTCATCTTCCCCCTCTCCTCTTGCTTGGGTCACCTTTGTCCTAATCAGGTCAGAGATAATGTCTTCTATTGGGAGAAGCTGGGCTTTTTGTATGATCCTTTTTCTCTTGAGTCTCTTCCTCCCTGTTGCTCTTCTGCCATCATTATCTTTACTCCCAGGATACTCCCATTATCTCAGCTTCCACTGTGTAGAAATCACAGTGGTATCTCAAGAAATATCTTCAGATGCACAAAGTCTCAGCTTAAGCTAAATTTTCATAGCCAAGACTTCAGGGCAGAAAACAAGAGCTAACAACCACATGCCTGCATTGTCTTCCTGTCACCAGAAAAGGAATCTGGGTGGCACTGAGGAAGCAGACTTGTGTTCCTTCAGCATTGGTCAAGCCCTGCTATTTGGAGAGAGAGATGGATGGAACGCTAAAGAAATAACCACTAGTCTTAGTAATCAGACCTTATGTGAACTAAGTTGGCTTCATAGATTTCAGAGCCTGCTGAGAGCTGCCAGGAGCTCAGGACGCTTTTTCAGTAACCACTGAGCCCCCCTTTGGCTTTCATTGATAGGCAAGAACTCCTGTCACCTGACAAGGACATGGAGTCAGGTATTGTCCAAGTTAGAGCAAGCTCCCTCCACAGAGCAACTCTGACAGAAATAACCCGACCCCACGTGATTAACTTCTAAGGCAAATGGTTTTTTCCTGTAGTCCTTGACAGGTTCCCTTGGAGTATTTCAGATATCCCCATGCAGACAGTGGGCTTCCAGGTGTACCTTGGGAGGCTGCTGCTGCAGTGCCACATATACTTGTGCTCTCTTTTAACAAAAATACTTGCTTTGACACTTCAGTGACTCTGTGACCTCTGAGATGTGGGTGCTCCCTCTGAAATGCAAATTACAACAGGCCCTCTCATTCTGTGACTTTTGCTCATAGGTGTTCCCAAGATTGCTTGAAAAAAACAACCCCAAAACTTTGTTTTCTATTTCAAAAGCACTTAGCTAACCATTTTATATCTTTATCAGTCATGTTGTGAAATGTTTAAAAGACTTTATTCTTCAGATTGTCCAGATGCACATTATTTGTTGATAAGAATGTGTTTTGGGAACTTAGTAGCAGTCCTGTATAAAAGACTTCGTTTTCTGGCACCAAGCAAAAGCAGAGGGAAGGGAAGACTAATGTAGAGATGGCTGCAGCAGTACTTATGGAGGGAAATGGGAATTTGTAGTGAGGTGGTAGCAGTGGAAATCAAAAAGGGGAAAATGTGAACAATGTTGGAGAGGTGAGAGGACTTGGCAGCAGGAAAGGGAGGAGCTGCAGACAACACCCAGCCCTGGATGGTTGGGTCAGTCTTGGTGCCACTGATGGAAATAGAGAAGTCTTAGACTTCTTTTTACCTTCCCCAGGATGTAGCAGAGGTCCTTGGAGGCCTTCGATGCGTATTTAGGGGCTCGGCTACCCAAAGTGAATCCAGCAGTCTCGACCTCCCTCATTTCCCGTAGGTTGCTCTCCCTTATATCACTTTTTTTTCCTGTGAAACTTAAACTGGCTCCCTCACTCTCTCATACTTGGCCTTTGGACTAGAGAAAGGGGAAATGGGGGTAAAGAATTCTCTGGCCAATTTGTGCCCCTTCCAAGGAGGTGAAAGGTAGCCCTGGCAGAATGCACCCAAAATGTGGGAACTGGATAGGTAGCCCACAACATATAGGAAATTCCCAGAGTTAGAAGTTAAAATGTATTATAGTATCTGAAAAATATTAATCTATAATAGGACTCCTTAGGGTTGGCGCTGAAAGAGGGAGCAGATGAGTAAGTTTTCTGACTCTAACTTCTTGAGGAACAGATGAATAATTAACAGAAGAAAATCCCAGCATTCTGGCCTTGGTTTTGGTTTGCTTCAGAGGCTTGGAGATCAGAATCTTGCAAGGAAGTTGACACAGCTTCTGCTCTCATAATCTCACACTATCCTGGAAATCCAGTCAGTTAGATATTTACTGAGCACCTGACTTGTGGCCTAGCCTTGTATTAAGGTGCTGTGGGGGACTCCCCCCCTCTCCATATCTGACCCTGGTCTTGCCTTCAAGGAGCTGGTTTTAGAGGCTTGATTGCCTGTGTACTCGCTATGCAAGTCATTTTCACATTTTGGGCTTTCTTTTTCCTCCTGTGTAAAATAGGATGTGACTAAGATGATGTTTCAGGTCTCTCCCAGTTCTTATATTTATGAGGGTTAGAAAACCACACACTGTGTGACCAGGAGCTAAAGATTCAAGGGTCTGTGTGATGATGCAGGTGGTCAAACAATAATTCAGAGAGAGAAACAAGCAGCCAGTCAGTAATCCACTATTTATGGAGTGCTTGCTCTGTGTGAGGTGCTGGGGAAACGAGCCCATAGGATGAAATGATCCCTGCTCTGATCAGTGTGGACTGGAGCTGCCAGTGTGGGCAGCCAGTAGCCTTCAGGCCAGCTTTGAAGGATGGGGCATTTTGAGAAGTGAGGAGCTTGTTAGCAAGGAGAAGCAGATTAAATGAAGGCAACAGGCTAGAACAAAAATGGTGTTTCATTTTTAACGTTCCTTTAAAAAAAATTTTGAGTTCCAAACTCTCTTTCTCCCTCCCACCCCTCTCTTACCCAGTTTGAAGGCAAGAAATGTGATCTTAATTATACATGTGAAATCATGCAAAACATATTTCCATGTTAGTCATGTGACAAAAACCCCAAGAAAAATAAAGGAAGTTTAAAAATTATGCTTCAATATGCATTTAAACTCATATCAGTTTTTTCTCAGGCATTGGATAGCATTTTTTTATCATAAGTACTTTAGGAATCATCTTGGATCATTGTATTGCTGAGATTTACTAAGTCATTCACAATTGATCATCATACAGTGTTGTTATTACTGTTCTGATTTTGCTCACTTCATTTTGCATCAGTTCATATAAATCTTCCCAGGTTTTTCTGAAACCATCCTGCTGGTCATTTCTTATAACTTAATAGATTTCATCACAATCATATACCACAGCTTGTTCAGCTCTTGCCCAATTAATAATAATTCCCAACTCTTTGTCACCACAAAAAGAGCTGTTAGAGATACGCGTGCTTGCGCGCGCGCGCACACACACACACACACACACACACACATGCACGCTCATGCTTGCGGGTCCTTTTCCATTTCCTTTGGGATACAGATCTAGTAATGATATTACTGCGTCAGAGGGTATGTACAGTTTTATGGACCTTTGGGTATAATTCCAGATTGCTCTCCAGAATGTTTGGATCAGTTCACAACTCCACCAACAGTGCATTCATGTGTCCCCCGAAATGGTGTTTCAGTAGAGGGACACCCAGTTGTGTGAGGGTACTGATTGGGGAATATGTAGGATGAGCCAGATCTTGAAGATGAGCCCATTGAACTTTCTAGGCCCCTCAGAAGGGCCAGACCTTGCTCTCCTCTCTGGCCTTCATAGCAAACAAAGGACCAGCAGAAGTCTGAAGCTGTTGGAAGGCAGTTAGTTGCTCTACCACATCTGGTTACAATAAGCTTTCAATAACAAAAACGCTTGAATAAAATGTCAGTATTCTTGTGTTTGTGCTAATTGGTGCTGTGTGTGTGTGCGTGTTTGTGTGCGTGTGTGTGTGTGCGTGTGCGTGTGTGTGTGTGGTTTTTGTCCTTTTCTTCCTGTTCCTTAATGTAAATACTTTTTAAAAGCACAGCGGGGTTTCTCCAACACTCTCCGGTAACCCCAAAGTATGAAAAGGGTGGGAAAAGCCCCTTTTGTTTTACTGGTGACCGTATGGAAGGAGGTACCGTGCAGTGGCACAGCTTTGCCAAGCACATTTAGATTTCTGCTCTGCTCAGCCCAGAAATAGAGCCTGAATGGGCACAGTAGCCAAAGGGGCCAAGGCCTGACTGACATTATCTTTACATGGAATTGGAGGACCAATGAAAGCTGTCATTTCCAGAAGTTTGCCTGAGATCTTAACTTCCTCAAGCCTCCTCCTCCTCCATTCCTCAGATCCATAGGCAGTTTGGACTGAGAAAGTTCAAGGGCAGGCAGGCGTCAAAGAAGCCAAGAACCAGGTCGGCCCATTGGCCAAGAGATGCTCAAGAGTATATCCAAAAGAGGGCGACCAGAACTCAACCATGATGGGGACATCATTGGAGGCTGGATTGCTGATAGCTGGAGAAAGCTTGGGGAAAGCAAGATAACTTTCTTTTAAGTATTTGAAAAGCTGTCTCAGAGGAGGGACCAGACTTATTCTTCTTGGCCCTCTAGTACAAAACTAGGAGAAACAGGCAACAGATTATTGCTCAGTATAAATAAAACTCTACTGGGTTGGCCCGAAGTACAATGGACTTTCTTGGAGGGTGAAGGGGGAGGAGACCTGAGTTTCTCATCACTCAAGAAGGTCTTCACTTGGAAGTAGGAGGACTCCTTATTGTGAATGATGTCATGGGTAGTCACCATTTGGATAATGGCCACAGACAGCCTTTGAGCTTCCCTCCAGTTCTGAGACTGGGTGATTCCAAGCATGGGGGGGAGGGCAGGGAATTGGTCACCATGAGTTCTAGGCCTGGATTTCCCATGAGTTTTCTCTGAATTCCGGGCTTCCCTGTGCTTTAGGTTTTCCTTTTGTAGAAGCATACCAATATTATATTAGAGTTAGTCTCCCTAAAGGATGGGTTCTGGCCTCAGCTTTATCGCTAAATGATTGTGAAAATAAAAAAAAAAATCACTTCAGTTCTGCAGACTTTAGCTCTGCTGTCTGTGAAATAGAAAGGCCATTATATGCTTCTCCTGTGCTGCAGGGTTCTCATGTAGATCAGTGAGTTTGTGGATGGGGAAATGCTTTAAAAAATAGAGAATGCTCTGTAAATACAAGGTCGCTCATTAGTGTCCTCATTGTGAAGGGCTTCGAAGTGACCAGCTCATACAAATATTTTTGTTGGTATTATTTCACCTTCGTTGGAAAAAATTACATTTCTTTCTCCCTTCCTATTAGGAATCTTGGGGAACTGATTGATCGATTTGTTGCTGATTTCAAGGCCATGGGGCCTCCCAAACCAAACACAGATGAAGGAGGGGTTGTGCTGCCTAGCTGTGCTGACCTCTTTGTCTATTACAAGAAGTGCATGGTACAGTGCTCACAGCTCAGCACTGGGGAGCCAATGATTGCCCTGACCACCATATTCCAGAAGTATCTCCGGGAGTATGCTTGGAAAATTCTCTCCGGCAACTTACCCAAGTGAGTCGTGTTCTCTTTTCCACCCTTCTGAATGAGGAGGAATTATCCTAAATACTGTGCTCTAGCATTACGTGATTAAGATTGGCGAGGAAATTCCTGGGGATGTGGCCCTAGTTATTAGACTAAGCTTACCTCATTGTGAGAAGTACCAGCCAGTAAATAGTGAGCATGAGGGAAGCCCAGGCCCTGATTGGGTTTTTAAGGATCCGAAACAACTTCCTCTATATTGCAAGCCCTTTGTGCTTTTTGGGGAAAATAATTGTGTGGACAAATACAGTCAGATCCAAGAGGTTGTCTGCAGTATTTTGTCATTGATTATTGCTTACAGGTGAGTCATTGATTAGGGTTGGAAAATATTTGGGGTTACTTAGAGATTTTCCTTGTAATAGGATTTGACCTGTAACCAAAAATCTGCCCCTCAGCTTACTCTACATAATCAGTCCCCAAGACTGTGGTTTAGCCTTCTGCTGTTATCAGTAAAATGTGTTAACATGTGAATGTTCTCTGCGCTATTTGGAAAGAAAAATATGTGCCAGTGCTCTGGGCCGACTTCTGCAAGCATGTCATTTTGGAAATCTTGTTTGTTCTCTGCTCAGGAGGCCCACTTCATTTTCTTGAATGACTTGAGCTTTCAGTAGTCAGAGTAGGTAGGAAATATTCTAATCTGTTAGATTTTCCCCTTAGAATATGGATACATCATCAGAATTACAGAAATTACCTTGGCTGTCATTTTGGTTTCTTGTCACCATCAGACAAGGGCAGGGGCCATGTCAGACCCATCTTGTATCTCCAGCAGGCCTGAGAAGTACTTTACATTTAGCAGTCACTCAGTAAACATTTATGGTTAACCTTAGAGGCTAGTCATATGAGAACTGCATGTGTTTTATTGGCTAGATTGCTTTGCACATGGCAGACAAGTAGAATATAAGCTCTTGGGGCTTCCAGCTCTGTTGCTCTTTTCCTTTGGCGCCCCAGTACCAAGCATAGTGCCTCATGTATACTGTAGGGTCTCAGTAAATGCATGTTGAGTTGAATTGTAATAAGGACCCAGTTAGTATTGGTTGGCATTTGAATTTCCAAATGCTTCTCTTGTCTAAAGGCCTCTGTATCAAAATTCAGAATTTCAGTTCCAGTGCAAGATTATCTGAAAACAATAAACCAGGAACCAGTTCCTGTGTCCCTAATGAGCCAGAAGGAGTTCTTCCTATCAGGAAATGCCAGACTAACTAGGCAGCCCCTACAGGCTCATATAGAGTGAACATCCCACTGAGGACTAGGTAAGACTTGATATCTGTACTTCCTACAACTGTTGCTCAGAGGATTTAAACAGATGAGGGTCAAGGTAAGGTCAGTAGGAAAGAGGCTTATTAGGTTTGGACTTGGGTCAAGTCCAGTCCATTTGGTGCTTTGTCTTGCAAGCCGCCCTTTTTCCTGCTCAGGAAGCACATTAAGAGTTTGGGCCTGACCACCTCCTCTTCCTCTTCCTCAGGACCACTAGCACCAGTGGAGGGCTGACCATCAGCAGCCTTCTCAAGGAGAAGGAGGGTTCAGAAGTGGCCAAGTTCACTCTGGAGGAGCTGTGCCTTATCTGCAGCATCCTAAGCACAGCCGAGTACTGTTTGGCCACAACTCAGCAGGTGAGTAAGCCAACGTCCCCTCTTCACCCCTCACCCTCCCATACCTTATTCTCAGTACAAGCAGATTGAGCCATTGGGAAAGGCAGTGGGTGCCAGCTCCACACAGTTTAGAGGTGCATCTGGCTGATTTTTTAAAAATGTATTAATGTACTTTACTTTGACACAAAAAACACTTCCCAAAAGCCACCTAAGCAAAATTTGATTAAAAGTTTGTTCTCTCAAAAAAGTTCAAGCCAAAGCAAGTCTCATTGTACTCTGCTGTGTGACCTTGGTCAGGTCACTCAGCTCCCTGGGCTGCTTATTTGTAAAGTGAGGGGTTTGGACTAGGCAGCTTCTGAGGACCCTTCCAGCTTTATATCTATGAGACTTTGGTTCTTTCACCAAATAACCTGATGGCCATTGCTAGCACATGACTCTTTCTCCTTTGGTAGCTTCTCAGTTGTCTGTGGATGGGCAGCATGTGCCTTTGACCTTGGATGGCTTTGACCTTGGATGGTCATGTTGACCATTATACATGACCCAAGTTTAGATTCTGGCAGCAGCCTGGCAGCAGCAAAGTACACAGGAGATGCCGAAATGCCAGAGGTTCCAAACACAAGGCCTGTGAACACATTCGTTTTTATGTTTGGATAACTTTTTCGGTACAATTGGTTTTCTTCGTGATCCTATGGATTTTGTTTTGTGCATTTAAAAACATCAGAAGGGATCCTCAGGCCCCTCCAGACAGCTGCCTGTGGGTCCAGGGCACAAAGGAGGTGAGGGCCCCTTGATCTAATTAGATCTAATGTAATCCTCCCATTCTGCAGAGGAGGCTAGTGAAGGCTGAGAGGTTAAATCACACAGGGGATGAGTAGCAGATTTGAGATTCAAGCCTGGGGCCCATCATCACAAACCTTTCCCATCTACCTCACTGCTTCTTTTCTCCAGCTCCTGCCTGTGACCATGAATGGCTCTTTCAGTAGCAGAGGCTACCCCTGGAGGGCAGTGACTGAGCAGGGGAGCCCAGCGGGTGGCTCAGGGCACTGATGTTGGGAGCACGCCCTCCTCCTGAAAGTGGGTCACTGGCATCCCCTCATACAAAGGAGGGCAGTGATGTGTCTGGTAACACCAGCATCCTTGTGGAAAGGGGCTGTGCTGATGCTTGGCCTTTAGCCATGATGAGTCACTGCCAGGGATTCCATTCTCAGGAGTGGTACCCGTTGAGGGAGGTCCCTGGAGGTTTGCGTCCATCTTCTGAAATTGACATTGCATCCTCGCTGTGCCTAAAAAAGCAGCTTGTGTTTGGGCCAATGACGTCTAGGAAGCGCGTTGCAGGAAAGGTTGACGACAGTTTGTTGGAGCCACCAAAAGTGGCGGCATGTCAGTGAGTGGAGGAGTGGAGGAGGACACAGAAGAGCCCTCTCTCTGTACCTTTCTGTGCTTGACATGAAGCTCACCAGAGGTTGTCGAGGTGCCAAGAGGACAACTGTTAAAGGCTCAGCCTTTTCCTCTTGCTTGGGCTGATTCTTTATGTTTGTCTGGGTTGAAGGAAGACTGACATAAATTATTACTAGTCGGCGTAACTTGTAGTTCTTGTATGCCAAAGGAAGAACACGTGAGGCCAAGTAGAAAGTGTTCCCCAGAGACCTCACTCTTCACATGAACCCAGTGAAAAGCAGGGGAGGCACTTAGCAGTAATGTTTGGGGGAAGGAGACGGGGGACTCGGTTGTGTGGGGCTGCCCAGTGAATGACCTTCAGAGAGTCAAAAGCAGTCATCTGCAGCAGTGCCTGACTGCCCAGGAGATACAGCTTCACCACTTTCTTGTTACAAGCAGCCTTGTTTGGTTTTCCCAAAACCTTGGGTTCACAGCAGTGGCATGGGATGTGGGTTAACGTAGATGTCCCTGAGTTGAGCACTTAGGCCTGAGAGCAGTGGAGAAGTGGGGTGTGCCAGTGGCCTCCTGCCATCTTTTCTCCTCCCCTACTTGAAATGCCTGTGAGTCAGTGGGGAGGGAGGGAAGCCTTGTGGGGATTTCCAGCCATGACCCTCTTTCTCCTGAAAATAACCATGGGCTGCAGGAACGAGTCAGAAGATAGCTGCCCCTCGGAACCCTAGGCAGGGGGCAGCTGGGGAAACATGTGCCCAAAGTCAGGAAAAGGGCTAGGTAGGAGAATCAGAAGAGAAGTGAGAAGTGAGCAGCCATGCCTTGGGGGGCTCTGTGGGTTTGTAGCAGTTGCTTCAAATAGTCCCACTGTTGTACATCACTTTCATCTATTCCAGAAACAAGAAAGGGGCCTGAGAGAAGAAACTCAGCTCCACTTTGCTTCTCGCTGACCTTTTCTGTAGGAAACCCTCATCCTACAAGCACAGTCATCCTGGAGAATAGGAGGGTCCTGTTTCCCATCTCTGCTGACTAAAGCCAGTTGTCTCCAGCATATGCAGTACATTACAAGAAGGCACGGCCTAAGGGAAGGTTCCAGGATGAGAGCCTGGGCTGAGGCTCCCATTGAGTTGGTCTGATGGCTACAGACTACTACATAGCAGTGAGCATGGGGCTTCCCCAACTCCCAGGCATATTTGGAGATTCTTGGAGTTCCTAGCCCAGAGCAGTTTTCTTCTGAGATGTTGGGAGAAAATAGAAGGGGGGAGCTCATGGTGTCCACTCACCTCCACAGAATCTCCCAGAGTTCATTGGCAAACCTAGTGATGATGACGAGGGAATTTTGTAGCAGGGGACCATTACAATGTATTACATGTGTGGTGTAGTGGATAGAGGGATAGGCTTACAGTCAGGAGGACCTGGTTCCAAATCCTGCCTCTGACTCTGGCCCAGGATCACTGGACAAGGTACTTAATCTCTCTTTGCCTGAGACATGAATTCCCTGGGCTTATCCACTAAACTATAGATTCATGGAAGGAGTTTCCATACCTGGAATTCTTCAAGCTGACAACATCACAGATTCTTTACCTCTTTGCATAAATGGACCCTTTTTTAAAGGAGATGTCTGCATAATCCTCTTTGGGGTCATCATTAAGTATGTCATAATTTTCTTTGCTTTCTAACAGCTTGAAGAAAAACTCAAAGAAAAAGTTGATGCAAGCCTTATTGAAAGAATCAACCTGACTGGGGAGATGGACACGTTCAGCACGTAGGTGCCGCCAGCCTCCCTCAGGGGACCTGCCCTTCCTGCTTCTGTCATCTTGTCCAGAGTAGCACAGGCTGTTGGCCTGCTTTTCCCCCAAGGCCTGTGGTTGCTGGTGTGGGCTTCATCTCTTTTGGGGCCTTAGGGTAGATGGCATCCTGTATTCTCCAGCAGCCTGTGAACGATTGGCCTCTTCAGGTTAGGCACCAGTCTGCCTGCCCTCTGCAGGTGTAGAGGGGAGAAAATCCTCATTCTGCAGCATCCCTGAATGGGTTATGGATCCTTGTAAGCCACCCCATGTCAAAACACAGAGGGCTTTCCATGGCAAGTTTCAGCCAGCCTGCATTCTGCCTACCAAATAGAAGTCAGTGCATGAAATGGAGTGGGCCCAACATTGCTGAGTTATGGAAAAGTTACAGAATTATAGAAAAGCATGATGCTTGATCTCAGTAGTGTCTCTGTGTGTGCACATGTGTGTTCACATGTGCATGCATGGAGAGACCTAGAGCTCCCAGCTCAGGTACCAGGCTTGTCTTTACAGAGATTGATAGAACACTGAGAACCAAGGCCCAGTCCAGTTGAGAAGAAAAGCTCACTGGTGTTCCCCTGAAGGCTGAACCAAATGTGATCAGTTCCTGTTCTGTCCATGTTCTGCAGGAGAGGCCAGGGATCAGCTTTCACTTAAGAAATTAATTGACAAAGTCTCGAAATTCCCTTTAACTATGGGGGCATTTTTTAGTTTCCTGTTTCTCTGGCTTCTGTATGCAGCACTAACACAAGTATTTCAGGGCAGCGGTGTAGCAGATTTTTGTGGGATCCCAGAAGGGATTTGGGGGTGGGGATGAGGAGAGTCCCCATGAGAATTCCACAGCTAGACCACATGGAGGGATGACAGGATGTCTTAACAGGAAGAGACCAGCCAGTGGGAATGCCAGAAATGTTGTTGTCGTCTCCCTCTTGAAATACATATTGAGCCCATCAGATTGTTCTTTTCACAGGATAGAGGCTCCAAGAACTCCAGTTCAGAGAAGACGACTGGTAGCGTTTTAGACTTGTCATTGACACATGTCATGTGTTTGCCTTACAGTGTCATCTCCAACAGCATTCAGCTGCTGGTTCAGGATCTCGATGCTGCCTGTGACCCTGCTCTTACTGCCATGAGCAAGGTAGGCTTTCAAGGAATGGCTCCGCACTCTACTTTGAGGAAGCGTTGCTAAAGGTTTCAGTGGCCCTTCTCTGAGAGCTGCTGGCTCCCCATGTGCTACGTGTGTCAGCTTGAGGAGTAGGAGGGAGGTCTTTTTGTGGACGTGCCTCAGGTGCTTGCCATGTGATATTGTGTCTTATTTCATACTAGCCAGGAGCCCCACCCAGGGGAGAGGGCTCCAGGCACTAGGAAACGAGAATCTGAGATGGTAACAGATGCTACTTCCGCTAGATATGAGAGCTTGAAAGAATGAAATCGGTTTCTTGTCCTTTTAAAGTAAGTGACAGAACAAATGTTTCCTGTTAATGTGCGCTCAGCAAATCGTGTTTAATTGGTGTCCATAACAGGACAGCTTTCTTTTCTGTAGCTTTCAGGTACACAAAGTGCTTTCCTCACCACTGTGAGATGAGTGTCTTCAGGAGGATCTCTTAGCAAATGAGTAAATCCTCTCTGGCTTCACTACCTTTCATTCTTAAGCAGTGAGAACTTTTCCCAGGTCCCTCTAAACTCAATTCTGGCTCCTGATGTACCCGTTAGGAGACACCCAGAGGGGAGAACCAGCCTTGAGTCCGTTGAGTCTTTGGGATAAGTTTTGTCAATAATTCATTACTTATTATCAGAACCACTGTTTTGGTGCTTCCCAGCTTCTACCATGGGCTATTTATCTTCTCCTGTTTGTGTGTCTGTGTCTGCGTGTGTCTGTGTGTATGCATGCCTGTATGCACTGTCTCCTTCACTGGATTTCAAGCTTCTAAGAGCAGTGAATGGACCGTGTGCCTTGTTTATATCCCACAGAGCTCTAGGCCAAGCTTCCCATCTAAGTACCCTCTCAGTGCGTCCTGTAGATTAGGTGAGCTGGGAAATGTAAAGTTATTATTTCTAGAGCATCACCAGAATGAAGCCACCCCCTGGAACCTTCTAGGCTCCTAGGTTTCCCCTTGGGAACTCAGAGGAAAGCTTTTTTCCAGGGGCAGCTTGGGTCAGCAGCTAGTGCTCTGTGTAGGAAGATGTGGGGAGGAATGTCCATGCCAGAAAGTTATAACGAGCAGAAAGTTGCCCAAATTTGGGTTAGCAGAGTATTGTAAATATTTAGTGAAAATAGAATTAAAACTGCAACTCTGATTAGTTCTGACTCAGAGTAAGGGCTATGAGGGAACTGGAGAGGTGAAATGGAGGGGAGAGTCTTAATATGTGAATGTTATTAAGTTACGTTTCCACAATAGTGATTGTTTCACCAACATGTGGTCACCCTTGGAATTCCTACCAGACTTTGGTGTTTCCTCAGTCGAGCCCTGTTTTCCACATTCTCCTTGTTTGTGTACAAGCAGGTACTTCTGCTTTGAGCAGGAGAATGGAAGTTGATCTGTCCTCCTGAGGAAGTAAAAAACAGAGAGTTTGGGGTTCATTTTGTAGGCTCTGATTATCCCCTGACTGCTGTTGAATGTTAGCTGTATCCTGACTGTGATGCATTCCAGCTGCCATCTACCCCCAAACCTCTGCACACTTTAGGTTGGAATGCAGCTGGGAAAAGAATTTTTACATTTACCAAAGGAAGAGTGGATCTTGCCTCCCCCCCTCCTCGCCTGCTCTCCCCCAGTAAAATAACACGTGTAGGGCTTTAACACTCCAGGTGTTGCTTATATGAACTGTCAGTTCATTAGGTGGTTTTTCCTCACACTTCTTGTCTCCCCACTCCCTCTTACCCCCAAAAAACTTCCTAGCCAGAAAATATTAACAAAGACTGGATCTTCAGACTGAGTTGTTTATACCATAGAAAAACCACAGACTTGGGAAAGTAGCAGCTGGTAGGCCATTATGTTTTGTTCTTCTGCATCTTTGGAGGAAAATGAAATCCATGTGATGAAAATGACCAGATATAAATAAGCCAAGTGGTCATAAATTGGCTAAACAAATTCTTTCTGTTCCTTGTCCCTAGGTTCTGTATTTTCTATCTATCAGGTTGTCAAATGTGGCTACTTCCTCCAGGACTTTGGAATGCTTCCATTTTGTGATATGGTTATTTATGGTGGCACATTCCATCTGGCTTTGCCTCCTGTTGAATAACTGGTGTCCAAATGACCATTCCTTATACAACATACTTTGAGTCTGTAGGAGATGCAGTAGGAGATGCAGGAGACACTGTACTGGGAATACTGGGCCTTATGTAGTTAAGGCCGGACACAGTAGACTTGCCATAAAGACAGGGACTTTATAATTGAATCTTGGAGACACAGAGGACTAACCAATGAAATAAGTAAGTAATAAAGTAAAGTAAAATTGAGGTGGTGAGGTGGCTCAGTGAATAGAGCACCGGCCCTGGAGTCGGGGAGGACCTGAGTTCAAATCTGGCCTCAGACACTTGACACAAAAACTAGCCGTGTGATCTTGGTGAGTCACTTAACCCCAATTGCCCTGCCCTCCCCCCTCCAAAAAGCAAAAAATAAAGTAAAATAAAATAAAAACACCTGCACATCCTCAGACAGCTGAAAAGTTGGGGTTAATTGCATTATAAAGGGGGGGGGGGCAGACAGTTCTGAGTTAAGCGAGGAGAACTTCACAATGGGAAGAAACTGACCCAACACCTAATCAGTTAAAGGCACTTGATTGGCCAAGGAGTGGAATCATTGAACTCTGGGCGTGGGGAATGGCTTGAGTAGGAAAGCCAACACACGATCAGAGGGGGAGAGAGACAAAGTGAAAGAAAATCTTCTGTGCTTGGCAGAGATTGAGACTGATCTGAATGGAGCCAGAGGCAGCATAGTTTGTCAGAGCAAGGCCTCTTGTTAAGATGAATCATGGCAAGTTAGAACTGGAAAAGTATCTCAACTGGACTCTCGCTTTGGTATGTCGAGCCTTTTATTCTTCCTGCGTTGACTCTGTAGAATTCCTCCTTATAAACTTCCTCACCTTGAGCCTCTCCTCTTTGTCTCCTCTCTTACACAGAAAAGAGGCCAGTCATTGGGAGCTCTCTCTTTTCTTTTCAAAACCCTTTGACATCATGTCTCTCTCTTCCTTCAGGTTTCTGAAAACAAGGTGACCTTTCTAACCCAAACCAGCCTTCTGTATGTGTCCTTGATCCCAAGCTCCTCCCCCTGTTTGCCCTCAGTCATTTCCACTCCCATTTTTAACCTCTTCCTTTCTACTGATCCCTTCCTGCTGTGTATCAACACACCCTCATCTCAAAAGAAAATGTCCTTGGTTCTGCCATTCCCCTCAAGCTGCTGTCCAATACCTCTCTTTCCTTTCCTAGCTAACCTTAATTAACCTTTCCTTGTTGCCTCCATTCTACCTGTCCTGATTCCCCCCCAGTTATTAATGTTTCCTCCTTACAAATTACCTTGTAACAGGCACAACACTCGTACTGTCCTTCCCATCCCCATAGGTATCCTAAGCACCTTAAGCAAGGGGAGGCATGTGTTGCTTTAGCCTTTGTATTCCCAATGCCTACCACAAGGCTTGGTGTGCACTAGGTGCTTAATAAATACTTGTTGATTGATTGACTTCTTCTCACTTCCATTACGTTGTGACCTCCTTGAAGGCAGGAATTGTCTTTTGTCTCTTTTTGCATCCCCAGTACCTGGCAAATAGTAGGTGCTTAGTAAATATTAGTCAGCTGACTTCTTTCAGCCCTTGGCAGTTTGGATTCTGACCTCCTCATCACTCACCTGAAACTGCTCTCTGCAGAGTTCCCAGTGGGCTCTTAGCTGATAAATCCAATGACCTCTTCTCATTCTTCCTCCTCTGTGCCCTGTCTGCAGTGTTGACACTGCTCAGCACCCCATCCCTCCTGCACACTCACTCCTCCCACTTCTCTCTTGCTTCTTCTGCTGTCTAGGATGAGCTTGACAGAGCCTCAGAGGGCATCTAATCTAGCCTCCCCCCTCCTTCTTCTTTGCTGGGTGTCCTGCTTCTTAATCATGGCTGTCACTCCAGGCTCCTCTGGGTCGTCTTTTCTCTCTCCTCTTTCTCAGTGATCTCATCTGGTCCCATTAATTGTTTTCACATCTTTGTAAATGACTCCTAGGTTTATAGCCACAGTGACTGACCTACAGTTCTGGGTCACCAGAAGAGGATTTCTGTTCCTCTAAACTTCATTATTTCTGTTGAAGGTCCCCCGTTCCCTCCTTCCCCCAGTTCATCCAGGTTTGCAGCCTTTGAATCCTCTTAGGCCCTTCCTTCTCCCTTCCCCCTCACACACAAGCAGCTGCCAAATCTTGTTCTCCTGTTATGGCTCCTACATTCATTCAATCCCTGCTTACCTCTCTCCTGGTCTGTATCAACAGTCTCCTCATTGGCCTCCTGGCTTTAAGAGTTTACTTGTTCCTCTTCCTCGTGGCTCCCACAGTCATCTTCTAAAACATAACGCTACTCCACTCACTGCTCAAGAATCTTCAGTGACTGTTGTCTCTAAGATAGAATGCACATGGTTTAAAACTCAAGTTCTTCACTTGTACTTGCTGTTGAAAACATCAAGAAGTGGCCAATGATCTTTGAGGATGATACATTCTAGTTCGTAGCTGATTCTGAATTTAATGTGTAACATTATAAATGAGGAGAAGTTAGGAGCATGGACCTTGGTGAGGACAGCCAAAGGCTGTGATGCCAACTCTACCCCTTCCTGCCCGGGCGTCTTCTTTTTTTTTTAATGGCCCTGTGGTGAAAGGACAGACCTCTCAAATAAACCTAGTCTTTCCTGTCTAATTGATATTCCTATGACAGGTAAGCAAAAAGATCTCTGAAATTTGCGTTTTGAGGTGGCTAGGTGGTGCAGTGAATAGAGCACTGGCCCTGGAGTCGGGGAGGACCTGAGTTCAAATCTGACCTCAGACATGTAACATTTACTAGCTGTGTGGTCTTGGCCAAGTCACTTAACCCCAATTGCCTTGCCTTCCCCCCTCCAAAAAGGAAAAAAAAGACAGGTAAGCAAAGGGACCTTTAGAAAGTTCCCGGAAGAAGCCAAATGTTACCTTTCTCTTGGCCTGAGCGCCTTGCAGGCTGCGCCGGTGTCTGAAGGCATTCGCCTTGACCGCTAATGAGCAGATCTGGTTCAGAAGACTCTTTGAACTTCGTGTTTGAGAAGCGTCTCCATTCGTTCTTCAGATTTTTGTGACGATTGTTTCTGTGACAAAGTGTTCGTTGTGTTTGTCGGCTCCGCCACGTTTGTTTTTCAGAATAATATTTTTATTGGTGTTTTCTGTTTTTATACCTACATTTCCTAACATGTCTTACGGTCAAGAAATGTCTGTCTTTTTCTCCTCCCTGCCCCCAGATCCATCCTTTATAATAAGGAATAAAGAAGATGGGGGTGGGGTCACGGAAATGTCTAGCAGAATCCACCGGAGCATAAAAAAGTCTGACATCATGTACAGTATTTTACACCCCCGAGGCCCGGCCCTTGTGAAGAAGTGGGGAGGCATCTTTGCAATCCAGCTTGATCATGTTACTTTCACAGCATCAGGTTTCAGTTGTTCTGCTGGTTTTACTTACTTCATTTTGTATCAGTTTTTATGTATCTTGTGACTTCTTAGAAGTCATCCTTTTTCACAGCGCAATAATATTCCATTACATTAATGGACCACATTTTGTTCAGCCACTTTCTATTTGGCTTATCAGCAAACATTTATTAAACATGCGCCGAGGAGTACAAAAAGTAGCAGGGACAAAGAGGCCATCTCCTCAGTGAGCTTACATTTTAGTAGGGGAAGTGATAGATCTGTAAATCAGAACATACGTAGAGTAAATACAGAGTAAATTGGAGCTATATGCCACTAACTGGAAATAGTACTACATATGGGGGCCTTAAAAGAAAACCATTGACCTCCTTAGAGTATATGCCTAGCAGAACTCCGAATATTTTAGTCAGTTTCTTTATATAGTTCCAAATTGCTTTCCAAAATGGTTGGACCAGTTCACATCTCCACCAGCAGTGCAGTATGGAACATTTTTTTTAAAGCTACTGTTGCCTTTGGGCCTTTGCCTTCTGACATTATGAAGAATGATACTTCCTAGTCTCCTCTCTCCTTCTTCCTCTCTCCCTTCTCTCTCTGCTGCCATTCTTTTCCTTCTTTTTTTCTTCTCTCTCTCACTCTTCGCCCTCTTCTCTTTCCTCTTTCTCTCTTCTTCTTACCTGCCCTTCCTCAGGCTCCCCCCTCTCTCTTATCCCCCTTTCCCACCCCCTTCACCCCTCTTCCTCACTTCTCTCCTCTCTCTTGCTGTCCCCTCTCTCTCCCACCTTCTCTCGTTCATGCTGACCCTGGCGGCCCGCGGAGCATTCTCTCCTCGGCCAGCATGTGCCTGCTTTCCTTACCTGGCATTTTGGTTTCCCTGCATCTTGGGTCCTCCTCTCTCCCCGTCATATTTTTTCTTGTTTACTCATTGCCAGTTAAATATGAGCTGGAATAATCCCAAGAAAAGCACAAAAGGAGAGCTTTGAAAGTTGAAAAACCCCACTGAAAATGTCAGGAGCCAAGTTCACCGGCAGTTAGGCTCGCACTTCCTCTGAGGGCCTTTCACGGCGCTTGCTTTATCTCCTAGGTGAGCTGCTGTTTGCTGCCCCCCAGCCCCCTTTAAAAGTGCAGATGCATTTGGATCGCCCTCACCCTAAGGAGCAAGACGTATCTGGCACGAAGGGCCAGTGCTTGGATCTCTCTGTCGGGCGTTACCAGCCGAAGCCGTGGGTTGTGCGGGAGGGCAGCGAGCAGCCGCCGGGCTCTGCGGCGCGCCTCAGCTGTGTCCCCAGGCAGCGGAGGCGTCGCCAGCGTCCTTGGCGCGCTGTGCTTTAAATGCGCGTTCTCAGCTTGTTTGAGTGAGCGAAACTGGAGTCAGCGGCGTTGTTGTCTTTAAACTTGGCTAACAGAGGCGTTTTATTTTGTTCCTGCCCCTTGACTTCGCGCGGCTGTGAGACAGAGCAGACTAATGGATAGCGTCCTGGAGTTGGCGTGAGAAGCCTCTCCTCTAGTGCTGTAGTCAGCACGCCTTCCTCAATGCCTGCCCTCCCCTTCCCCACTCCCCAAAGGACCCTCTGCTTATTCCCATCCCTGGCCTTGGTCCCCACGCAGTTTGCACTGCCTGAGTACTGCTCTGCATCCTAGCGTCCTTCAAGAGCCAGCTCCATTGTGCTCAGTCGGAAGGTGGAACAGAGAGCTCCTCCCAAAGCCTCCCAAAGGAGGGCACCTAGGCCTTCTGCAATCCCCACCCACCCCTTCCAGCTTCCTTTTGTGTGTTGTCTTCCCCCTTAGTTGCTAAGCTCCCTGAGGGCAGGGACTTTCTTTTTTGTATGCGTATTTCTAGTGCTTCTTGTAGGGCTTGGCACGTGGTAGCCACTTAATAAATGTCTCTCACCTTAGTGACTGAAGTCTTCCTGTTGCAACTCCAGCCTACACTGCTTTCTCCCCTTCCTGGCTTTCTTAAAAGCTTGTGTATTTGGATACCGTATCAAGCTATCTCCTATTTGTTTTATGGATATGACCCTTGCAGGCAGGATAGCCCAGTGATCGTGTGCTGGACACAGAGTTAGAAAGGTCTGGATTCTGATCCTGCAGCTCACATCTCAGCAGCCCGTTCCCTTCTCAGATCTGCTGTTGAGCCTCTGAAACTTAGCTGCTCGGGTGTATGCTGGCTTCAGGCCACCCTGATGTGGGAGTTCCCACAAAAATCCCACAGATTTTTGACGTGTTAAGTACTGGCCCAAGTGCCCAGCCGTTATTAGAAGTAGCTGGACTTCTCACTTTGGGGATAATGTGCACATATGTGCATACTGTTTAGTGAGCTGGAATACAGATTAGACCTAGAAGAGGAAGCTTCCTGGTGAAGAAGCTCCTTCTCCCCATGCATGGTAGTGCCTCTTCAGCACACAGTCTTAGTTGCCGAGTGACTTGCCCAGCTCACACAGCTGGCATGTGAGTCCAGTATTCCCAGCTTCCATGGCTGTCTTTCTGTCCATCATACCAGGCTGCCTCCTGTCACGTGATCAGAAGGGGAAGTGAGGAGGGAGGAGTCTTTCTCACCGTTTTGCTGTGGCATTTCGGACTCTGCATCTCCAGATGGAAACACTGCAGTTTTTAATTAGGTGTTTATGAATGGGCGATTCTCCCTTGTCAGAAGCCGCCAGTATATACCATAGTGTTGTTGCTGTGTTGATAGCTGTTGCTAGTTGTGAATTGATGGCATTACAAAGAAAACATCCCAGAGTCACCTAGGAAATATCCTTTAAATAATTTGCCTTGTCCTTCCTTCCATCTCCCAAGCAGTCTTAATTTTTTTAAAAAATTTGTTAAATAAGGTTGGGAAAGAAGAAATTACTTGGAGACATGAAGGGCATGAGAAGGTTT
Source organism: Pseudochirops cupreus (assembly GCA_028627135.1). Lineage (NCBI taxonomy): Eukaryota > Metazoa > Chordata > Mammalia > Diprotodontia > Pseudocheiridae > Pseudochirops > Pseudochirops cupreus. The sequence goes on from CM053584.1 coordinate 369,080,667, forward strand.
TGGCCTCTCCCTAATGAGGTCATTTAGCATCACCTAAAGAATTTTCTCATCACTTGGGTGGAGTCAGCTCCCTAAAATCAGATTGAGGGAAAAGCCATGGTAATAAGATCAGAAGTAACGAGGAAAACATTAAGCAGAGCAGAGCTGGAGGTGAGTTAACAGCTTCTGTCCCAAGGCCTCGTTAGGGGGTGGGCTGACCCTGGGTCCTGTCCAAGGGCAAGCTCTGGCATGAAGGATCTGCCAGGCCTGGGAAGGCTTTGAGGACACGCCCAGGACAGACCTTGGGTCCTTCCCCTAAGGACCAGCCCAGTGAAGGGTGGAGAGGCTGATCCCCAGGGGATTGGGTACCATGGAGTTCATTGTTTTCCAGCCACAGCAGCTCATTAGGAGCCTTGTCCTGAAGCATGAAAGCATTCAGATTGGCATGGGCATGACATTGATAAAATGATGTATCTTTGAAGTTTGGAAGCGTTAGAACATAAAGTGGGCACTCGCTTGGACAAATGCTCTCTTTGGAGCAACCTGGGCCCTTTGGGCCTGTCTGGTGGTGTCTGACTGTCATGGTTCTGGCCAGTAAGTGGCCATGGGACCTGGACCAAAATACTAAACCCTATCTAGGCCTCCATTTTCTCCTCTGTCAAGTGAGGGAGTTGATTGAATAGATGATTCTTAAGATATTTTTCAGTTGGAAATTTGGACACACATGTCCTACACATGAGTGAAGCCCTCACCTGGAAGAGCAGCACAGCACTGGTGGCTAGTATGGAGAAATCCTAGTTCATGGGCTCATTGGAGCTCTGTAGAAGCTCCAGAACCATCCACATCCACATCTTTCTGTTTTTCCCCTTACCTTAAGAACCCTGTTTTCTTGCCAAGAAACATCAAGACCAGGGGACAGCTAGGTGGTGCAATGAATAGAGCACTGGCCCTGGAGTCAGGAGGACCAGAGTTCAAATTCGGCCTCAGATACTTACAACAAAAACTAGCTGTGTGACCTTGGGCAAGTCACTTAACCCCAACTGCCTTCCAGAAAGCAAAAAAGAAACCTCAAGACCTCAGAGCTGTGTGCCTCCATTTCTGTACACAGAGTATTTGGCTTGATATTCTTTTGAAGGAAGGGTCAGCATCATTTTGGAGGTCAACTTAGCAGAATTCATTCATTACTTTCATTCTTCTCACTATTAAAGGACCCACGCTTAATCAGGACATGAAGAGACACTATTCCTTATCTCTCTCATCCAACTATGAGCAAGATCTGAGTAGAATATGGCCTGGTGGTAGCACACCTGTGGTCCCTGCTGCTGGCAAGGATGAGGCTGCCAGATACCTAGAGCCTCCGAGTTCTGGAGAGCTAAGGCCGAGTATGTGTTCACACTTAAACCCGGCCCCAATTTGGTGGGCCACCAACCTGCCTAAGGTTCTGCTCAGGTTGTTAAAATAGAGCAAGCAGAACTTTCTGTGCAATTAGCCCAGGCTTGGCCTTGTAAGTGGCCACTGTACTTCTAGCCTGGGCGAGAAGGAGAGATCCAGGCTCCAAAACAGAAATGGAGTGGAGGTGGATACTGCCATCCTGGTCAGAGAAGGTCACCCTCTTCCTCCCCTCTTCCTCAGGCTCAGGAGAGGCCTTGAATAACACTGGCCTTTTCTTTCTAGATTTCATTCATTCAGCTGATGTTAGCTAATTGCTCAGACTGCTCATTACAGCCTGTGCAATGTACTCTTTGTTAACCCTAGAAGAGATATGGTGATAAGTAAAGCAGCTTTGGCCCTCCCAGAGTTGGAAGTCTGGTCAACATTATAGACAAATTAATGCAATGCAAGTTCACATGGGAGAAGTGCCCAAGAGTAGTACTGGTTACCATGAGGTCAGATGAGAGAGAGAGAGAGAGAGAGAGAGAGAGAGAACTTCCTCCTTCACCACTGTCACATGATGAAGTGGCCTTGCTCCTTACCAAGGCTCCCCTTCTACTTGTTCAGGTGATTCCATTCCCTCCGGTCTTCTCCAATAGATAACCCCCTCTGTGGTCCCTACTCTTTCACTTATTTCCAGCACTCTCTGCCTCCTGGCTCATTTCCTGCTGCCTACAAACATGCCCATGTCTACCCTATCCTGAAAAAAAACCTCACTCGATCCTTCCATCTTTACTATCATCCTATTTCTCTTCTGCACTTTAGAGTTAAATTTCTCAAAAAAGGGAGTCTACGATAGATGTCCTTACTTTCTCTCCTATTCTCTTCTCAGCACTTTATAATCTAGTTTCTGACCTTGTCATTCCACTGAAACATTACACACAAGCAAGACCTTAGAGCTTCTCCCCCAGGGCCTCCTGCCCCCTCCAAAGTTCCCAGTGGTCTCTTAGTTGCCAAATCCAAAGGCTTTTCTCAGTCCTCATCCTCTGTGACCTCTCTGCGGCCTCTGACAGTGCTGATCACTCTCTCCCTCTTGATATTCTCTTCGCTAGTTTTTTGGGATATCATTGGTTCTTGTAAAAACTTACCTGACCACTCCCTGTCACTCTCTAACGATAGGTGTCCCTCCAGGTTCAGGCTTGGCCCTCTTCTCTTCTCGTTCTGTACTGTTTCACTTGGTGATCTCATTAACTCCCAGAGATCTAATTGCCATCTCTATTTAATCACCATACTCTAATGAATCTCGGATCTGCTGACCTCCATCTGCCTCTCAGACATCTTGAACTGGATGTCCAGTAGACATCTTAAATTTATTGTATCCAAAATGGAACTCATCTCTTCCTCTAAGTCCTGTCTCCATTTCCTTAGACTTACAGAGTAGGAGTCATTCTGGCCTCCTCCATGTCTCTTACGCCCCATATCCAAACTGTTTCCAAGACCTGCCGATTTCACCTTTGCACCATCTCTCAGATATGCCCCCTTCTGTCCTCTGACACTGCTGCCATTGTAGTGCAGACCCTTGTCGCCTCACACCTGGATTATTTCCATAGCAGTGGTGGCCCTGCCTTCCTTAGTCTCTCCTCACTGCACTCTGTTCTCTTGAGTAGCCACTGGAGTGATTTTCCTAAAAGAAAGTACAATTATGCTGCCCCTCTACTTAATAAACTATAGTGGCAGCCTGTCAGCTCCAGGACCAAATACAAAAAGCTCTGTTTGAATGTTAAAAGCCTTTCATAACCTGAGCCCTCCTACCTTTCCATTCTTCTTATACCTTACTCCCCCGGCATGCTTTCCCTGATCCAGTCACACTGGCTTCCGGCTGTCTCATGAACATGACTCTGGTGTTTTCTCTGCCTGTCCCTTGTGCCCGGAGCCCTCTTCCTCCTCTGCTCTGACTGATGACCTCCCTGATTTCCTTTAAGTCACAACTCAAATCCCATCTTTTTCTGGGAGCCTTCGCTAACCCCTCTCAGTTATTCCTTATTGTTCCTGAATAGCTTGCCTGGTGTATGGTGCATGTCAGTATATGGTGCATGTTGTTGCCCTCATTAGATTGTAAGCTCCTGGAGAGCAGGCACCATCTTTTGCCTCTTTCTGAATCCTCGGCACTTAGCCCAGTGTCTGGCACATAGTTAGCTCTTAAATATTGGTTGATTGATAGATTGGCTGGAGCTGTCAGTTGAGTTGGACCTTGATAGATGGGTGGGATCTTGTTGTTAATCTGTCATAATGTAGTCCTTTCTCAGTAATCTGCATATGGCCCATCCTCCAGATTTTGTTCCTAGGTTAGCTTCTCTCTGCCTTCCAGCAAGGCACCAGCCTTCCATCTCCCTGGTGTCCCATCTGTGTACACTTAAGTGGTACAGATTATTTTCATATCTACTAAAGCAAAACATGGGGTTGGGTAGGAATCATAGAAAGTCATATTCTTCAGTTATCTATTGCCTTGGCTTATTTGCATCATGGGTTCTGTCCAACTTTATAGATAATTGATGGCAGACCATTGATGGTTTTATTTTCTTTTGGAATAACACTCAAGCTTTGGCTTTGACCACAGAAGGCTGGAAACATTCCTTACATCATCTTGGGTAGGGAATTGTGCTTGGTGTATGTTATGGTTCTGTTCGGTCTCTGTTGAGTGTTGGAGGTGTTTTTGGGTGTAGATGAGGCCAGAGTGAGCTGAGTGGTCCTCAAGCTAGAAGAGAATACACTGAAAGGCAAAGCAGAGGCACAGAGAGGGTCCTGTTCCACCAGAAAATCCATTCATAGACTTCTTTGTAATTTCAAGTTTCAGAAAATTCATGTGATGAATTGCCATAATCTCCATGAGAAGGTCTAGGGTAGCTGACAGGCAGATGGGATCCCCAGTTGAATCTGCCCCCAAAAAACATTTCAGTGCCTGAAGTGGATGTACTTTTGTTGAAGATGAAGATATTGTTCCATGCATGAGTAACAAGATGAGAGAAGGCATGGGCTTTGTTCATAGATGTCTGGGCCCTTGATGGCCCCACACCCTACTCCACCTGGGCGAGCCAGGCAGATGCCTTTAGCAACCAGGTGAAATTCCCAAGATTTCAGACTCTCTTCTCCTCCCCCTGCCCATCTCCACCGATTCTAAATGCACTGCCCCCTCCTGGCTCCAGGACTCACACTCTTCTTCTTTGCTCCCTTTTCCAGATGCAGTGGCAAAATGTGGAGCACGTTGGTGACCAGAGTCCATACGTCACCTCGGTGATTCTCCACATAAAACAAAATGTCCCCATCATCCGTGACAACCTGGCCTCCACACGCAAGTACTTCACTCAGTTCTGCATCAAATTTGCAAAGTAAGTTTGGGGGTTTTCTTTTTACCATTTGACCTTTTCTTAAGGAAAAAAGTGGAGTGCTTTCCACTATCTGATTGTGACACACGCACCACAGACCATTCCTGGCCTCCTGGTAAGCCAGCCTTGTCTCGCCCACCCCAGGCACTCTCCAGGAAGGCAGGCTTAACTCCGTGGTAGTCTAAGAAGAACCTCGTTAGAGTCAGGACAGCCTAATTTAAAGGATAGAGGATCTCACAAAGCCAGATGGAAGTGACTTGGAAATCAGCAGCAGCAAGGTGTCAGAGGGTGGAACGCTAGCGCTCAGGAGGACCTGAGTTCAAATCTGGAAATACAGAGTAGCTCTGTGTCCCTGGGCAAGTCACTCAGCTTCTCTGGGCCTCAGTTTCCTCAACTGTAAAATGGGGATCCCAGTAACACCTGCCTCCCAGCTTTGTTGTGAGGCTTAAATGAGACAGTATTTGTAAAATGCTTTGCAGACCTTCCAGTGCCATGGAAATGCTGCTGTGTAATTATCGGAGGTTCTGTCTGAGCCTCATCCATCTCTTGATATTCATGGTCGAGAACTTTCTGGAGTTATTTTTTGTGGCATTTTGTCTCCTCAGCTGTATTAGAAACTCTTCAACAATGGGGGCCATATATTCTCTCTCAGGGGATCTTAACATAGAGTCCACAGACCAGTCCTGGGATAAATTTCGAGTTTGTGAACTTGGATTGGAAAAATGTGACCCCTTTATTTCTCCCAACCTTGGTGGTTTGGTGCATTTATAAACAGTGTTCTGAGGGCTCCTGGGCTTTGCTAGACTGCTGCCCAAAGCATCCAGGAGACACACACACACACGCACGCATGCACGCACGCACACACGCACCTAAGAGCCTCTCATCTGTATTCTGCTTTTGTGCCTGCTTCCTGCTCGGTGCCTCCCATATATTTGGAGCTCTTAGAAATGCTTATGGTCGATGGAGTGCCTCCTCTGCTCCTAGGCAGTGTGGTATAGTGGAAGAGCTCAGTTATAGGCTCTTGGCTCGGTCACTCACCCACTCAGCATTTATCATAAGCACCTGCTGTGTGCTGAACTGGGGATACAGAGAAAGGCAGACAGTTGTCCTGCCTCTGGTGCTTCCTGCCCGTGTGTACCTCAGTTTCCTCACTTGTAAAATGAGGTGGGCTCAGAGGTACCTCCTGGCTCAGGGTCTGTGACATTTATTGTGCCCGATAGAGAAGCCCAGCTCTGGCATATGGTACAAAACTAAACCCAAACAGGCAGTGACATATGTGCCTCTTAAGTGGAGGAAGGCAGCTGCAGTGGGGAAAGCCCGGGGCGAGTGCCCATAGACAGGACCCTGTGGGCTCCAGGAACTTGTGCACAGCTTTCTCCAAGCATGAGTTTGAACATAGGAATGTTGGCCCCTTGAAGTAATAGGCGCTTGCTGCCTGACTCCAGCCCAGTGTTCCAGGCTTCTGGCTTCCCCTGAGAATGTGCCAGTTCCAGTACATAAAACAGGCCTTCTTAACCTGGGCTTCCCCAACTGGGTCTGTGCATACATTTTGGGGGGGCCTGAACTTGGATGGGAAAAAAGATTGCTTTTCTTTTCGCTAAGCTCCAACTGAAGTGTAGCATTTCCTTCAGCGATGAGTGAAGATAAACAACTGTTCTCGTGAGAAGGGTCTGATCCACAGGCATCCCCAGACTGCTGCTGGAGGATTCTGTGGCACAGAAGTGATGCCCTCCTATCAAAGCAAAAGGTAGCTCTGAGCAGCCCAGTAGTCTGGAGGCCGTTGAGGGCTCTGGCAGAGGAGCCAGGCCAGGCTCCAGGAGGGTCCACCAGGGCTGGCCCATGCTGCCATGTTCACATGATGCTCCCATGGGCTGCCCACTGGCAAGGCATACACCTGTACCTCGCCTGCAGATTCTCTCCCCAAAATCACTTGTTTGTATTGAGTTAAGGCTTTGAGGTTATTTTTCCCCCTGCTTTTCTCCACAATAAATCTTTAAGGGATAACAAGTATGGGCTGGGTTTTACGGTCAACTTCAGTTCTAGGTTGTCAGGAAAAGGATATGGTGGGATCTCCAGCAGGGCGTTAATGTTTGTACTGTGGCAAATGAACGAAGAGCCAACATTCCCTCTTCTCTCTCTGGGTACTCATTAGTGTGCATTAAGAGCACCACCTGATAAATCATATCCTGACACTCCCCATAATCACTGTTAGAAATTCTGTCTCAGTGAAAATTTATTATGCTTAAAACCTCCTACGGGGATTGCACAGGGGCTTGCTTGCCTTAGTGAACATAAAGAGAACTCAGAAATCCATTTTCTCAGCTGGTCCCAGCATGAGCCTTAATGTCCTGCGAGTGCCACATCCCTTTAAACATCCCATGAAGCCCCCACTGAGTAGGTGGAGCGTAAAAGCTCCTGCCTCTCAGGAAGATCCAGTCTAAAGGAAGAACTCAGAAAGGCATGACCTCTGCTTCCCTTGCAAAGCTGAGAGACATATCTGTTGTGAGATGGGGCCAGAAGACTGATGTGCTTCCCATGTGGCTTCTCCCTTCTTTCTGATGCCACCATCACTCACCCTTCCAGGATTCTGTAATCAAAGATGTCACTCCTCCCTCCTTGGCTTTCTTCTTTCTGTTCTTCTCTAGCAACAATCAGACCATAGGACCAAAGCTCTGGATCCAGAAGAAGCCATCTAGTCTCACTCCTTTTTTTAAGGAGGAGGAAACAGACTTGTTGAGCTTAATTGACCTACCCAGGATCCTGTGGGGCACAAGCATTAATTAGAATTTCAACTCCAGTGGCCAGTGTTTTCACTCCCTGTGCCAGGCACAGCCTTCCTTCCTTCTCTCCGTCCTTTAGCTAAATACCGCTAACAGCCTGGATGGTTCAGGAGGGACAGCTTTGACTATTGGAATTAAGTCTCCTGTACTCAGTGTGACCAGACCAGAGAAGGGGAAGCCTTCTGAGCTGCTCTCATGGGCTCCTCCTTTGGCATTTCTGAGACCTATAATGGCTTCCTTTATCGACAGAGCTCAGCCTACTGTGCTGGATTCTCCCGACATCTGTTAGACCCTCTCCACCTGAGATTCCTCTGGTCCAGACTTTGCATTTTTACTTGCTTCTCTCATGTCCTAGCCCCTGATAGAATGTAAGCTTTTTGAGGGCATGGCCTTTCCTTTTTATCTTTGTATCCCAAGCTCTAGCGTAGTGCTTCAGATAGGAGAGCTACTTAATAAATGTTTAGTTGAATTCAATTTTAAACTATAAACTTAACCATCAAAAACATATAACCCAACAGACCCCAACTGCAGGTAATCGAATGTAAGCGAAGGACCTGTGATTTCAGCCATGTGAGAGTGTTTCTCACCAGTGTAAATTGAGTATCCGAGGTGACATCACCTGGCCAGGGTCACACAGCAAGCATCAGAGGTGGATTTGAACCAAGATCCTCCTGACTTGACCATGGGCACCAGGCTTCCCCTCTCAGTTATCAAGTAAATGTATAAAATCTTACATAAAGCTCATAGCATTTCCCAAAGGAAAACCCATCACATTAGCTGACAGTAAACAAAAAACACATGTGTTTGGTGTCTGTCCAAATCCACCTGAAGTTCCCCAGTCTTTGGTTTTGTTTCTGTTTTTATGTAGTGACAGTTGTGTGTACGATTCTTGTCTAGCTGGTCTGTTTACTCCTCTCCTATGGGTCTGAGGAATGAGGGTAAGGGGGGACAGTTCTTCAACCCAAGAGACACTTTGTGATGCTCTGACCTCTTTTCACAGCTCCTTCATTCCCAAGTTCATCAACCATCTCTTCAAGTGCAAGCCAATCAGCATGGTGGGAGCAGAACAGGTAAGGTAAACAATGACACGTGATGTGCTCCCAGACTATTGGGCAGCCTCGCCTGGTTGCCCACCAGGATGGGTACCCCCCATGCCAGCCATGGTGAGAGTAACAGGCATTCTTGGTGTGGAAGACTCTTCTAGCACATGGCAACTGGCTGTCTCTGATTAAAAGGAGAGCAAGAAGTTCAAGGACCCTTTATTAAAAGACCTCCTTGAAAAATAATCGTCCTAATGCTGTTGTGATAGGCAGAGGTAGCTGCAGGTAGTTTCCTAAAGGACAAAGCCCATTTTCATCCCTTGTAGAAATATGATTGCATAAAACAAACCTAGAAACAGACTCCTGTGTCCGCATCTTCCACTTGACATTGTTCCTTGAAGAACACAGTGTGAGGTGGGAAAGCATGATGGGGTTTGTTCCTGGTTAATCATCCAGGTAACAGAGCAGCAGAGACCCTGTGTCATGGTGAAGGCTGCTTCTAAGAAGTTGATGGGGGAGCCACCACTCTCCTCTGTCCTCCCTCCTTGTGGATTGGAGGCTCTTTGAGGGCAGGACTGCTATCCCCCAGCACACAATACCTTGCTTCTAGTAGGCTCTTTATACATATTTGTCCAATTGAAACATCATAGGGGTGGTGTTGATGCACGCCTATGGTGACAGAGGTAACTCTCATTTATGGGGAACTAAGACAAGAAGTTGTTTTTTTCCCCAGTGCCAAGAAACCCTGCTCTCTTTCTCCACGAAGCATGGCACATAAAGTCCATCCTTGCACTGCTTGTTCTTTGTGTCTCCTCAGTCCTGAGAGACATAGTGCCTTTGTCATCCTGCTCATTGATTCTGCTTCTTTAGAATATGATGTGAATTTGAACAGGGCCCAGGTGCCTTCTTGTGATGTAATGCCAGGTAGAAGCACAGAATGGCCGCATTAGAAGAAAGGGCCTTTACCCAGGCCCAGCCTCCCTCCTGTCAGATTGTTCTGCATTAGTAGGCACAGCTAGTGACTGGGTTTTCTTTGTGAATTATTTCATGCATGTTTTTTTTTCTTTTTTTTCCTTTTTTCTTTTTGTGTATGTGTGTGTATGTGTGTGTGTTTTCCTTTCATAGTTGGGGTCTAAGGCTTCTCGGGAGGCCTGTGTTTTACCAATGCCTCTTTGAGCCCCAGAGAGTAGTGAGCTAGTCAGTGATCATTGAAGTTAAAAGACAATCTCAGCAACGTCCCAGGAGGTTAAATTGAATCAGTCATTGACTGAGTCTCACTGATTCGAAGATTTCCACCAGTGTTCTGAAATCCCTGACTTGCATATTCGACAGAGAGAACTAATTCTTTCCATTGGAAATAGCAGAATAGTGCCCCAACATGTTGTCTCCAGTTTCATTAGCATATGAATCTGGGGATTCAGGGCTGTTGAATCTGTTCTCTGACTGTTGAATGTAATCAGAGGATGCTGGGTGATTCCTGGATTCCTGTCCCCTTCAGCAGATCACATTCTGGTCTGATATTTCTGACTCCAGACTTGCTGAGGCCACTGGAAACATAAAGTAGATTCACACCAGAAAAATGTTTTTCATGTGTCTGCAGCTTTGCCAAGTCCTTGCTAGCGGACTTAAAGGATTTAATGTCTGATAACCACAATCTTTCTGTTTTATTGCCTCAATCCAGTACCTCATCTGTTTTTCTCAAGTTTGCCCTCTTCCTCCTGCCCCTTCTCTTTTTTTCTTCCTTTATTTTCTTTGCCTTCTCTTTCTCCCTCCCTCCTTCCTTTCAACCACTTTCTCTCCTTCCCTTCTCTCCCTTTGTCCATTCTTTCCTGTCTCTCTCTCTTTCTCCTCTCTCCCTTCTCTCTGTCCCTGCCCCAGAAAGATCATTTGAATAATTCAGCACCAGGGTAAAGTCATCATGGTGGGTATGGGGTTTGTGGGTGAGTGGGATGTCAATTTGATTAAGTATCATGAACAGTCAGTTGTACTTTCATTTATAAATGAGAAACCTCTGCTTAAATCCTATTTCATTTTTCTCAGATTGTAGACATAGCTATATTGGTGCTGGGAAAACCAAGTATTAGTGGGGGAATCAAGAGAAATGAGTGAGAAGTGGACAGTGCTCTCTTTTGCCATTCTCAGGATTCCTTGCATCTGGCCCACATTTTCCTTGCTAGACAACACCTTAGAAACCCAAGAGGGTGGATGGCGTAGCTTGAGCAGCCTGTACTTGGGCAGTGGACAGTAGGCAGGAGATTCACAAAGGGAGACTCAGAGGCCAGAACAGATCCACACTGTGTTATGGGGAGGTTGTAACCCAAACCGTAACAAAGGCCCTGAAATTCAAAGCTGTGGCTTAGCTTAATCTCAGCCAACTGTGCTTTGCCAAGTTGATGGAGCCTGAGCTCAGGATTCGCTGTAAAACTTGAGCCTACACAGAAAAGGAAGAGCTGGATTCTTTTATGTTTCCCTGTCTGTGTTCTCTTCTTGGCTAGTGTTGAAAATGTTTGAGTTACTCACCTTTTAGTGTCTTCACGTTCCTTGTGGATACCTTACAAAGGTGCATGGGGCTTTATAGATAGATCCACGGGAGTCTCCTGCCCACATTCATAGTTCAGCAGATTCTAATGAAGTACCTACTGTGTGCCAAGTACCATGCTTATCTCAGGGGATAAAAAAAGACAGAAGGTAAAACCAGTCATCACAGATTAGAACAGATATGGACAAAGTGTCTCAAAGTAGCCTAAGAGGGAGAGGCGGAGAACTAGGAAAGTCCAGTAAAAGGTGGAGCTTAAGCTGAGTCTTGAAGGAAACTGAGGATTCTAAGAGACAGAGGAGAGAAGAGAGTACACAAACTTCAGGCATAGGGCACTGCCAAGGCAAAGTTATGGTGGTGGGAAATGGAATGTCATCTATAAGGAACCATAAGTGTCCCAGTATGACTGGACTGTAGAATGTGGAGACAGGAGTAATATGGAAGAAGTCAGGATCTGAGTAGCTTTACATGCCAGGTAATCCTAGAGGCAGTGGGGAGCCATTGAGTTTATTGAGTAGGAGGAATAACATGATCAGAAATGTACTTTTTAAAAACCACTTTGGTAGCCTTGTGGAGGGTGGGCTGGATGGGGAGAGACTTGGAACCAGTTAAGAAGAGATTGCAATAATTCGGATGAGGTGGTATGGCTGAACTAGACTGGTGGCCATGTAAAGGGATAAATGGGGATGTAAGTTATAGAGTCAGAAATGATAAGATTTGGCACCTGATTGGATATGGGGGGCGGTGAGAGTGAGGGGACAAAGGTTGACACTTCCATGATAGGAAAAGAGAGGAAAGGTAAGGAAGAGTAGAGGATGGTTCATCATACATTGGGCAGAGGGGAGCATGCAGCCAGTACAAGAGTGAAGGGCAGGGAGTCTGCTGAGGGGTAGAGAGATTGGAGGTCAAGGTGAGAATAAAAATTAGAGAGGGCTGGCATGATAAAAGACTGGGAACGGATAATGGAATTTCAGAGTCATTGAATATGAAAATGTGGCTGTGACCGCCCCTGTCTGTGTAACTGAAGTGGGCTGGAGGAGTGGGTCATGGGAGATGCACAGGCTGGGGAGCTCTCAGGTAGGGTTGTAAAGGGCATGTTGTTGATTGGGGTAGAGGACGAGACTGGGACTGGGCCGGGCACTGAACTCACTGAGAAAGGAGAGGATATGTCCTGGTCAGTGTAAAATGACCACCAGGATCTGGAGTGGGTGAAGACATGGATACAGTGAACCTCCGAGGGGGAAACATTGCTCAGTGATGTGTTACTGACATCAGAGTCTGGAAGTGACAATGCATGGCAGGGAATCTTTGCGAGATTGGTGAGTCAGGAGTATAAGGGAGGATGCAGCCTGCACTGAAGAGACGGCCAGAGATTCGATGTCACCTGTAGGGAGCCACAGCTTAATGAGTGCCAGAGCTGGAAGGTAGGTGAGGAAGCTCCCTGGGGCCCATGGGGAGGGGAGACTGATCAGGAGTGGGTATTGGTGGAGTAGAGTTGAGGTGGACAAAGATGGTGACATAAGGGGGTTGCAGTAAGTGTCCCTTGGGAATGAGTCTAGGCAGAGAAAAGGTGGGAGGAACCCTGCAGATGAAAGGGAGAACCTTCAAAGGTCCAAGATCTCTTGGTGTTCTGAGGTGTTAGGAGGCAGGAGGTGTTACTGCATGTGCAGTAGGATTTTAGAAGCCTAGCCCCCTGTGCTTGCCATGAGGATACTGTGGTGGGGAGTAGTTGGGGGGGGGCATCAGCAGCTGGGGGGTAGGGGGAATCAGGAAAAGCTTCAGAGAGATGGACTCAGGCCCTTGAGAGAGACCAGAAGTGAGGAGAAGGTGCCTCAGCGATGTGGGGAGGCCCAGGCAGTGGGGGCCCCTGTGCTTGGCACAACTACTCACCAGATCTGAAGTCTTCACGACTCAACTCTGTGTCTATATACTGGCCCCAGAAGGAGCCTGCCAAATGTCATGCTTTCCTCCAGCTTCCCTCTTTGCAGTTGAGAACCAGAAAGAAGCAGAAAAGGCAAAAGTGCTTGGTAGAACATAGAGGCAGGGACTAGACCTGAGATCTCAAAGACAGGGGGCTTCCCAAGTGAGGAAATGCCCTTCTCTGCTCCGGGCCAGCCTTCTTTGCAGCTTCTAGTCTTGGGGGACCAAGTGGAGAGGTAATGTAGTCAGAGTCACACAGGCCGTGTAAGGCAGCAGCAAGATCTGGGTCCTGGCTCATCACCAGCTCCCCAGGGCTGCTGAGAGCTGGGCATGGCAGTGCCTGCCTGTAAATCCCTGCTGCCAGCAAGGTGGGCCTGGCACATCTCTGAGACTAGGGAGTTCTGAGCTGCTGTGGGCTATGTCAGGTGAGTGTTCAGCATTGTGGTGAGCCCCTGGGAACACGGGGCTCAGTGCATAAGGTTGGAGCCATTAGATCCAAGCTCCCGTGCTGAGCTCCAGTGTGCCTGAGCCCATAAACAGCCACTACACTTGCAGCCCAGGCAAGGTGAGGACTTGTCTTAAAAAACCAACAGCAAAATGATGCTGCTCATCCTGTTACGTGATGTTTTCCATTGGACAGTGACGTAGATACCAAGTGTGCTTAGAGTTAAGCCATGTGGCTCTGTAGCCCCAAGCCGTGGCCTGGGCATTGATCTGGTCGGCCTCTCTCTTGCTCTTGCAGCTGCTGCTAGATACTCATTCTCTGAAGATGGTCCTCCTGGATCTGCCCTCCATTGGCTCCCAGGTGGTAAGGAAAGCTCCTGCCAGCTACACCAAAATTGTGGTGAAGGGCATGACCCGAGCAGAGATGATCCTGAAGGTAACAGCTTGTTCCTCCCTGCTCTCATTTTCTGTTAGGCCTCTTTGATCACGGAATCTTTGCCTTGGGGCCTGGTGTAATGAGGCAGCCTTGCTGAGAGGTCTGTGGGGCCGCCAACACTAATAGCATGCCTTGATGCGGTCATTGGTGGGAAAATCAGTGACCCGCTTAGTTTACAACAGGAATTCCAGACCCAGTGAACTGTTACCTGCTACTTCACAATGTTGCTCTGCTGCCTACACCATGGCCTGTGGAAAAAATGTAGTAGCTGAAGGTGCCATGAATGGCTTATGTGTTGAACTTCTAAAATTCCTTTGAAGCAGACTCTTGCTTCTTAGGAGAATGGCATTGAGCAACTCAGATAAAGGGCCTGAGATTGGAGCCTTCCCCGTCTGCCTCCTGTCTGCCACTTATTGGGACAACCAGATTGTGATTAGAGGAGAAGCAGGAATTGAAGAAGAAATAGTCGATGGTTATGATGGTTGCAGCCACGGTGCCCATTAGCAGGGGTTCACCCTTTGTCCTTGGGCATCTGGGACACTCTCTCTTCCTCTTCATTCCTTCCAGTTCCCCCAAAGTGGCCCCTTCTGAGAACTTTCCGCTGTGTTGGAGAACTGTGCTTCTTCTCTGTCCCTGACTGGAGTCAGAGGACTTGGGCCTGAAACCTGGCTCTGCTCCTTTTCTTGATGGTGTTGGGCAAATCAGCTCTGGGCCTTAGTTTACTCTCTTGTAGAATGAGGGGGTTGGACCAGATGATCTCTCAGTCCTGTGATCCTCCAGGGCTGGGCATGTAAGGAGACCAAGTCTACTTGGGGTGGGCAGCAGGTGACTTCCCCTTTTTGTTAACCCCAGAAAGCTTATAATATTAGACTGGGCCTCTAGGCCAGAGGTGCCAAACTCACAGTCAGATTAAATCATAATTGCGAAATGTTTAACAAAATAATGAGAAGTATAGTACAAAAGAGATAACGTTAATTTATGATTTTCTTTTTTTTTTGGTGGGTTTTTGTTTTGTTTGCTTTTTGGAGGGGAGGAAGGCAGGGCAATTGGGGTTAAGTGACTTGCCCAAAGTCACATGGCTAGTAAGTGTTAAGTGTCTGAGGTCGGATTTGAACTCAGGTCCTCCTGACTCCAGGGCCAGTGTTCTATTCACTGCACCACTTAGCTGCCCCCAGTTTGTGATTTTCTAAGTCCACATACCACCCAGAGGCATCTTGTTTCTACTTGAGTTGGACACCACTGCTCTAAGCACTGCTTTAGCTGCTGTACTTTGAAAGAGCAAAGGAGGGAGCCAAGATGGCGGCGTAGAAGCAGCAACACATCGCAGCTCTCACATAGCCACCCCAAAATACCCATAAAATAGGACTCTAAACCAATCCTGGAACTCCAAAACGCACACAAAGATACTTCCCACTAAAGTCAGCTCGGCTACGAGGAACTATCAGCACTGTGAACCGAAACCAGCCTGGCCTGAAGCACGGCTGTGCCCTGGGGGCTTCTGGACCTGGAAGGGCTGAGAAGCTTCAGGTGAGCAGATTAGCGCCAGCTGTGAATGGGATTTGTGAAAGGGGGAGATAAGCAGTCCGGCCTGAAGGCCTCCAGAGCGGAAAAGTGAAAGGCA
>CM053584.1:369096676-369159962 GCA_028627135.1 Pseudochirops cupreus
GGAGAGAATAGACTGGGGGAGGGGGGAAATACTGGGATGGCTGTTTTGGGGGTGGTGGGCGGGGGAAAGACGGGGAGAAAAGATGTAACTCAAAAAAATTTAATAAAGAATTTAATTAAAAAAAAAAAGAAAGAGCAAAGGAGGCAAAGTTACTGATAGAGAAAGTTCACATTCAGTATTCTGAAATGGAAAGAACTGGGCATTACTGATGATCTGTAAACATTGGGGGAGGGGGGGGTGGAGTGCTGCTCTCACTCCTTCTTGCCTGCTCCCAGCTTCTTTGCCAAAGAATGTATATGTATGTTGGACAACATGAAGAACGTGCCAGGATCCAGGGCCTTGGCTGGCAGCTCTATTTTATGGCTCTGATTGTTTGGTAGGACTCTTAGCTCTTTGGGGGTGAGTCCTGTACAGATATATAGGAATTGATGAAATAAGTATTTATTAAGTGCCTGGTGTATGCCAAGCCCCATGTGAAGTCTTGAGAGAAAAAAGCATTGAAACCGGCCCTACCTTCAGGAGTTTCCATCCTGAATGGGTCCGTCCTTGGTGGCCAAGGAAGGCCATTTTGGGTTGGAGAGTCATGGTGCCAATGAGTTGAGCCATGGGTTCATAGAATACAGGATATGTTAAGTACTGCAGCAGTGACAGTATTGATTCCGTTATGGTCAGAATTGGAAATGGGAGGAGGGAGGGCATGGGTGTGGTGGCTTAGTGGATAGCAAGAAGACGGTGGGTGGGATAGCAAGTGAAGTGTGACTGGCGTTGGCTAGAGAGGGCACCAAGGAAGGCGCCTGACCAGGGCCCCGGGCAGAAGCTCCAAGGCTGACACGGGCGTATCTGAGGGGTGGCGCCAATCGTTTGTTGCTTTTTTTTTTAACCTTAAAGAACAGTTTCCTGTAGGTAATATGTAATAATTAAATTAAAATTTGTGTTCTTAGTTTTAAAAAACCAGAAAATATGAAAACTCTCCTTCCATTTGCACAAGAGTCAAAGAAAATAATTAAACTTTGACCCGGCTATTTTGTGGGCCTCTTTTCCTTTCAGGATCGGTGATGCACCAAGAGCAGAAGCAGAGGCTGTAAGATAAATGTCTGTTAGTGACCTTTAGGACTTGTGTCACAGGCAAAGAAAGTGTCAGACTGTGGTTGATGGGCAGCCAGGCTTCAGGGAGGAGAATGAGCTTCCTCAGCGTCCCTGATGGTTGGTTTCTTCTGTCTCCCCTCATAGGTGGTGATGGCCCCTCACGAGCCATTGGTGGTGTTTGTTGACAACCTTATCAAACTCCTTACAGACTGTAACACAGAAACCTTCCAGAAGATACTGGACATGAAGGTCAGAGCCAGGGCCTTCCCAGACTTCCTGAGGGCTGCCCCTCTCAGCCTTCTCTCTT
The DNA here is from genome assembly GCA_028627135.1 of Pseudochirops cupreus. Classification (NCBI taxonomy): domain Eukaryota; kingdom Metazoa; phylum Chordata; class Mammalia; order Diprotodontia; family Pseudocheiridae; genus Pseudochirops; species Pseudochirops cupreus. The sequence goes on from CM053584.1 coordinate 369,098,070, forward strand.
TCCTCCTCTTCCCTTTCCTCTTTCTCCCTCTCCCTTGCCTGTGCCATGGGTTTGGTTGCATGAGCTAGCGGAAAGAATGTTGGGAGTCATGGTCCTGGGGCCCAAATCCCAGCTCTGTTACTAGCCTTGTGACCTCTAGCAAGACATTTCACCCCTCTCACCTCAGCTCAGCTTCCTCCTTTGTAAAATGAGGGAGTGGGACAGGCTAGGATTCTGAGGTGCCTTTTGGAGTGTGTTTAGCTCTGAAGGACAGCCTGAGACCAATCTAGAGCATCCAGGCCATTTCTTGAACCCACATCCCAGCACCGCTGGCTTGTGCTTCTCTGTCAGCAGGCTCTTTTCTCTCCCCAGGGCCTTAAGAGAAGTGAGCAGAGCAGCATGCTGGAACTCTTCCGCCAGCGGCTCCCCACCCCGCCATCAGCATCAGAGGGTCCTGGCTCCACGTCCCTAACAGCACCAACGCCTGAACAGGAATCATCCCGCATCCGAAAACTGGAAAAACTCATCAAAAAGAGACTCTAAGCAGGCCGGAGAGAGGCCCGGGCCCTTCCCACACTCAGCAGGCTTCCCGTCTCCTCCATCAGCATCATCCCCTCATGTTTTCCTGGGAAATTTGGGTTTGATAATGTACATTTGCCATATTGTGTGGTGACTCCTCCCCTAAGCTATGAAGCCAGTTTGGTAAGAGAAAAAGAAAGGAGTATGAGTTGGGTCATGTCTTCCATTGCTTGGGACCCTGTTACCAGGGGCTGTTTCAAAATGATCTCCAATCCCTAAAAACAGAGTCTTAAGACAGAACAAGTGGAAGCTTGATTTTTATTTTCATCCACTAGCTTCCCGCTGTCATGTCATTTTTAGGGACTCATTGCCTGTCACCATCTAGCCATCCCCCAACTAACACTGGATCTTAATCCTTATTTGAAACTTCCTATTGATAACTCTGCAGTAAAAAGCCTGTTTCCCCCTCTCCATCTAGAATCCTCTGTCTAGTTAGTACCGCTGGGAGTGCTTTGGACCTGCCTTGGAGGGACCCGTAAGTCCTGAGTGTGTGGATGCTTCTGGGGATATGCCCACCAACTACAAAGCCAGCTCTGCTAGCATGTCATGGTTTGCCTGTGCCTGGGTTCACCATTTGGCCAAGTTACAGCTCTGCTCTTTCCCACTTTTTCAGCTTAGGGTCTGGTTTCTACAGCCTTGGAAGGAAGCTCTCCCTGTGCTTGTGGACCAGGCCCTCAGAGGCCGAGTGTCTGAGGCTATATTGGAGTCATTGTGATAACAGACAGACATCTGCTTTGGGAGAGGATTCTACTCAGCATCCTTACTTAGTAGGGTTGCAGAACAGTTTCCCATTCCTGCTTCTGTGTTCTCCTCTCCCTTTGTCCCCAGCAACTCTTGGCTTCTTAGGAGGCAAAACCAGGAATCTGACTTAGTGGGTTGATGCCTACTAAGTGGAACTGTGGGAAGGCTGCTGCTTCCATTGCTTTTCCACCCCATTCCCTGCACCCCCTTATTGAGATGCAATCCTTGTTCCTATCCATCCCTAAGACGAGTTTGAAATGGCAGGTGTTATGTACATACATAATTGGAATGCCAGCTTATTTAATTACTAATGAAAACAGCACCAAAGGCTCATGAAGTAAAATATTAGTTGGAAAGAACTGATTTTTAGGCCTCCCAGCCTACCCACTGTACCAGCCACTCCTTGTCTCTAGCAATCCCCATGGCATCTCTGGCTAATCTGACCTGCCCTCAGAGACAATCGCACAATAGCTCCGTGGTTTCCTAGAGAAAAAGTGATTCCTCCTCAATCGTTAGGAAGCCATTTCCTGTGGTGACAGAAAGTGTGAAGTGTCTGCACCTACCAAACATCATCAGAAACCAATTTCGACTTAACTCTGAGAATAATGGCAGGATAAGGGTGACCACATTGGCCTATGTCCTTTATTCGATTGTATGTATTTCAGAGGGAGTGTGAGAAGGAAGGAGATGTAGCCCTTTGCAGCAAATCCAATGTCGCCTGGAGGCCAACCTGACCAGTGAAGGGGGAAGAGGGTGAGGAAGGGTTTGGGAAAATTCAGAAAATGCCAAAGTTTGAAAATCAAAAAGTGGGCCTTTCTTCTTCCCTTGCTGCTGTTCTCTCCATCCCATGAGCCTGTTTCCCTGATTTGGTTCATTGGTCCTAACTCTGGTCTTCCAAGTTCATTTCCTCGATTTTGATCTTTTCTTGCTAAGTAAGGGGTTTTCAGTCCTGGACCTTTTAGACTGCTGGACATTGATAGGGAGACAGAAGAAAAATCAGGATTTGGGATTTGATTTTGACATCAAGGCTAGGTAAACAGAAGACTACTGTGGGGTAAGATAGCAGTGAATACTTTTCAGTGGTGTTAAGCTAGGAACAGGCTTTGAAAAGGTAATTCAGCTGACACGAACTGAATTTTATTTCTTCCTCTCCTGGGAGTCGATAGATAGCCGTGTCCCTTTCACCCTTTCCCGCCATATTTGGGATGGTTGGTTTAAATTCAGTCCATCTCTGATTCTTTTCTGTCTCCTGCAGGTTTCTTTAGCTAGCTGGCTCAGCAGGTTGTGAAAGGCCTAGTTCTCAGGATTTAATGAGGCCGTTTCATTTTTGTTGGTCCCTCTCTGGGATGATCTAAGATGTGTTTATTCCTCAGTGCTTTGGGTCTCAGCACCTCCTCTCTGAAGGGGCCAGCAGAGTCAGTAGTTCTTGGATGAAGTGCTGTGTTCCCCAAGGCTGAACACTACAGAAGGGCTTTGTGTCATGATGTAATGGAGAGATTTCTTTAAACAAACATCTTACTGGCTCTTTAACCAAAATTTATTTGTTGTATATTAGAGATAGTTCATACATCACAAAAATATTCATTGCTGATCCCTCTCTGCTTAAATTCATAGTTGATGTTGATGTTTTGGACCATGCCTCAGGCCTGACTTTTTCCACACATACTAGAGTTTTTTGATGTTCCAACTCAGAACAGTAGACCCAGCAGCATCGTCCTTGCTGCTGAGCCACCTGCCTGACAAGAGCAACCTCATCTGAGCAGGAAGAGCCTACCCTGGAGAAGTCAGCTTGGAGATGTTGTCTAGAGCGTGGTCATTGGAACTGATGAATGATGGGATCCTGCCATAAAAGATAGGCATGGAATTTGCTTTGTTCCTGGAGAGTTCTTACCTCCACTTTCAATTACAGAATGAATTAGGTGGGGTCTTTTTCCCCACCCAGAAACAACTAGCCAGGCATGCTAATCTGCACACCAGCCACTGGGTTCCTGTTCTATCCTCCCTCCCATGCCAGCAGCCCCTTTCTGCATTCTCACATTCAGTCAGTTCATTGAGGAAGTTCAATAGCAGATGTTCTCCTAAAGATAAGTATAACAAGGCCTGTAGGCTAGCGCCAGAAAGAGCCAGCAAACTAATGGCAAATCAAACAAGGGAACTGGCAAGCTCTGCTAGATGTTGGTACTTCAATCATGGTTTGTATTGAAATTCCATAGATGCACTAGCCACAGTGCCCCAACTTCCCTTTTCCATCTCTGATAAAACCAGGCTGTTCGTGGGGTGAAGGCAGATGGTTTGTGTGTCTTGTTCCGGTCAGGATCTTTATTCAGAATGAGCATGGTGGTGGGAAAAGAATACTGAATAGAAAAGTAGATAAACAAGTCATTCCAAAAAAAAATTGTTCCCTGACAAAATATGGAAATAGTCGATGCTGGAGAGGGTTGGGAAGAAATAGGTAAATAAAGCATTATTGGTGGAGCTGTGAATTGGTATAACCGTTCTGGAAAGCAATTTCAAATTGTGCAAATAAATAATTAAAATACAAAAAAAAAAGAATACTGAATACATGGGCATATTGGGAAGCCAGTTGAAGTAAAGGATGTGTTTGTCTTTTGTAAGTAAAATAATTTCCTGTTTCCTTGTATTTATCAGACTGGGTGCTTCTGGAACCCTCAAATTGGACACCGGAGTAAGATGTAAATTTCCTTCCAATAAAAGGATGGTGTTTTTTTTGTTGTAAATGTCTTTTATGTTCCCCATCTGGAAGTGATTTCTTGGTGTATACTGGAGCGTGACACTGCAGCTAATCAAACCATTATTGTATGTCATTTGCTCAAATGAGTTTCAATACTGCTGACAGAAAGCAGAGTGGACAGCAGGAAAGAGAATCATCAGGAAGCCATGTGGGCACCGTGTTCATCTCTCACTGTCTGGGTTCTCCCCCACAAAGCCAGTGCATCTCTTCCCTGAGGCCTTCTGACACGCTGAAGACAGTTCACAGGAACAGGACGTGGTGTTAATGAGCACATTTTTACAATATTTGTCTAGCAACAAGTCACGTCAGCAGGCATTTATCAAGCACCTACTGTATGCCAGTTTTGACTTTTGCCCCAACACTGGGCTTTGATGACCTGAGAGTGAGGCTGATGACTGCACAGCTCTGCCTCACTTAAATCCAATTCACACGCGGCTCAAGACATCTGTGATGTCATCCGTCTTCTTTGAAAATGAAGGACGAACACGAATTACGTGCCAGTCACTGTGCCAAGTGCTGGGCTACAAAGAGAGACAAAACAGAATCCTGCTTTTCCAGTCTCATTGGGGAGACCACATGCAGACAGATATTTACAGAGAAGTTAAAGACAGGATAAATCAGGGGAAGGCATCAAGATTAAGGAGCATGTGAAAAGGCTTCCTATAGAAAGCAGAGATTTAGCTGGGGCTTGAAGGAACCCAGAGAAGCCACTTCAGCATCACTGAATCACGGAGCTATGGAGGGGCCATAACCTGGCCCCCTCCTACCTTTCCAGGTTATGAAGGGCTTTAAAAGGCAAACAGGGTTCTGCGTTTAATCCTAGAGATGATAGGAAGCCCCTAATGTTTATTCAGCGAGGGGGAGAAGGGCATATATGACTAGTTGGACTTATACTTTATGACGATCAAAGCCACAGCTGAATGGAGAGACTTGGGAGAGGGAAAACAAGCAGCAAGGCTATTGTATAGTCCAGACATGAGGTAATGAGAGCCTGCAAGACAGTGGTTCTGGTGTCAGAGGGAAGGGGACATAATCAAGAGATGTTATTAAGATAGAAGTGTTGGGCCTCAGCAAGTTCAGATAGAATAGCTGAGAATGAGGAGTCTAGGAGGACACTTAGATTGTGAGCCTAAGTGACTGGGAGGATGGTGATGCCCTGGACATTAATAGCCAAATTTGGGAGAGGGGAGGTTTTGGAGGGAAAGATTAGGAGTCCCATTTTAGACATACTGAGTTTAAGATGTCTCTCTTTAACTAAATCTATCTTTAAGATGTCCATCATATGGAAGGGGTTACTTGTAACCAGAGAAAGAATTATGGAGTCTGAATGCAGATTGAAGCAAACTACTTGCTCTTTCTCTTTTTTGTTTCTTCTTTCTTGTTCATTCCATTGGTTATAATTCTTTATAACTTGACTAATGTTTAATGTGAAGGTATTTTTAGAACCTATATTGGATTGCATGCCGACATAGGTGAGAAAGGGGGGAGGAGAGAGAAGGGAAGAAAATTTGTAACTCAAAAACTTGTTTAACTGAATGTTGTGAACTAAAAGTAAATAAATACGTTTTTTGAAAAAAGATGTCTATCTTAAACAGAATGTCCATTTGGAGATGTCCAATAGCAGTTGAAAGATGTGACCTTGGGGGTCAGGGGAGAGACTAGGGCTGGACAAATCTGTGAATCATCTGCATAAAGATGTTAATTGGATCTGTGGGAGCTAATAAGATCCTCAAGCAAAAGCCTTGGGAACAAAATAGAAGGAGAACAGAAGAGGGACCAGGACAAAGCTTTGGTGAACACCCTCATTTATTGGGCATAACCTAGATGAAGATCCAGCAAAGGAGATGGAGAAGGAGCGATCAGAGAGAGAGGAGGAGGACCAGGGGAGAGCGATGCCCTGAAAATCTAGAGAGAAGAGATTATGGAGGAAGAGAGAGGAGTCATCAGCAACAAAGGCCAAGGGGAATGAGGATGGAGAACAGGCCTTTGGATGGGGCAGTGAAGACTGAAGAGAGTAAGAAGAAAAGAAGTGAATATAGACAACTTTGGAATGATGCAAACACCTCCCCCTTCCTTCCAAGTGTTCATGAATTGTTCAGCTGCTGGCTTTGTGCTTTCCCAGCAGTCTGAGTTCCTCTTTGACTGACTTTTTCCAGATTTCTGTTGAGGAAAGCAGGTAACTCTTGCAAACTGTGTTTGTATTTGAAGTCATTTGATTGGTTCCCACAAGAATTTACATAAGGTAGCTAATTCTGTACCTCCAGTAACTGCTCGGTCATTTGTGGATTTTCTTGTCTTATTTTATTTAATGAAGAGCTTATAAGAAACTTTAAAGGATCCATTGATGATAAAGAAGTAAATCCTTTTTAGCACAGAATTTTTGAGATCATTTTCTCTTTCTTTATTTTCGTCTTCTCGCTCATAACAAGGATTACAGAATCTCCCATTATTATCAGTAATGTCATCTCCTCCAGTGGAACCCTGAATTTGAATCACCTCCTGACCTTCAGGGTGGTCATGCAACCTTTACCTAAATCCCTCTGGTCAAAGAGGCTCCAAACCAAGCCCATTACACTTTTAAGTATCTCAGATCATGAGGAAGATGTTCCTTACATCAGACTGTTGCTGCATGTCATGTATTTCTGCAGACAGCAAGAGGAAAGCCTGGCCTTCTGGACTTTGTTACAGAAATCTGCCTCCCTGAAGCTTGGGGCTGCTTCCAAGATCATAGCATTTGGGGAGGGGGCACACTAACGAACTCCTTAGTCACCTAATCAATTTACCTGCTGTTGGAAATACTTGCGAATTTCAATTTTAGCAATTCAATTCTTTCTGAAGAAAACCATTTTGCTTTATAAATCCACAAGGAGGTACCATGCTTCCCAAAAATGTTTTCAACTTAGAGGTACAGGATATGTGAGAGAGTGAGAGTGTGTGTGTGTGTATTTGTGTGTGTATGTGACAGACAGACACTTGCCTAATGCTCCAGTGTAGTTCCATTGTAAGGAGAAGGTGCTCTTCATACAGAACCTTGTCCTGCAGGAACTGGGAAATGTCTAAGCCAGCCTGCAGTCTCCTAGAACATGGTGGTGAGCTTGTTTCTGAAACTGCTCTGTCAAAATGACCCAAGTAAAGAAGCCAGTGTCCCATCACACTGCCTGAATAAATGTTCCATCCACAGCAAGAATGTGAAGATCTAGCCTTTCTTTGCCTTTTTAGGGCATGATTGCAAAATCAGTCTTACTCAAGGGAGACAGGTTCCAAAAGCCCCTTTGAATCGAGTATTCTCCTGGCCCTGCCAGCTGCTGTTTCCGTAGTATTTAGGGAGAAAACCTGTTAAGGCCAAGAAGTGAACTTTTCCCCTGACTTGAATTGGCCAGTGTCAGTGTTGTGGAAAGTGTGGTAAATTTCCTCGGAATGCCAATTGTAAGGGTTGCCAGGGGCCTCTTTCCAGAGCTCATTTTGCATGGTGTCTAGTGGCCTTGGAGGACAGCATCTGCCTCTGTCTGCTCTAGGCGACAGAGCCCCTTCTTACTGCAGCTGGCCCAGGGCCGTATGTGCTTGAGGAGACTAGACGAAGCAGGATTATTCTGGGCCAAGTGGCCCAGACTAGGAAGCTGGGGAGCTCTCAGGCTTCCTGGATTCTTTTGTAGTGTCTCCTCAAAGCACCTTCAGCTTTTTTCCCAAGTGAATAGTCCATATCTGGCCATTTCTTCATTTGGAGAACGGGGAAGGGTGATTCAAAGCATTTGTTATCCTGGAGAAACCTAAGGGCAAAAAATAGGTTTGAGAAATCTGCCTTTATAAAGATAACTCATGGCCTTGAGGCTAGGTTTTGTCCAGCAGCTCTTTGCAGAGTCCCGGGCAAACATGAGTACTCTTTCAGCAAGTGGGCCTGAGGGCAGCCCCTTCCATCAATCTCCCTTCTACCTTCCGGAGCTGTGAAAGCTATTTTTTAAATTAGCCAGCAATTCTCAGGTGAAAGAGCAGAAGGAAACTCAAGTTTCTTCCTCTTGTTTGTTTCAATCTGTCCCCGGAGGGAGTGTCTTCCCTGGGAGAGGGGAAATGCAGCAGCTGCTAAAAAGACCACATTCCATGGGATTCTTTAAAAAATAAAAACCATCACGGCTAGCCTGGGGCGGCAGCTGAAGAGCTTTAACAGGCAATGGAAAAAATATCAAATGCTGTTTAAAGAAAACATCAGTTCACAAACAGACACCCACACCCTCATATACATGTCTGCCGCATCTAAGCCTTCACTGTTGAAGAATCCCAAGGGCTTGATGTGTGGCTCAGAATGCTGAGGAGATCGAGGTCAGGAGGTCAGTCAGTGATGAGTCCAGTGGCTTTGCTCTCTCACCCACCACAAAGAGCACCTCAGACCCCAGCCTGTTCTCTGGCAGATGGGTAGCCTTGGTCACAAGGAAGTCTGGGAGAGTGTGACTCAGCACGACCCACCCCCACTATTTGGGAAGCAGAACATCCCAGTGTGGTGACATAGAGAGCATGCCAGGTTGGGAGCCCAGAGCCCCAAGTTCCAGTCCCAACCTTGTCACTTGAGACCTTTGAAGGGGCTTCAGTTATCTTCTCTGTAAAATGAGAGAAGTGGAGAGATGGAGCTCCGACATTCTGGGATCGGGCAGTTCCTGTCGGATTGGTCAGCAGCATCCAGAGGGATGGCATAATCTAAATTCAGGGTTAGCCACATAATCATCCTGAAGGATGTTGCCCAGGATTGAGGTCATAGCAGCCTGAAGAAGGGACTGGGATTGTTGATGAAGTTAAGCCAAGAAAAAAAAAAAACAACTACCGAGTGTGAGGACTTCACAAGAGCCGTCACTGGGAGCCACAACTCTGCCCAAGTTGACATCTCAGATACTTCTCCCCAAACGTCAATGACAGCTTCTTGGGAATGGTGTGGCAGAAGAATGCTGGGTTCAGATCCTGATTCCTCTACTTCTTGTGTGACCTTGGATAAGTCACCTACTGAGTCCCAGTTTCCCCAACTGTAAAATGGGGCAGTTGGATTAGATGTTCTTCTAGGTCCATCTCAGCTCTGCCTTATGATCCTATGAATTCTTTGATGTACTTGTGACCAGGATTTGGACAACTGAAGCAAGCCCTTGAGAACTGGTGTGATGGCGATAGTCTAGTGTTCTTTCCACTACCATCTTCACTCTTCCTTTCAAGTTCTCCATTTCTATGAATACCAACATCCTCCCAGTCACCTGGGCTCGAAATCTAAGAACCCTCTGACTCTTGACTCTTTCACCTTCTATATTCAGTCTGTCACCAAGATTTTAAAATTTTTTTTCTGCCAGGTTTCTTCTTTTCTCTCTGTTCATATTGCCATCACCCCAGTCCAGATTGTCATGAGCTCACCCTTGGTTTAGCTCAGTGCCTGCCTACCTGGGCTGGCCTGCCTTCAGTCTCTCCTTCCTCTAGGCCACTGGGTCTATTGACATTTTTAAAAAAATCTTCCTAAAATATGCATCCCTTCCACCCTGTTACTTCCCCCCCCCCTCCAATCAACTTCAGACTTATCCAGGCATTAAAAGCATTTCATAATTGAGTCCCATTTTCCTTCTAAGACCTTGTTTCCCACCCCATACCTACACGTAAGCTCTACCAGTCAGCGCATCCTCCTTGCTGTTCCTGAAAGTTCTGTGTTCATCTCCCTCTCTCTATTGGTCACTCATGGTGTTTATCCTACTTAGAATACCAGTCCACATCCTAACCATCCTTCAAGGCCCAGGTTCTGTGAAGTCTCCTCTCAAAACTACAGCACACATCAATTCTCCCATCTCTAAATACATCACACATTTGGGAGCCTTATTATATCATGTTTTATTTACATGTATATGCATATGTGTGAATGTCAGTCTTATCCTCTTAAATAAATTGTAAACTGTGGGGGCAAGGACATGGGAGCCCCCATAGCTACCAGTACAGAAACAGACACATAGCTATTGTCCAGCAGAGCCATAACTAGTGATTTTGTTTGCCTAGACAATTTTAGGAAAAAGATACCAGTGTCTAAGCTGCTGTAGGACTGACCACTGCTGGGGAAGGGGAAGACATAGTAATGCAGCTGCGTGGGGGTAGGAACTAGGTCCTGGAACAAAGCTGGTATTGGGTAAGTGGGGAGAGGAGGAAGAATGCACCATGACAGTATTCTCAGTGCCCTCTAAATCTCCCACCATGTGCTACAGCTTCAATGATCTGACCCTAGTTGCACCTCCACTCTCTAAGACAGTGGTTCTCAACCTTCCTAATGCCATAATCCTTTAATACTCAAATCCGAATGTGGATGGACCCACCTGGAGACGGATAGAGGAATGGTGTCTTGGTTCCTAAGACCATCGGAAATATGTGTTTTCCAATGGCCTTAGGCGACCCCTGTGGAAAGGGCCGTTTGACCCCCAAAGGGGTCATGACCCACAGGTTGAGAACCACTGCTCTAAGAGAAGGAATGAGAAAAGCAGTGATCTTGCAATCAGAGAAGATGCTGGATTCAAATCCTGACGTTGTTGTGCTAGTCATGTTGCCAAAGACAATTCATTCAACCTCACCAGCTTCAGTCTTCTCAACTTGAAATGGGATCTTTGGACTCGGTAGTCTCTGAAGGTCCCTTTCACTTTGAAAATCCTGTCCCCCTGTAAATAAGATCCTTATTTCTTGAACTCAAATGTTGCAGGAGCTAGGGCATAAGGGAAAAATAATTTCTCTTCATTCAGAAACTTTTTCCTACACTTCTGGCACAATAACCCTCATGTTTCTTCTTTCTCTTATGAGTTCTCTGAAGGGGCTTCTGTCTCAGATGAGTAAGACCCCATTTCGGATGATGCGATACAGACAGCATGTCTATAGAAACGTCATTCCCTTTACTGGCCCAACAGATCCACATCTTGTTGAAAGAGAGCATTTGCTTATTCTCTCCCCAGGTCAGAGGCCTGGATGGTGGTGTCTGTTGACTCCAGAGGCAACTACAGGTTCAAGACCACATTCTTGCACCTCCTAGCTATGAGGCTGTGGACAAGTCCAGCTGAGTTTATTTCCTCGTTATATATGCAGTTATACTGCCTTGGAAAGGCATAGGACCTGGGTTTTAGTTCCAGGTTCCTACTGTAGTCACAAGGTGATCTAGGTGGAGGGAGAAGAGGAAGAATTTTCCCATGGCACCAATGCAGCAGCTGCTGTAGATACAACATGGAGATTAGATTATAATAGCCCAGAGGGACCCACCTTGAAGTAAGAAGATCTTTCATGGCCTCTGGAAGGAACAGAGTTAAGGGTGTGGTTGTATGAAAATAAGCTTCTCAATTGGCCATTTCCTATACACATATTCCCACCATTTAGTGAACTAGTCATATAACCTAGGGCCTGAGAGGGTCATACCATGGCTTTCCAGGAGTTTGGAGGCTGATAGATGTGCTAAGGTCTGTGCCATGGAGCCAAGGTCTTGTTCAGCACCTTGCTATCATAATGCCAAAAGGTTCAGAGCAAATTCAAGCTGAAGTTACTGGTTATGGCCCCTGTAGTTTGAACAGAGGGTGGGATCTTTGGCTCCTGGGTACCAGTACCAAAGGGTGTCCAGGTTTGAGCTTGGAGGAGCTGCATTAGCATCTTCTAGCCCATATCTATGTCTCAAGGTGAGTCACTCTGATAGAAGGAGGATTCTAGGCAAGTATAGTCAGATTCCAAGCAGATTGGCCCCAGAATGATGAATTTCAATGAAAAGTCTGGTGGCCCAGTGACCTTCAATTTGGCCCGGGTATCAGAGGACCTGAGTTCAAATCTCATTTCCTGCCACTTACTACTTGAGTGACTTTGTGAAGTCCAATGGAAGGTACACTAAAGGGAGAGGAAATTGGAGAAAGGACCTGGGTCAAATCCTAGTTCTGCTACTTTCTACCTATGTGACCTTTGGCAAGTCCCTTAACCTTTGGGTCCCAGTTTACTCGGTTATAAAATAAGGATAGACATCAATCCCCAATGTTGCCTTAAGGAACTCCTAGTGTGAAAACTCCCTTCACAGATGCAGATCAGCAACTCATCTGAAACTGAGTCTCAGGCAGATGTTATAAGTGACTTGGCCACAGTTACTAACCTAGTATGTATAGGAGGCAGGACCTGAATCCAGGTCTTTCTTAACTTACAGCGGATTCTCTATCCACTCTACTGTCTTTCCAACAAACATTTCCTGAAGGTCTGTTGTTCTGCTAGGCATCAGGTTGGGAGTAGGATAGGGGTTGTGGTAAATTGCCTCTGTTCTCAGTCTCCGAGGAGAGAGAGGCCACGCAGGAATTATCTATGATACAAATTAGAATAAGTTAAATGGACTGGAGAAGCTCAAACAAGATTTAAGGTGAGGGGGGAATCGAAGAAGGCTGTGTGAGGCAGCTGGAGCCCTGAGGAATGCTGGATGTCGGTCAGGCTGCTGTCTTCATCATGAGTAGACAGAAGGTCCCTGGGCTCCAGCCTCATCTTCACATCCATTCCATCCAGCAGGCCTGTCTCTACTGGGCATGCTGTCAATGCCCTCATCCCATTGTAGGTCAGTTCTGTGGACGCTCTTCCTTGTTGGGTGATTTCCCCCCAGCACATCCAGCAAAGGAGCTCCCAGCCAAGTCCTCCCTGGGCCAAGTCAGTGAGTGAGCAGACCCTGTTGGTAGCTGCTTTGGCCTTTCAGCCTACTCCTTGTGGAAAGTTTAGCAGAGAACTCCACAGAGGGCTGGCTATGGATTTTTCCAGTGTTCAGGACTAGAGAAGCCTCTTCTGAGTACGTTGTTTAAAAATCTTATGCCATGACTCTGCTCTCCTTCAGGATAGGAAATGCCTCCTACTCTTCCCCATCCCCTACTAATTTCTACTGAAGACCCAGAACTCAAAAGCACGTCTTCAAAAGAATGGAAATGCCTTTAGGAAGTCTCAGGAGCTCCCAGCAGAGTGCATAACTGCAAACCACAGACGCCTCTGGCCAGCAGGCTCTTCTGCTTTTAATTTGGGGCAGGAGAGGAATCCACTTACCAGGCCGTGGGTTCATTCGCTTGGGCTGGACACAGCTCTTTGTTATTGTAGAACGAAGTGGGCCCTTTGTCCAGCTGCAATGCTCCCGGCACTATCTCTACCTCTATCCTTCCCCTCTCCAGCTTCTACAGAGAAGGTAAGGATGGGAATCAGTGAGCACATCACAGACGTATCAACAATAATAAAAGCTAAACTGGATTCTAATCCTGCCTCAGACACTTGCTTAACTATGTGACATTGGGCAAGTGACGTAACCTCTCAGCCTCAGTTTTCTTCATCTGTAAAATGGGTATAATAGCACCTAGCTCAGAGAGAAGCTGTGAAAACCAAATAAGATGCCTTATGTAAAGTACTTTGCAAATCTTAAAGGACCATATAAATGCTTGTGATTGGAATTATCAGTGCAGGGATTCTTTTTTTTTTTTAATTTTTTTGCCTTTTGGAGGGCAATTAGGGGTTAAGTGACTTGCCCAAAGTCACACAAATAGTAGGTGTGTCAAGCATCTGAGGTCAGATTGGAACTCAGGTCCTCCTGACTCCAGGGCCAGTGCTCTATTCACTGAGCCACCTAGCCACCCTGAGTGCAGGGATTCTTAACCTAGGGTCTGCTAACTTATGAAAAAATATTTTGATAACTATATTTTAATAATTAGTTTTTCTTGTAATCCCATGGATTTTATTGTATGTATTGTAAAATGTTATTCTGAGAAGGGGTCCATGGGCTTTACCAGACTGCCAAAAGGCTCAATGACACAACAATCAATCAGGAAACATTTATGAAGTACCTGTTGTGTGCCAAGCACTGCACCAGGGATACCAAAAGAGGCAAAAGACAGTCTCTGCCCTCAAGGAGCTTACAATCTACTGGGGAAAACCAAAGGTATAGAAACATACAATAGAACAGGATAAACAGGACATAATTAACAGAGGAAAGGCCCTGGAATTAAGGGGGGTTGGGAGAGGCTTCCTACAGGAGATGGGATTTTTAATTGGAATTTAAGGGAAGCCAATAGGAGACATGAGGGAGAGTATTCCTAGCATGTGGGACAGCCAGAGAACATGCCCAGAGGCCCGAGACCGGAATAGCCAAGAGGCCGGTGCCAGCTGGGTCCAAGAGCACAAGGCTGGGAGTGAGGAATGAAAAGACTGAGAAGGTAGGAGGGGGCTGGGGTATCAAAGGCTTTGAACGCCAAGCACAGCATTTTGTATTTAAGTGATACATCGCTGGTATGGCACATTAAGGCTTTAGGGTTTTTATCACATTTGGTCCTCACAACCACATAGGAAGTAGGTATTATTATTATTCTCAATTTACAAGGGAGGAAACTGAGCCTGAGAGAAGTTGTGGTTTGCCTAGAATCGTACAACTCTGCAATGTCTTGAGTTGGAATCCAAACTCAGATCTACCTAGCTCCACATCCAGTGCTCTAGCCCCTATAGTAAAGAAGGTTGTTAGCTTCAGAAGAGAAAGGGGCTGGAAGTGAGCTCAGAGACCCCTGGTCCAATCCCCTCTTTTGTTTTAAGCAGAAGAAGAGATTGAGGTCCAGAGGTTCCCTGATTTACTCAAGGTCACACAGGTTATAAGGATCACAGAGACAGAATCAGAACCCAAGTCAGCTGACTCCAAAGTTATTCCATCCCATTTCCTGAAGCCTGGCTTCAGAACTTGCAGGAGATACTTGACGATGCTTGGATGAGCCTGACTATCCTTCTCCTAAGCCATACCTTCCCACCCAAACGGCAGCCATTTGCCCTTCAGAACAAAGGAATGAACAGCCTTTGACTGGCCAAGACTCCTGACTTCTATAGCTCTACTATTTTTTCCGGTCTGCACGTCCCCATCGGGTCTGGATAAATCATGCCCTGGCAGTCATACAAGTACATTGATGGGGTTCCAGGCGAGCCATATGCCTGGACAGAGTCTTCATAAAATCTCCTCGGGGTTAAGTTTTATAGCTGTCAGCCCCCTCTCTGTGTAATGGAGACCAAGTCAAGGAGAATCAGCTGTGGCCTTGCCAAACCCCACATAGAAGGCACTAGACTTCCTATTTTTTTGTTATCTGGCTTGGATTTGCTGCATTAACAGCTAGCACTTTCATAGCATTTACTACAGGCCAGGCACTGTGCTGAGCACTTCATAAATGTTACCTTATCTGATCTTCACAACAGGTAGGGTGCTATCATTTTTACCACTTTACAGTGGAGGAAACTGAGGCAGAGGTCAATAATAAGTGTCTGAGGCTGGATTTGAACTTGGGGCTTCTTGACTCCATTCCCAGTTCTATCCATTGTGTTAACATATATCTCTAGTACAGGAGTGGGGAACCTTTGGCCTCCAGGCCACATATGGCCCCCTAGGTTCTCAGGTACAGCCTTTTGACTGGCTTCAAGTTTTACAGAACAAATCCTTTTATCAAGGGAATTTGTTCTGTGAAGTTTGGATTCGGTCAAAGGGCCGAACTGAGGACCTAGGGGGCTGAATGTGGCCTCCAGGCTGCAAGGAATGGTAGTAGTGAGACCATACCCCTAACTGCATTCTCATTGAATCATTGACCTAAAGCTGGAAGGGTCAAGGTGACCCTCAGGAGTCACTAAAGATCTCATTATCATGTGATTTTACCCCAAACAGGCCCATTTGACGGGTAATGATTCATCTGCACACATTTAGTAAAATAACCCTGGATCTTACAATCTCTTTGCTTTGGCCCTTCTGGTATAACCTCTGTGGGGGCAGGAATGGAGGAGAGAGGGTGAGAAAGACAGAGCAGGGATAGCCGAAGCAAGGCAACTGACCGCCACTAGAAAGATAAGGAGGCAACAGGATCTTGGGAGGAGAGAGGATAACAGTGGCCAGCCTGTGTGTGACGTGGTAGAAAGGGTGCAGATCCCACCTTTGAGATGAGGAGGAACATGGAAAAGCCACTTAAACTCTCTGGGTCTCAGATTGCTCCTGAGAAAATTGAGGAAGTAGAGCTAAGATCTCTTCCAGCTAGGACTTAGATCAAGCCTAACGCTGCTACTTTACAGGAGAGGAAATAGAACAGAGAAAGGAAGTGACTTTCCCAAGGTCATAGAGCCAGACAAGAACTTTGAGATCATATTTAGTCCCAGGGATCTTAAACCGGAGTCCTTGGACGGCCCCCAAGAGTCTGTGGACAGATTTGAAGGGTCTGGGAATGTTCTCTTTGTTTTGATAACTATATCTCATTATAATTGGTTTCCCTTGTAATCCTAAACATGTTATTTTATGCATTTCAAAACATTACTCTACAAAGAGGCCCATGTGCTTCACCAGACTGCTGAGGGGGTCCAGGACACACAAAAAGGTGAAAAACCCAAGCTCTAATCCAACCTTTCCCCATTTTATAGATGAAGAAATTGAAACCCAAAGAGGGATTGTAGATTTAGAGCTAGACAGAGCCCATTAAGAGACAGAGACAGACAGACAGAGACAGAGACAGAGAGACAGAGAGAGAGATGAAATTTGAACCCAGGTTCTCTGACCCCAGAGTCGGCTTGTTTTCTACTACACACAGCAGGGTGGAAGGAGCCAAACCCAGGCACTCTCACTCCCCATGCCATCTCCTTCCCATTCATTCACTAGGGTTGGGAGAACCACCATGCCTGGGAACATCCCTTTCAGGTTTTCTTAATCTTGCCCTGCTGCTGCTGCTGCTGCTGCTGCTGCTGCTGCTGCTGCTGCTGCTGCTGCTGCTGCTGCCCACAGCAGTTAGGTGAGCCGGTTAGTCTCCTGGGAGCTTTTAATGGGTGGATTAGACTCAAGACGTTGTACATACACTATTTATTAGGGTGAACTTTAAAGGAAGCAAGGGGCTCTAAGTGTGCCTTGTCCCATCATTTTTGTGGCTGTTCAATCATTTTTTTCAGTCATGTCTGTCTCTCTGTGACCCATTTGGGGTTTTCTTGGCAAAGTTCCTGGAGAGGTTCACCATTTCTTCTCCAGTTCATTGTACAGATGTGGAAACCCAGGCCAAAAGGATGAACTTGCCCAGGGTCACACAGCTAGAATTTGAGAACAGACTTGAACTTGGGAAGCCGAGTCTTCCTGCCTCCAGGTCAGGCACCGGGCCACCTAGCTGCCCTTGTCCGAAGGAGGGGACTTAAATATTTAACAAAATATTCACAAGAAACACCTTTACATTCAATTTGCATTATCAACATATTTTCCTTCCCTTTATTAAGACCAGACAATCAACGGAAGAGTAAACCAAGCCCTGATTTGTGTTGCTTGCCTTACACCCTGGGAGGTAGCTGTAAATGGTCACATCGAAAGTTTAACGATCTGTTCTTGGGCATATCCCAGTGTGGCACACTTGTGCATCTACCTATAACAGGTGGGTGTGTGGGGTATCTGGAAGGACCAGCACCTTTCTGCTGAGCCCTTTGCGGGGCTGCTCACCTGCCTGTGATTTCCTCCTGCCAGCCAGCTCTCACCTGTGGCTCCAGGAAGCTGGAGCCTGTGCAGTGGCCATAGCTGGGTAACCCATTTTCTACCGATGGGCTAGACCCGGTTAAAGGTAACTGACAGACCTCAAACCTGTCGATGAGTTGGGGGGGAGGGGGGAAGTGTCTAGTCCAAGTATGTGAAGACTTCCCCTGGTGGAATGGACGGATGAGGACAATTTGTTCCAGTGGCGGCCGAACCAACCACCAGTCATCCTGACCTTTGTCTTGCCCCTGGATTTCGATGGCTCTGGAAGAGAGAGTGAGGCTGACCACTTTGTGCAGCTCTGCCTCACTTAAATCCACGTGACCCACAATGTTACCAATCCTCTTCAAAAACAAAAGAAAAAACAACAACTAAATATCCAGTGTCTTTTGGAAAAGAAAACTGAATATAACAAGTTCAAGATTCCATACATCCTTCTTCTTTTTGCTGTTTGTATGTTGAAATGTTTGTTGATTGCTTTAAAAAAAATTTTTTAAGGTGGCTTCAACTTGTATACCTCTAACACTTCCTAGTATTTGCAGCCGTTGTGGTCAGCAGCAGTCATCAGAATTCAAACCCAGGTCCTCTGGTTCTCAAAGCAACCATCTTTTTACTTGTGCAGCAA
The DNA here is from genome assembly GCA_028627135.1 of Pseudochirops cupreus. Classification (NCBI taxonomy): domain Eukaryota; kingdom Metazoa; phylum Chordata; class Mammalia; order Diprotodontia; family Pseudocheiridae; genus Pseudochirops; species Pseudochirops cupreus. The sequence continues at coordinate 369,116,226 of CM053584.1, forward strand.
CCACCAGGCAGTGGGAAGTCACTGGATTTACATCAGAAGATCTGGGCTCCAATCACAGATTTCTATTTATAAGACTTGATCTACCGAGTCCTCAGTATCCAGAAAGAACTTTGAATTTCTTGTCAGGTTTCAACTACTAATTAAAACAACCCTGAGATTGTTTTAAAACAATACCTGTCAGATTGGCTAAAGTGCCAGACAAGGAAAAAGACAAATGCTGGAGGGGAGGTGGGAAAATAGGGATATCAATGCACTGTTGGTGGAGTTGTGAACTGGTCCAACCGTTCTGGAGAACAATTTAGAACTATGCCCAAAGGGCTATAAAACTGTGCATACCCTTTGATCCAGCTATAGCACTACTAAGGCTGTATCCCAAAGGAATAAAACAGAAAAGGACTCACACGTACAAAAACATTTCTGGAAGCCCTTTTTGTGGTAGCAAAGAATTGGAAATTGAGAGGATGCCCATTAAATGGGAAATGGCTTATGATGGATACTGTTGTGTCATGAGAAATGACAAGGGGGGTGGTTTCAGAGAAACCTGGGAAGACTTATATGAACTGATGCAAAGGGAAGTGAGCAGAACCAGGAGACCATTGTACACAGTAACAGCAACATTGTAACAATGATCAGTTGTGAAAAATTTAGCCACTCTGATCAATATAATGATATAAGAACATTTCACAGGACTGATGATGAAGAATGCCGCCCACCTGCAGAGAGAGAACTAATGAACTCTGAGTACACCCTCAAACATACTGTTTTCTTTATTTTTCTTGCCTTCTTTGCAATGTGGCTAATATGGAAATATGGTTTGCATGACTTCACATGGATAATGAGTATCATATTGCTTGTCTTCTCCATGGGAAGGGGAATGGGTGGAGGCAGGGAGAGAATTTGGAACTAAAAAAAAAGTTTTAAAAAAGCGATGTGTAATTGCATCATAGTTTCTATGCTAGAGAGGAAAATGCTGAACCTGGGTTCAAATCCTGACTGTTGTGTTTATTTCCTGTGTGACTTTAAGCAGCTCACTTAAACCCTCTAAGCTTCAGTTTCTTCATGTGTAAATGGAGCAGATTGGACTGAGTAAGACTCTTGGCAGTTCTAAATCTTTAATCCTGTGTGGTACAGTAAAAAGTGTGCTGGTTCTGAAGTCCAAGGTTGTTGTTCAATCTTTTTTTTCAGTCAAGTCTGACTCTTTGTGACCCCATTTGGGATTTTCTCAGTAAAGATTACTGGACTGATGTGCCATTTCCTTCTCCAACTAATTTTACAGATAAGGAAACTGAGGCAAACAGAGTTAAGTGACTTGCCCAGGGTCTCACAGCTCATGGCTAAAGCTGGATTTGAACTCAGGTCTTCTGGACTCCAGCCCAGATTCTAATTCTTGCTCTGCTACTTACTACCTGTGTGGCCTTGGGCAAGTCAACTAATGTCCCTGGTCCTCAGTGTCCTTGCCTGTAAAATGAGGGAGTTGGCTTATGTTGGCCTCTGGGGCCCCTTCCAGCTCTGGATTTATGAACCCCTAGCTCAGTTCACCTCCCTGGGCCCCAGTTTCTTTATTTGTGAAATAGAGGGGGTTAGTCTCAATAGCCTCTGGGGTCCCCTCCAGTTCTCAATCCTTAATCCTATAGCAGAAGCTCCAGAGGTCCCCTTGGGCAGGATTCCCACTTCTAATACTTGGGAACTTTATTTTCTCTTTTCAAACCTTGTCTTCTCCACCACCATTTCCCTGAAGCAACCCCCATGGAGTTCCAGCTTCCAGCTACTTCTGAGCAGACCTTACAGCTCAGTCTATTGAAGAGCTAGAATGCTGGGTTCTCCCTGGGGCCATCTTTAATAATGCCACCTGGGCCAGGCCCTCATTTCAAGCTTCATCAATTTCCCTAATGTTCTTACATTGATGATGCTAGTTCATAAGAGACTGGGCAAGTCATTTCTCTCTGGATCTCACTTTCCTATTGGATAAAAAGAAGGGAGGGGGTGGGCTTGATGATCTCTAAAGTCATTCTCCAACACTCCTAAAAAATGAGCTGTCAGAAAAGTCATTAGGCTTATGCTATTTAATGATACTAGTGAACATTTGTATGGAACAGCTAGGTGGCTCAGTGGATAGAGACAGGAAGACTCATCTTCCCAAGGTCAGATCTAGCCAAAGACACTTACCGGCTGAGTGACCCTGGGCAAGTCACTTAACCCTGTTGGCTTTAGTTTCCTCATCTGTAAAATGGGCTGGAGAAAGAAATGGCAACAACAACAAATTACAGGTTTGTAAATTGCTTTACAAATATCTCATCTGATCCTCATGATAGGATACGTAGGTAGGCGCTATCACTGTTCCCCTTTTACAGATGAGGAGACTCAGATCCAGAGATGTATGGTGATTTGCCTGATAGCACACAGCTAGGAAGCGCCAAAGGAAAGATTCAAACTCAGGTCTTCCTAATGCCAAGTCCATCCACAGTGCCACCCCATTTATTCCTTCAATAAACATTTTTAAGTGTTATTGAGTGGAGAGCACTGTGCTAGGTTGTGGGGGAAGTACAAAGCATAGATAAATCAGGCAGTTTACAGTCTAGGAGGCAGACCAATAGACCAGAAAGAGTGGAATTTGGGGAAGGGAACAAACATTCATAAGGACTTCGTATGTGCTGGCGAAGGGCTAAATCCTTTCTAGCTATGATCTCATTTGAAAAAGAGTGTTGGATTTGAAGGCAGAGGACCCAGACCAATCTCTGTCTGTCTTCACTAGCCTCTCTGGGGCTGCTTTCTCCTCTAAAAAAAAGAGCTGCTCAGACCAGATGGTCTCCTAGGCCTCTTCCATCTCTAGCCCAACCATCTTCTATCCTATGTGACCAGTTCCTATTATCAGCTGCTACTGAATCCAATTCCCACTCAGACAGTGAGTTCTCTGCCAAAAGGGAGAGGCCCCCACAGTTTGGCTTTCAGAGGGAAAACACCCTTCCCAGCTCCTGACAGAGCTGATTGCTGTCCTACCATGGGTGAAAGCTCCCTGCCCTGCAGTAGCAGGCCGGCTTCCCTCTTTCCCTAGCTTGCCACATCCCCAGGACCCAGCCTGGCCCAGCCACAGGGTTAAGGCCCCCATGCCTGAACTGCACGTGGGCTAGTGGCCCTAGGACTTTCCCAGAAGTTTCTCCTCCGTTTCTGGGAACCAGCTGGCCCTCCCCATAGCCAGAAACCTCCTGCTTAGCATAGGCAACAACCTGCCCAGGCCACTGTTCTCCCTATTAAGGAAGGACAATTCTATATACCTCTCCGTTACACCTTCCCTCCCAAGAGAGGCAGGACCCTGGGGTTCACAGTTGCAGCATCCCCTGGGGAACAAAAGTATCCCAAACTTGCAAAAAAAAGAAAGAGAGAGAAAGAAAAAAAGGCCTTCCCTAAGCAAACAGGAGGTTGGGAGCACATGGGGTACATTAAACATTAATAATTTCCAGTTGTTTCTCTCCCTCGGGTAAGAAGGCATTTGTCTTTTCCATCCCCAGTCGGGGGAAACTTGGCCAGCGCATGCAACCCCTGCATCACTTTCCTCCCCCCCCCCCCCCCCACACAGAGGCACACACATGCTCCCCTGTCCTGCAACCTTGCAGAGTCATCTGTCAACAGACATTAGCACTTCCCAGATTTGGCACGGGTGGTGACAGGTCCTTATGGGCCTAATGGGGAACCCCCTGGTTCATATCAGTGTGAGACACTTGGACCAAGGAAAGGAAGCCGGCCCGGGCCAAGGCCAACACTGCCTGTGCTGCTGGGGCGGGGGTCGTTCACCTGCCATCCGAACATGTTTGACTCCTCCGGCTTCCCTCCTCCCCTAAAGTCACATCCTAGCCCAATTCCCCGACCACCGTGTGTGCCTTCCGCTCCCAAGCCACAGGGGTGTAGGAGTCATGCATTCGAGAGGAGTTGCAGGGCGCAGAGCCCAGTGCCCCGAGGGAGGGGGAGAAGGGAAAGTGACGTAGAGAAGCCCCAAGGGATGGTTGTAGCCTGTGCAGGGCCATGCTCCCCGCTCCCCACCTTCGCCCCGCAGGGCTGAAGGGGGACTGATCCCCACGGGGCTGGGAGGGGGGAGAGCGGAGGGAGCGGGCGTGTGGGGAGGACTCCTGAGGGGCTAGCTCGGCGCGGGAGGGGAAGGGCCGGGAGAAGTTGGCGGAGGGTGCGTGGCTGGAGCGGGCCACGCAGGTGAGAAGGGCAGCGGTGAGCACTGGCGCGCCGAGCCTAGCGGAGCCCCGCAGCCCCCCGGGGGCCCTCTACCCTCCCTCCAATCAGCTGGGGCCGGAGGCGGTGTCGGCGGCGCCGCCCGCCCTGCGCCGGAGCCAGAGGGGGAACGGGAGTGGGAGCGCAGCGGCCCCTGGCGCTGGACAGCGCGGCCAGTGCGCGCCGAGGCGGGAGCCCCGCGAGAGGCGCCGCCGCCGCCACCTCCACCTCCACCTCCTCCGGCTCCCGCGCGGGCCCGGCCGGCCGGGCAGGGCTGGCAGCGGCCCGGGGGTCCCCCGCCCAGCCCCGCCCAGCTCCCCGCCCCTCTTTCCCCCGCGGGCGGGCGGCGGGCCGGAGGAAGTCGCTGCAGGTGGTTGAGCAAACGGCGTTTCCGCGCTGAGCTCCCTCGGCGGTTCCCCCCTCCTTCTCTTCCCCTCCGACCCCTCTCCCCCGAGGCCCCCGCCATGGTCGGCCGGCTTAGCCTGCAGGATGTCCCTGAGCTCCTGGACATGAAGAAGAAGGGGGACGGGGTACTGGATAGTCCGGACTCGGGGCTGCCCCCGAGCCCCAGCCCCAGCCACTGGCTGCTGGCCCCAGGCGGCGGCGGCGGCGGCTGTGGCGGGGGCGCGGACCGGGGGCTGGCCCCGGGACTGCTGGAGTCCGACACGGCAGCTCCGGGACCCACGGCCGCGGTGAGTGGCGGGGCATGCGGCTGGGGGTGTGGGTGGACACCGCCCGAGCCAGGGCTGTGTTTTCTTCGTCCTGCGCCCTGCGCCAGGAGTCCGATGAGGCCGGATCGGGGAGGCGCTGGGGACCCCCGTCCCCCATCCCCACTGTCTGATGCTTCGGGACTCTGGAGGGCGCCGCCAGAGCCACCGAGACAAGCCAGGCAGCCGGGGGAGGGGGCGGAGTGCCCGCCGCGCGGTCGCGTCTGGATCCCGACCCGCGCCTCGAACCTGTGGCCAGCTGGACGCGGCAGCGGCGGCGGCTGGAAAATTGTCGTAGTATAAGAGGGAGAAGCCCAGGAGAGAGTGTGTGAGAGAGATCCAGGGCAGCGACGACTGGGGAGACCGAGACAGACAGGGTAGAGACAGGCAGACCCAAAATAGCAAGGGAGCCGGGTTTGTTGGCCCCACCTCGGACCTGGATGTGCCCACTCTGCCTCTCTAGAGATTTTCAGCGCTCCCTTAAGCCGGGCACTCGCTGTCCGGAGTTAGACAGCCCTATTCGCCAGCAAACTGGCATCCCCGAAAGGAAAGGGGACAGGCCCTTGGGTTTGGCCGAGGCTCGCCTGGTTTGTGGCAGAGGCTGAGATGGTAACTGGGTTCTTAGACAGCTTTCATTCTGCACACCCTCCACCCTCCACCCCCAGTGTTTCTTAAGGAGGCTAACGGGGGCTTGGAGAGTGACCAGCGTGGTTTCAAGAAAGCACCCTCCACCCAACGCAATAATAATTAACAACCAAGGGAAGTGTAATGGCAGAGAGGCGGGATAGGGAGGCAACTTGGGTCAGGAAGAACTGGAACCTTTTGACCCCTCTAGACTGTGTGACCTTGGGCAAGTCACTTAGCTTTTCCGGTCCCAGGCAATTCTCTAAGCCTTGGTAGAGTAGAGAGGGCACTGAGTTCTAGAGTCGGAGAACTTTGTTTTGAATTCTACTTCTGACACAATTTTGGTTCCCAGGGGCAAGGCACTTTTCCTCTGTTGCCCATTCCTTCCCCTTTACAAGAAGGTAATTAGGGACTAAGTGACCTTTGAAATCCGTCCCAGCACTCAGAGCTTTGAGCATAAGAACAGTCGCTGGTCTGCATTGGTGGAGGGAGCTTACTCACTGGAAGTTCTTTACACCAATGAAGTCACAGATCTGTCTCCCCCCCAAAAAAATCTTCATTCAGATCTATATGGATATTTTCAGATCTCACCCTCAAATTGCAGAAGCTGCCTTTATTTAGAGCCGAAAGGCTTCACCACTCCTAAATAGGCGGGTAGGTGTTCGGGAGAGCACAAGCTTGGAGTCAGGACACCTACTAGTTTGTGTGACCCTGGGCAAGTCACTTAACTCGGGTTGCCTCAGTTCCTCATCTGTAAAATGAGCTGGAGGAGGAAAGGGCAAAGCACTCCAATGTCTTTGCCAAGAAAACCCCAAGTGGAGTCTCAAGGAGTCAGACATGACTGATCAGCAGCATGCCTAAATGTCCCCAGGGCTCAGTTCATGGAGTTCCCTTCAAAGAAATGAGTTGTGGCTATGGCTGCCTTCCTTCCCTCTTGGCTCCAAACCTGGTTCTAGCTAGATGGAGGCATTGCATTTTGTTCAAGTGGAGACAGCATCTCGTTTCCCTGTCAGCAGACTTCGGCAGCTGAGTGTCTTTAATTGCCCGAATGAGTGTGGGTTTGGATTATAGCAGTGAAAGATCCTTGTCCTAGCTCGATGACCCATGGCAGCCTTCCCTTACTTGGGGTGCTGAAGGTGACAATTCAGACCAGCAAAGTAGTGGGGAAGGGGTGGGATGAGGAAGAAGCAGGGGCCAAACTGTCTAGAAATTGGGATGGGGAGGCAAAACAGGTTTGTATTCTGGTATCTCTCATTCTGTATGCTCAGATGTGGAGTGCTGGAGAAGCGTGCCCAGAGACGATTCCCTCCCCCCTTGCCTCCCCCCCCCCTCCACTGCTAATGTGGCATTCAAGGCACTGTTTAGCTGAAACAAAGGTCTGGGCCAGGACTTGGGTGTGGGGGGAGCAGCTGGCAGGTGGAGGAAGCATGCCCTAGGACATAGGTGGGGAACCTGTGCCTCGAGGTAACATGTGGTCCTTTTAGGGCCTCAGGTATACCCCTTTGACTGAACCAAAACTTCACAGAACAAAGTGGATTCAGTCAAAGGGCTGCACTTGAGGACTTAGATGGCTCCATGTGGCCTCGAGGCTGCAGGTTCCCCAGTCCTGTCCTAGAGGCATTCAGTGCTCTCTGTGTAGGGAGCCTCAGGCAATCTTGCCTTGCCTGGAGAGGTTGGACAGATCAATGAGGGTTTAGTAAAATCAGGAAGCCCAATGATTGGCTCCAAAGCCACAGTAAAGCTCTGTCATCATTCAACAAACAAATGTGTACACTTTCCCCAGTTGACCACAGCTTTGTGCAATAGGCAAGCTGCCTTTGCTGCCACTGACTTCCTAAATTCTTCTTCCAGCTCCAGGAGACCTGAGCCGGGAGGTTCTCGGTCCTCCTCCCTTTCCCATGTTTCATTATTCCCTGTCATCATCTCCACCCCATTCCCTTCTTAGCACATCCGGCATCTTTACCCACTTGACACCATCTGCTTCCTGCCCTGCTTGGTTGCTTTAAGCCATCCTAAGTTAGCCTTCTGTACTCTCTCGGCTTGAGTGCCCCAGCCAGACTTGATATGACAGACCTGGGGATTCCATTGTCCCAGCCTCGAACCCTGGCCCAAACACTGTTCCTTCCATTCTGTCCTGTAGGACAAAGGAAATCAGATTTCAAGCACAGAAGCACTTTGGAACCACCCCTCCCCCAACACACACACACACACACACACACACACACACACACACACACACACACACCCACACACCCCAGACTATTATACAGAGAGCCAAGAGCTAGAGCTAGCAGGGCCCTTCTTATTGAACAGAACAGGGCTCTGAGACAAAAGAGGCTAAGTAACTTGACCAAGGTCACTCAGGTGAGAAGTGGCAGAGTGTGAGGAACTGGAACTCAGATCCTGGGACTCCAAGTTCAGCAGTTTCTACTGTATTCTACAGTATTCTACTGCATAGTCTTAGTAATCAACAGAGAGCTAATGGAGATAAGCCTGACTGACACTGTACAATTTTTTTCTTTTTGTTTTTTGTAGAGGAAATTCAGGTTAAGCGACTTGCCCAGGGTCATGCAGCTTGTACATCTGAAGTAAGATTTGAACTCAAGTCCTCCTGACCCCAGAGTCACTATACCACCTTGCTGCCCCCATATCAGTTTTTTAAGGACTACTAAACTGATTGTTATAGCTCCCTGAGCTGTCTAAAGAAAGAGTGAATTTTCTAGGTATCTACCTGACTTCAGCAAAATTTAAAGTACTTCCTAGTTGTGTGAACCTGGGTAAGTCGTGTCACCCTGTTTGCTTCAGTTTCCTCATCTGTCAAAGGAGCTGGAGAAGGAAATAGCAAAGCACTAAAAATCCCTGCCAAGAAAACCCCAGAAAGAGTCGAAAGTGATGGAAGCGACTGAACCTTTGGTTAAACATCATCATTTTAATTTCCACGCCTTTTGTTAAAATCCTTCTCAATCCTCTATTCCACATTCTTGTGTTAGTAAGTAAATCCTTGTGAGTGCAATTCTATCTCTTTGGGATGACTGATGATCTCCGAGGGCCTTAAGGCAATCATTTGGTTCAGCAAGGCCCTTGCTAAGCTGTTCCTGTTAGGGGATGGAGGTGGAATCATGGGTTGAATTTGTATTTCCCTCCAGCACACTTGCATAAAGCACTTTTACCTCCATAATGTATACATCAAATAATGTGCACTGGCATTGACTTGTGTTCTTGTGACTTGCCAGTTTCTTATCAAATCGGAGTGGAGAAGCTGGGATGGCTTGTGTCATCACTTGCACAGCTACCCTTCTGCGTTCACATCCTGCTCAATGAGCAGGGTGTATATTGAAAAATGGATGGTTTCATTGCATCATCCAACTCAAGCTTGTTTTCTCATCAGAGCATCTTATCAACAGGAAGGCTTCTTTCCTGCCCTTTCTGGGGGAAGTTAGATCGTGGCTGTCTTTAGGGGAGGGGGCAGGGCCATAAGAAACAAATGGAAGATGGAGGGGCTTCTCCCAGTTCCATAGTGACTCCCAATCTGAAAACCATGAAGTTGGAAACTTTATACTTACTCTTCTGTTTGTCTGGGTTAAGTTGATGTCAAGGAAAAGAAAAAGAACTGACTTGATAACAACTATAATCGTTCAAAAGCGTATTGGGCTGCCTGGGAAGGTAGTGAGCTCCCCCTTACTAGCAATATGCTAACAGAAGCCTGATATGGGGGAAGGAATTTTGGGTCAGGTCAGGTTTGGACTAGGTGTGCCCTGATTGTCCTTTCCTGCTCCCCTGTTCGGAGATCCCCAGAATTGGAGTGGAGAGGAAGGATACTTGACTTGAAATCCCATCTCTCCTCCTTACCACCTGTAACCTTAGCTGACTTACTTCTCCTTCAACCTCAGGTCTTTTCTCTATAAAACATGGGGGTTGGACTAGATCAGAGTGTTAACATGAGGTCTAAAACTTTTTTTTTAATTTGATAACTGGGGCATATCACAACATACCTGCTTCCCTTTGCAATCCTGTGGATTTTATTTGATGCATTTAAAAGCTGATTCTGAGAAGGGGTCACTGGGCTTCAGCAGCCTGCCCGCCCGAGGGGTTGGGGGCACCAGGAAAGCGAAGAGCTGTGTGGCTGTGAAGCAGGTGGCCTCCAAGTTTCCTGGGATCTCTCACTTCTGGGTTCTCTTGGCATCCTGGCTCTAATGACAGCATCTTTTCCCTCTTGCTTTCAGAATTCTGTCTTTCTACCCAGTGCCCTGGGGCCTGGCTGCCCTCCGAGGCTGTGCCCTCTGTCTTTTGGTGAAGGAGTAGAGTTTGATCCACTGCCACCAAAGGAAATCAGGTAAATGTGCCCAATGCTCTTTCTGCTTTGGAAGCTCCGCCTCCCTCCCTTTTCTAGAAAATGCACCATTTTCACTGGAGGTGGGGGGGAGGGGGGAGGGGGGAGGCTAGAAGCTGAAAGGGGTTGCTGTGTTTACTCCTCTTAGAGAATGTGTCTGTCAGATGACTTAGTTCTCCTTTCCTGAAACAGCTGCTGGTGCAGTGAATAGAGCGCTAGGCCTGGAGTTAGGAGACCTGAGTTCAAATCTAGCTTCAGACACTTGCTAGCTGGGTGACTCTGGGCAAGTCATTTCACTTCTGTTTGCCTCAGTTTCCTCATCTGTAAACTGGGGGTAATAATAGCACCTATCTCCCAGGGTGGTTGTGAGGACCAAATGAGATAATATTTGTAAAGAGCTGGCACAGGCCTGAGCATAGTACCTGGCACATAGTAGGTACTATGTAGGTTCCCTTCCTTGTTCCCTTCTTCTCTTTCCTTTTTTTAAAATTTTTTTTTGGAGGGGAGAAGGAAGGGCAATTGGGGTTAAGTGACTTGCCCAAGATCACACCACTAGTAAGTGTTAAGCGTCTGAGGTCATATTTGAACTCAGGTCCTCCTGACTCCAGGGCTGGTGCTCTATTCGCTGTGCCACCTAGTGGCCCCTTCCCTTTCCTTTTGAAGATCATTTTGGGGAAAGGAAGTTGGGTAAAAGGAACCTTATTAAAGGAAAGGGTGTTCTGCTTTGAGTAGTTCTAGTCTCCGGCTGGTTTCTGTTGGAACAGCACATAGGGACCTCCCGTATGAAAAAAAAAAAAGAAAGTTTTTCAGTTATGTTTTCACTCTTCATTCCACGGTGTGTAATTTTCTTGGCATGTGGAATCATGATCTTTGATCTCGAATAACATGGGCACATGAGCTCCTAGTTTAGTCCCAGACATCACCACGTACCCACTTGCCCAGGGAGAATAATATCCATACCCAAAAAGTCGACAAGAATGCTCAGTTACCTCCTGGCTGCCTGCTTGGGGAAAGCCAGGCCACAGCCCTGCGACCCTTGGCACCTGTTTCTCATGTCCTTCGGAGGCACTGGCTTTAAATTTTTCTTCCTTCATCTTTGAGGAAATTTACATGGAGTTAAAAATATAATAACTTGGAATTTTTCTTTCTCTTTTTTCTTCTTCCTTTATTTATTCTCTTCTTCCTTTTCTCTTTCCCATGTTTTCTTCTTTGTTCTCATCTTCTTTCCTTCTTTAAAAATTTTTTTTTTTGTTTGTGGAGGGGGGAAGGTAGAGTACTTGGGGTTAAGTGACTTGTCCAAGGTCACACAGCTAGTTTTTGTGTTAAGTGTCTGAGGCCATATTTGAACTCATGTCCTCCTGACTCCAGGGCCGGTGCTCTATTCACTTCACCACCTAGCCAACCCCTTTTTCTTTCTTACCTTAAACTTTCTCTCTCCTTTCCTTCTTCCCTCCTCCCCTTCCTTTTTCTTTTTTTCTTTCCTTCCTCCCTTTTTTTCTCTCTCTCTCCTCTCTCTCTGTCTCTCTCTTTCCCTCCCTTTCCAGAAACTGGTATTTTATGAAATGCTTAGGTTTGCAACAATACTTTTAAGGAAAGCCAGCTAAGTTGGATCAAATTTGCTACTGTGCAGGGCCACATTTCAGGAATTTTGATGGTTAGAAATAGGGATTGCATGTAGCTCTCCATTAGTGTTCAAGAGGATGACAGGCTGTCTGAAGCCTCTTCCCTTTAACCCCTAGTTTAAAGCTGATCTATTGAAAGGCTATGAGTAAAGCCTCAAAGACTGGGACGGAAATGCCAGAATTCCCACAGCTATGCTGGATGAGGAAGTACCACAAATGAGAAACATAGCTCAGTCCCCACACTGACACCCTCTACACTAGTACCACGTTCCCTGTTTGTCAAGCCTGAGCCAAGCACTCCCTTGTAAGCCAGAATAGCCCCTGTCCCAAGAGCTGATTCATGTTCTTTTGTGTGTCCTGGCCTGCAGGTACACCTCCTCAGTGAAGTATGACTCAGAGAAGCATTTCATCGACAACATCTATATGCCGGTGGGCCTGGTGGTCTCCTCCTGCAGCCAGACTGTGGTCTGCATCCCTGGCTGCACCTGGCGGAACTACAAAGCTGAGCTCCGCTTTGAGCCTCGAAACAAGGCCCTGCGATTTCTCAGCACGACCATCATCTACCCCAAGCACACCAAGACCGTATACACCACCACCCTGGATTACAACTGCAGGAAATCCACAAGGCGGTTTTTGTCAAGTGTGGAGCTTGAAGCCTCAGAATGCCCAGCAATTGATTACCTCTTGGATGAATGCTGAATGAGACGTCTGGGGGGTGTGGAGTGGAAGTTGGTCCTTCTGAGTGTGTGCTCAGTTCTTGGAGCTTTCTAAGTGAAGATGGGCAATACCTTGATTACCCAGTCATTTTCACCCTGAAGCAGCCTTCTCTATCATTCTAGCTTTGTGTGTCCAGCCTCGGCAAAGGTGAGGGGGAAAAACCCCAACCCCACCTCTGGCATCTTTTGTTACTATAGGAATTTGGTTTTGGCTTTTCTTTTTAAAGGCATTTATTTTCCTTGGCTCACAGTTGCATATCCCCCAAAGTATCAGTTGAATAACCAATAAAGGGAATACCCCAGTAAAGGGGAAAGTAGAAAAAAAAATCAGCCTTTGAAATTGAAAACACAGCTCCTCTTACATAGGGAAGGCAGAGCTCGTCTGTGGCCTAGTGTGGAAAAAGTCTTCTGGGTGGAAAGATTGAGCTTTCTCATTTTAAGTGACTTCTGTTGGAAGTAATGGTACTCATTGCCTGATTGTCCCACCCATATGGGCTCAATCTGTGTAAACTGAGGTTCATGAGTTATTTCTGTTTCAATCAGAATATAGACCTTGTCCTTCCTGTTTGCTGAAGAATCTGGAATTTCCTAGATCTTTTTCAACCGACAGTTGAAAAATCCCAGAGGCCTGTTCTAAGGCGATGTTTCTACCATGGCTGTCTTATGAACGTTGCTGGAAGTCACTTGGAAATTTAGTTAACTGATCCACAGAGAAGACTGAAAGACTTTGGTTAACCATTCTGCTAGTCATGAGGAAAGCCTCTTGTGTTCTTATTCGAGGGCCCTGGCAACAAGCCTTGCATCTCTGGAATCCTGCTAACACCACCACAGACTTGTGGAACTCTTCTGATATGTACATTGGGGTTTCCAAATACTTTCCTAGTGTCCATAAGGCAAAATATAGTATGGCACATATTTGAGAGAAATGTCATTGTTAAGGCTGCTTTGATGGAATGCTTTTAGGATTTCTCAAAATTGATGCCTTTTGCCTCACTACTGGAAATGGAAATGACTGCATGGGTCATGTCTGGGTATTATTTAGAAGGGAGGTAAGCTATATACCCTAGATTCTCTGGAAGCTTGTGATAGTGTCCTTACCCAAATCTCACACGTCTTCTGGCTAAAGTAAGTTATATGCACAGCAGAATCCCTGCTGCCTAATTCCAGGTGGCAGAAGAAAAAAAAAATCTACCTTTGGGATCAAATTTGAAATCCAATCAAAGGAGGCTCATAATCCAAGCATCCAACTTTGTTACTGTAGCACAAGGTTTTGCTTTTTGCTAAAGGGCCAAAGGCTCATCCTGGATTCTCAACATCAGCTGAGGTGGTCCGCAGAAGGAGCTTTGCTGGTTCAGTGAAATCAGCCAAGAGAAGACAAGGGCATCTGTGTTTGGGTCACCCAGGCAGAGTTCAGGCAGGCAAATTGTCCCTTTTCTGAGGCCTCTGTACTCCTTCTGAGGCCCTGAAGGCTTTATTCTCCCCCAATGTTCCCCCTCAGTATGAGTCCCTCCTAATTTTGGCTTGTGTTGTCTGCCAAATCCCCATTTCATATCAGGCAAGGCAGAGATGGGAGGTGGAAGGAAGTGGGCAGATACAAAAACCTCCATCGGAGCTTTGAATTAACAGTGTGGAAGGGTCTTGAGCAGCCCAGGGAGGGTGAGAACACACATGTGGTCCTTCTTCTCTGGCTCAGGAACTCCTCCAGCCTGCTGTGGGCCTCTCCAGAGCCCAAGCTTTTTAATTCTCTGTTGGAGTCGGGAGAGCAGAGAGATTTGGGCAGAATCAAAGGGGGCTGTTCAGGTAACACAGCTTAGGTAAGCTTTTTGAGACAAAGGAAGTGGGTGGGTGGCATTTGTTGTTTTCCTGTCAGAAGGAACAAAACCCAGATATGCTCTTTGAGTATGATCTAATTCGGGCTATGGAAACTTGGGCAAGCCATGGAGTTCTGTGGGGCTCAGTCTTCTCCTCTTTAAAAGGAGGTTAGAGTAGATGATCTTCCAGCTCTGAAATTGGCTGACCTTCTTCTAATGGGCAAAGATATAGGGTAAATGGCAAGTAGGCCACGCCTCTTTTCTAAGTAAGTTATGATTACCTTTAATGGCACAGGTGGTTTTAAAAGCAGAAATGGTTGATGTTCGAAGAACCCAATCACCATGTCCAGTGATTTCTGTTCCCCTTAATCAGAGGTGTGCTGGTAAACTTTTAAACTTTTAACAGTCAGATCTCTTTAAATTTAATCTGCATCATTCATATTTTCTCAAGTCTAAATAAGGGACAAAACAATTATCCAGCTGTGTTTTGTAGCTTTTGCTGGTTTCCAAGGTGTAAATTCTCATGCTGTAAATTTAAAAATGAGCTGGTTAGAGCTGGCTTCAGCAAACCCTTTCTCATGATTGCAGACATCATCATACTTCTTTGGAGACTGCGATGCCTTCAGAGCTGAATTGCCCAATGCTGATTTCAAAATTATAATAGAAATTACTTTGTTTTGCTGAATATATTTTGGACACTGCCACATAGAGAGCTCAGGTCCAATGAACTAATTTTGCATTAAATAATGTGATGCTAAACAGGGCTGCAGGAAACTGGGGTGCTTTGGGACCCAAGATTTCACTCCAGTGCCAATCAGTGAAGTGCTGCTCCGATGTTCATTGCATACTTATGGGCCAGTTTGAAAGAATTCAAATATGGGAATTAACATTAAAATCTCAGCTTTATAATATAGAAAAAAACAGTAGGGGAGATGCAATATCATTGTAATATGTCATTTGGGTTACTTGTAAATGTGATGGAATTTAAAATGATGAGAAGTGCCTTTCATTCTTTTTCATTGTTCTGTCTAGATATTTAACTTGGATTAAATTTATAATACAGGAACAAACACCCCTCTCCTCCACCCCAAACAGTATTGTTGACTGAGCAGGAAGAGCCTCATTGGGAGGAGAAATCACTTTTCTGGCCAAATCTAGATTTGATTTCTCATCTGAGAGCCCTCCTTAAGTGAGAGCATTGTTTAGGTGAAGAAGTTAAGTTTGCAGGAAAGTAGTAAGGTTGGTTGAGAAGCCATAAGGGTGGGGAGAATTTGATGTTGGAATGTGAGTGAGTGCAAGTGAAGCAGTGATTGTGAAACTAAGGGAAAAAAGGAATGTTTGTATTCTTTTATTTGTAAGTTATTCACTGGGGGGAATCAGCAGGGCTCCTTCTAGTCTTTTCTTTTCTAGCCGATCTGATTTTCTGAGAGTCCAAGAAAGGCAGCCTACGCCGATAGGATACTTAGCTTTGGGAAAACATGAACAGAAAGATGAATAATGTGTTCCTGTGGGAGCCTGGGCTCCCTCTGTAGTCATTGCTCAGCCTCTTAGAACCCATTCATTGGGAAATGCCTCTGGAAGGGCCAATTTCTTTGTCTTGCTTTCATTCAAAGTGGTTTTCCCTCTGTCTGCTTGTTAAACAACGACTTCAAAGGATTGCCGTGTTGACCTGCTCAAAATGTGCACCAGAGTGGCTATAGAGTCCTTTAGGGGAGACACTGTTTCCTTTGCGATTGGTTATACTTTTAGAGATTGTGAGGGGAAAGTATGTTGAACAATCTTCCCATACTGCAACCTTAGGAAACCCAGAATGTTGGTTCACAAAAACTGTGGTCTGGTGTCTGTGGTCTTCCTCTTCTCCCCTTTCTCCCCTACCCCCATTTGCTTGTTACTTTTTCATTTAACAATAAATTATCTGAAATAAGAATCCAGAGATGCCTCTTTTTCTTTCTTTCCTTTTTTTTTAATGGGGCTATTTAGCTATGAAAACTAAGAGAAATTGAAAATGCTGTTTGGCCATTCTGAGAGGAAAGGCCCTACTTGTGTTCTAATGGGTCACTTATAGGGACCCCAGTTCTTCAGAGGGAGTGCTCATTGATAAGATGAGTAACTGCTGACCAAGGGTGTAAGAAGGAGCTGAAGGAATGAGTATGGTCTCAGTAGTCAGAGGACCTGGGTTCAAATCCTGCTTCTGATGCTTATTACTGATGTGATTTGGGGATCAGGATATCTGGGGGGTTCTAGAGATAGCTCTCACTTCTCTTCCCTGGGCCTGGGTTTCCTTCTCTAAAATGAGAGGGTTGGATTATGTGGCCTCAGAGGTCCCTCTCTCTGCTAAAGCTGTAATCCTGGGTGAAGTAGCTTGTCTCCAGCATTGAGAACCATTTAGAACCAGAGAATGTGGAAGCTGGATTAACTGGTTGAATCACCTGATGTTACAAAGGGGGAAACTGAGTCTCAGAGAGCTGAAGTAGCAGCACTAGCACTAGAATCCAGATCTCCAGACACCTAGCTCAGTGTTCTTCTACCCCATCATGCTACTGTTTCTAGCTACCAGTTGTATGAGTTTGGAGTTGTTGATGTTGTTTAGACTGAACCTGTGATTTTGTGGGTATAAGGAAATCTCGACAAGGAAACGCCTTCCATCGTTGTAGGTCAGGTAAGTCCAGTGTCATTAAGCCAGTGTGTCAGAGGTGGGGCAAGACCAGTCCATCCTGACTCCAAGGCTCCCTGATTCTATCTACTCTGCCTCTCTGAGGTATAACATCCCACTAATAATAGAATGTTCCCCCAAAGTGTTTGAGCAGCAAATTATTCATTAAAATCTAGGCTTTTGACTGAGGGTGTCTGATTTGTCATTCAAATGTGAAATCACCTTCGTTAACATACTGGAATACATTTCTTCAATAAGGCCCCATTGGTTGCATAATTGACAGTATACCTGCATTTTTTAAATTGGAAACACCCCAGAAAGACCTCAGACAACTGATTTTTGAAGAACTTGGGTTTGGGGCTTGGGTTTTCTTTTTGAAGCATCTTTGCCTCTGGTACAATTTCTCATCCTTTGTATTTGGGCTGTTTGCCTCCATGAAGATGCTGAGTGCGTGTAAATTGGTGAGAAATTGAGAGTTGAGAATTATTCTGCCTTCCAAAGAGAATACATGGAGGTTCCCAGGTCACAACTTAAGTATTGGAAAAAGCAATGGGAAGAGTATTGGTCTGAAAGTTAGGAGATCTGAATTCAAGTCTTTATGGGACCATAGGGAGCTGTATTAGATTATATCTGATCCCTTTTCAATTCAGTTCAGTGAATTGTAGGGCAGGGTGGGGGAGAACGTTATTGTAACTAACTGTGAGGCTTTTTGATACTCAGTTACTTTGAGAATGTTGCCAGGTTTTGTTTTGAGATACCTCTGTAACAAATAACCTTGACTGCAACCAAGTAGATGGTTTATGACCCCTTTCCTCCAATATAGGTAATCCTGAGACTGGCTTCCCAGCCTTTTAGAAAGGGAAAGGTCTTCTGTCAATGGAGTTCATGGCTTGCTCCCACCACTGCCTCCAAAGTGTGGTGTAGCATTAAAGAGGTGTATTACAAATTCAAGTGAATTCAGTGAAGCATGGGAAGACTTTTATGAACTGATTGGAGTGGAAGCAGCAGAACTAGGAAAACAGCATCATGGTACAGTATAAAGAGCCCTGCCTCTTTTTATCAGAGGATCAGCACTCTTAGCCCAGCTCTGACACTTAACTGCATGACCTGGACTAAGCCTTGTCTCTGTTTACCTCAGTTTCCTCATTTCTAAAATGGAGATTATAACAGCACCTACCTCCCAGGGTTTTGTGGATCAAATGAGATGATTTTGTAAAATGCTTAGCACAGTGCCTGGCACAGGGCACAGGGTAGTACCACATAAATGTTAGCTATTATTACTAGTATCAGGTACTTGAGAGGCAAGATGGTATAGTAGAGAGTTGGTCTCAGAGTCAAGAATACTTGAGTTCTACATTCTCTGTTGTGTGACTCTGGACAAGTCCTTTCATGTCACAGGTCTTAGGCTAAATAAATGGTAGAAGAGTAGAAGGAATGTCCTCCCTTGGGTTTCCTTACAACAGTGAAATTATAGGTCTGAGGTTGGGGAGGGTGGAGGGCAAGATATGGGTACTTGATCCTGTGCTGTTCTGTACCATTGCTTACTTTTTCATCTAGGTCATGTCATATCCCAGTTAGACTGTAAATCCTTTGAGGGCAGGGCCTTTGTATCCTCAGGAGCACCTAACACAGAGTTATAAAGGCAGCACATACTGGAGAAATAGTGGCTGAATGAATGGATACTAAAGTAGGACAAGTGGTATGTAAATGGAGTCATTTTTCTCCATTTATAGTCATCTGCTCTGCCTGAAACTGAGTCACTATCATCAAGGGTCCAGAAAAAGACTTGTTTGTAAGTGAAGCAGTGTTACTATGGAGGTCATGAGTTTGAATCCTGCTTTAGTCGCTGTGTGATTTTGGGCAGGTCACTTAGCTTCTGTTTGCATCAGTTCCCTCATTTGTAAATGAAGATAATAGCACCTACCTTACAGGGTTGTTGTGAGCATCAGATGAGATAACGTATGCTAAGTGCTTTGAAAATATTTTTGTTGCTCAGTCATGTCCAACTTTTTTGTGACCCCATTTGGGGTTTTCTTGGCAAAGACACTGGAGTGGTTTGCCATTTCCTTCTCCAGCTCATTTTACAGATGAGGAAACTAAGGCAAACAGAGTGAAGTGACTTGCCCAGGATCATAGAGTTAGTGTCTAAGACTGGAATTGAACTCAGATCTCTAGACCTGGTGCTCTATCCACCGTATCACTTAGCTTACCCTTGAAAATACTAGAATACATAAACTTTACCTGCTGCTGCTGTCTTTTTGATATTTCTACTGTGCTTCTAAATGTTCTATAAGTATTTTTTCAAAGAACACTTAACTGCAAAAGAATAAATTCCCTTGAATGGGATTTTAGGTGGACCTCATGTTGAAGCAGTCGGTAGCAATGTGGACAGAACACTGGGCCTCCAATTCCTCAACTGTAAAATGGGTATAATATCAACACCTAGCTCCCAGGGCTGTTGTAAGGATTAGATAACATTTGGAACTATCAGATAAAATGCTAAAAGCACTTAACACGGTGCCTGGCACTGTTTGAATGTTTAGTCCCTTCTCCTCTCCAATTCCATTAAGATCATAGGATTTGGCATGGGGTGGAAACTGAGGCCCAGAGACATAAAAGGTAGTTAGTTGCCCAAGGTGCACACCTATAGGTGGCAAGGTAGTAGAGCCAGGACCCCAGTCTTGGTGCCCTGACTTCACAGCTGGGGCAGGTCATGTGCTGTGTATCATGCTGTCTCTCATCATGACAAGTGGTTTAGCCAGGGAAGGGGAACCTGCAGCCTTGAGGTTCCCACCCCTGATTGAGTCCATTTCCAGTATGTCTGTAGCATTGCAGGCCTCCAGAGAAGCAGGTTATGGGACAGGTCTTAACAGCATAAATGATGGAAGAATATTAGATCATCTGCACCCCTGTCTGGTCTCTGTGAGGGTGAACAAGAGAGAACCACTTGGGCTGGGCTGGGCTGAGGGGAATCAGTTTGACTTAAGGAAATTCAGGGGGACACTACAAGTGTTTCCATTTTTGTATTTTTGTTCTTTATAGAGATGTGGTTTTATTTTGGCACATAAGACATTTTGTTAAAGGAGAGGCTTGATCTCAATAAGAAAACAAAGTATCTGTCCTCTTCAGGGTTGGCCTGGTTTCCATTATTTCATTTTCTCTCTCTCTCTCTCTCTCTCTCTCTCTCTCTCTCTCTCTCTCTCTCTCTCTCTCTCTTTCTCTCTGTCTCTCTCTGTCTGTCTGTCTGTCTGTCTGTCTGTCTGTCTCTCTCTCTCTCTCTCTCTCACACACACACACACACACACACACACACACACAATCAGGATAGTTTTGCCAAAGCAGAAGAAAGTTTCTGCTCCACTACATTGGCTGTCGATAATTCTGGAGAGGGTAGGATCTTTGATGTCATGTTTCCATCAAGGAAATAATTGAGGCAATTCACCTTCACTGCTTGCTGTTTGCTATTAGTGTGACTCTCTTGTTCTGGAAGGATTGAGCGTTTCTCATTAGTCCCTTCTGGGACGCTTGGAGTTGGGCAAAATCCTTCCAGAGCAGAAAGTCGATAACGTTTTCTTCTATTGAGTTTATAGATTCGGATTCGTTCTTCCTCTGCTACTGGGTCTTCAAGGATGCCTTCCCAGCGGAGACTCTCATTGATCTTGTTGGAAAGGTCATCTTCTACTTCAGAGGAGGAAAAGGCAGCATTCCTGGAGGAGGCATAAGAGAGATGCTTGTTTTCCTCCTTCTCTCTTTTAATCTCTTTCATAGACTCTAGTTTGGTGCTAAGATCTTTGTTGGAACCTAAAATGGCATGAGAGGAAAAGAGAGGCTGAGTCTCTGTTCTGTTGACCTGAATTACTGGAACGGATCAGCTCAGTTAGCCAGAGATTGCCCTGAAGAGTTAACAAGGCTAAACAAACCAATCCAATGCCTATCATTCATGAGGATTCCTTGGGCACCTTAATGTTCGGTAAAAAAGCTCCCAGCACAGTGGGGGCTCCAACCATGATTCTGTGACTGAAGCTCTACAGAGGTTTTGTCTTGCCATAGATAGGATCAGTGTTGGGAATAGGTAAGCATGTCTGCAAATTTATTTGTATACCAAAGGCAAAAGAGCGTGCCATGTAGGATGGATTGACATCAGAACAAGAATTTATAAAATTCCCCTAATGTTACCTAAAGTACTAGAATTACGGGAAGTCTTTGTATTATTGGATTAGAAAAAAATTAATTAAAAATTAATTAGACTTCAGGACTATGTAATATATAGTTTAAGTGATATCAACTGTGGGCATTTTCATTGGCTGACCCTTCCTTTTCTAGGAGACAGAAATGCTAAATAACCCTTCCTTCAGTGTTGTGGTTGAAGATTCTCCAGCGTCCTGCTTTTGGAAAATCATCTTGTGCTGGGGGGCGGGGGGCACCTCCACCCCATGAGTCACTCTTGGGCAATGTTTAAAGAAAGTCTAAGCTAAGGGGGAAACAACGATGATAAATGTCACCATATGGCTTTACTGATTGCCTGAAAAAGTCATTCTGATCTTGCTGCTGCTGCTACCTTTCCCTGAAATGTAGTCTATATATGCAGCCAAGTGGGAAAAGGCTGGTCCAACTGGAGCCTTCTATCCTTGTGCCTGTGTCTACATAGCTAATGTGGGCATCTCTTCCAATCTCTCTGTAAGGGTCCCTTCAAATGCTAAAACTCAATGACTCAGTAATGCCAGTTTACAAATTTGGGAGCTGGGCAAGAAGTATGGGGGTGAGCACCACAGCTCAACAGCACCAACCCAGAGTCAATTTGCCTAAAGCAGCAAAGTAGCTTTCACTTTATATTTACACCCAAGCTTCCTGTGAACAAGTCAAGGTTGGCACCAAGTCTTATTTTTAAAAGAAAAGGGGCTCTTTGTATCAGTGGGTACTTAAAACATGTTTTAATGATGGCAGCTCTGCAGAGGGTCTATTTTAGGGGTGAGGTGGAGTGTGTATGTGGGGCAGGTGGGGGAGATGTTTGTATGTATCCTTGTCTTTATGTGTGTACATATGTCTATTTGGAAATAAGGTATTTCTGCTATATATGTATACTTGAGAGTAATATATGTACGAGTATGTGTAGGGTATGTTTTGAGAATTATCTATATATGAGTGTATGTGGTGGCAGCTTTGTATGTGGGTGCGTGTATGTGTCTATTTTATGGGGAGCTAGTTGTGTCTGGAAAGGAATGACTATGTGTATCTGCAGATACAGAGAAACTGGCAAATCTGGGCAAGTACGTATGTGTGGGAAGGTATCTGTGGATTTAGGTGCACATGTTTGGGGATGCCTTGCGTGTGGGGTGTGTGTGTGTGTGTGTATTCATATATATAACTGTATATGGTATCTGTGTGTTTAAGGGCCATCTATATGTATGAGTATTTGAGATTGTGTGTTTGAGAAAGGTATCTGAGTGTATGAGTGTATTTATTGGGATGTATCTATATATTTTAGAAGGTATTGGTGTATATTTGGAGTGTACATGTTTTAGTACAGCGTATATATGTTTGGATGCGACTTTTTGGTGTATTTTCTGGGGAGAAGTCCTAGAGACTTGTGTTCAAATATTTAATAGAACCATTGTTCTTTAAATGCTTGGTGCTATTTAAGGAGGGACTTCATTTTGCTGCTTAACCTAAGTGGTATACGTAGGAGCAATGGGGATGAATCCTCAGAGTGGCAAATTCAGGGTAGATTGTAGCAGAAAACAAAACAAAACAAAAACCAACTTCAGAACAATGAGAGCAACATCAAAGTGGAATGGGGTAGCCACCTTGTTTGTTGGTTGTTTGAGACTGAATGATTACTTGGTAGGTATATTATTGAGGTTTTTTTTCAGTTGTGGTTTCCACTAGATGGCCATTGAGGCCTCTTACAACTTTGAGATTCTGTAATTAGACATGTCATATGCCATTAGATTTAGAGCTGGAAACGCCCATTTTACAGATGAGGACACTGAGGCACAGAGAGGTTAAATGACTTGTCCAGGGAGGCTCAGTTAACACGGGTCCCAGGCAGAATTCGAATTTAAGTCTTCCTGGCTCCTAGCCCAGGCCACAACCCAGTCTCACTGTACCATGTAATATTGGGGATGTTTTTGGAATGGTTTAGAGAGGTTTGTGTCTGGTTGTGGGTCTTCATATGTGTGTGTGTGTGTCTGTGTGTGTAAGGGCTGGAGAGGAGTCCCAGCATGTTCGGGTACATGGGGGGGTGACCCTCACCCTCTTCATCTTACTATCTCCCTTGTCTCTTTCCTGAAGGTTCAACTCCTCCCTCTGCCTCTTACTACCTGTGGATAAGTCTCTCTGAGCCTCAGTTTCCTCATTTGTAAAACTAGAGGGTCCCTGAGGTCCCTTCCAGATCTAGACATAGCATCCTGTGACTCCTCTTCCAGGGTGCCCCACTTCTGAGGACCCCGCCCCCTTGATATTTCCTTCTGTCTGCCCCGCTCCCTCCTCTCTCCAATCCCTGGCACTGGTCCGCCCCTCCGTCTAGGCCACGCCCCTTGAAAGCTCCCTTACCTGTCCCACCCTATCTGATCCCCTATGTGGTCTTCGCCTCTTTGACCCAACCCCCTTGTAGGCCCCGCCTCCTCCCCAGGCCCCGCCCTGGCCCCGCCCCGCTCACCATCACCTCTGCCAGAGCCCTTGCCCAGCCCTGTGGCCGGCGACTTCTTCTTCTTTTTCTTCTTCTTCACCTTTCGCCGGCTGGTCTCGGGCACGCAGCCGGAGATGGGCGGCAGCCGGGACACCTGGAAGGCCTGGGTGGTGGCCTCCCGCTCCTCGTCGTCCTCGTCCTCGTCCTCGTCGCACTCCTCGCCGGCCCCCGGCCCCCCACGTCCGCCTCGGACGTTCATACCGCCGGCCCCTACTGCCCGAGTCCGGCCGGGCTCCAACCAGACCCGGTTCAACCGCGAAGCAGTCGCCACCACTGCCACCTCTAGGGCCTTCGCCTTGGCCACCCCCGGCCGCTCCCGCAGCCACCCCACGCGTCTCCACGGCGACGACCTGGCCACGCCCCCTTCGACCGCAGTGACACCGCCCCCTTTGCCCGCCCTCCTCCGAACCTCTCTCAGGCGCATGTGCGCATGCGCTTGAAAACTGTAGCGCGCTGGTAGAGTTGAGTCCCAAGTTCGAGAGGAGACCCCAGAAGGCTTACAGACGAGGAAACCGAGGCAGGGCAGGTCAAAAGGGACCAATAACCTCGAGTCTAGAGCTGGAAGTCACCCTCAGCCCATATGGTCCACCCCTTTTGTTTTACAGATGAGGAAACTGAGGCTGGAGATGAAGCGTAGTCCTGGGTCCATCAAACTGTTCCCTGAAAATCTTATCTCTATGGACTCCTGGGTCCGAATTGGCTGGCTTCCCTTCCTCCAGACCCTCATTTCCTCTCTGGTCCTTCTTGCACACACCTGCCAGGTGTTATTCCACAGGCTCCTGAATTTCTGAGATAAAATTAAAAACTCCCCTCTTTGGCTTTTAAATAGTAACAACAACAATAGCTAATGTTTTATAAAATATATAAGGTTTGTAGGTGTGTGGGAGGATTTGAACTCGGGACTTCCTGACTCCAAGCTCTTTACTACCTGACTCCAACATATCTTTCTAGCTTTGTTATTCCCCTTTATATACTCAGCTCAACCACACTCATCTACTTGCTGTGGCCACAACATTCCAAGTTCCATCTCCCACCTCCACATCTTTGCATAGATTTTCCTACTAGCACCCCAGCCCCAAGCCTAGACTGCACTAGATCCTCACCTGAGCCTCTTGGAATCCCTGTTTCCTTCAAAGATCATCTTCAAGTGCTACTTCTTACAAGAAACCTCTCCTTATCTCTCCATCCTCCCCCCCTTACCTGCCTTGTATTGACTAATTAAGTGTGTGTTTCCCCTGGCTGAAAGACATCTCCTTGAGGGCCCAGACTGCTTTGTTCTTTAAGTGACTGAGGTTTTTTCAGATTTGAACATTTTCCCTCTATCCATTATACCCCTCTGCATCTTTAAACTTTTGTTGCTATTTTTAAAAATGTATTTGTAATCCATGAAGGACACGCATTGACTCCAGTGACTGATTACTTATTTTATTTTATTTTTTAAAAGCCTCTATTAGAGCCCAGGAAATGTCAAGCAATCTAGAAAAAGGTGCCCAACAAATTGAGTAGACCTTCTCACTCCCCTATCCTGGATTTACGGGAGAATATTGACAAAGACCCTACCTTCTATGGACAAGAGCCATGTTTTAGAATGGGTAAGTATGCATCACTTGCACCCTAATATGCATCAGTGGAAGGACCCAAGAGAATGAGATCTTCTCTCCTATCTTATGTCTATTGAAGCATCAAAGAAGGTCATCATTAATGTTTGTGTTCTTTTAAATCTATTTTTTGGGGGTTCTGCATCACAGCATATAAATCTTTATTTCTTTGTTGCTCAAGTGCACTGGGATTTAACTAATGGAGGTTTTCTCTTCATCAACACACATGGTGCCCATCCCACAAGACTCTTGTTTCATGTGCTGACATTGCAAGGGTACCAGTGGACTACCCAGGATGCCCCTTTGCTATCCATTCTTCTTGCTACAGGACCATCTCATGTTTATCCCATCCCAGCCACCTTATCATCTGTCTGCCACCACTGTCCTGCTTCACCCCATCTGGAGCTGAAAGCTCCATCCTGGACCTGGACCTTTGGAGTCCATGTTCCCACTCAGGGGGAAGGAAATCCTTCCACCTTTGGAGTTACTGCCCTAGAGCCCACCCCAGTTGATAGGTGACTGAGTTCAAATGAACCACTAAATCTTTTGGCTGACCCTAGATGCCAGGCCCTTTACCTGTGCTATTTGCCTGCTCTTCCTTCTCCAACTCTGCTTTCTACCTCTTGCTCTGAGTGCCATTAAATCTGTAAGAGGAATATCCTATGCCTTTATAATGGAGGGCTGGCCAATGAGGGCTCAGCCCTTGGAGTACTATGCCCTGACCTTCGCATGGGTCAGTGATGAGCCTTCTTTCAGGCATGCATAATGGAGAAGACCTTCCCCACAACTTCAGGATAACAAAAGTCTTCTAGTTCAGGCTCCTGATCCTGATCAAGCTCATAAAAAAAAATTTGAATGGATAGATTTTCTTTTTTTTCCTCCCTCGATCAATTGAGGCAAGAAATGCCGTGAGCTGCTAGATGGAAGAGTGCTTCCACGTGGCTGCCAAGTGTCCTCAAACACAGGATGCCTCAGCATCTTTTGTTTCTTGTGTCTATTCTTTCCTGATTGTAGATAGATTCGTATCCAGAGATGGAACAGATCATGTTAAGATCTTTTGAGCATTAAAGGAGCCATTGGTTGACCCAAGACTGGAGTGGGCAGCAAAATCGGTCAGGAGGTATCCCTGAGGGGGCAGCCCTGATTGCTTAACCCAGCCAAGCAGAGAGCCTGATAAGCTGAGAAAAGGCACAACCCAGCTCAGCTATGTCTCCTTTAATGTATGTTGAAATGACTTCTGTTGAGGAATGGATGAACAAACTGTTGGTGTATCAATAAAAAGAAATATTATTGTACTACAAAAACATTACAAATGTGAAGAATTCCAATGCTCTACTTATATCGTTATATGGTGGTGAGTCACAAACACTATAATCTATAAGGAATGAAAAATATGTTTTCCACAGAAGGCATTGGAGGTGGGTGTAAACAGGCTGCAACATGTATTAATCAATGTGCATTTATTAAGCACTTACTATGGATTACATTACAGGCTGCCAAACCTCGATCCTGGATTACTCCCACCATCTGTTGATTTTACTTTGATTCCTGTGTTACTGAACCGAGCTAGAAAAAAATTGTGAAATGTGCTGATTCCAGCTGCAAATATATGTTACATAATTTCAACTGGGCTCTCACCACAGGAAGGCAATCCTATTGCACCTCCCTAATCAACTCACTATCCTGTTTACCCCTGTCCTTTAGAATAGGTGACTTCCTTTAATACTCAACTCAAATGTTACCTTTTGCAGGAGACCTTTCCCAGTTCCCCCAGCCCCTAGTGCCTTCCCCACTAAAGATAACTTCTGTATCTACTCCAGTGGTTTGAGAACCCGTTAGGGGTTTGTGATGATGGTCTAAGAGTTGTCAGCAAAAATTCTTGAATGATGCCTTAAGGCAGTAAATAGTTACTTGGGAATATTCTGAATAGTATATTAAATTCCTCTGAGGTTCATAGCAAATTTTTTGGGTGGTTGTTGAAAGGGGTTCACAGAATAAAAAACGTTGGGAACCGCGGATCTTCTCTGAATGTAGCTGGGACATATCTATGTATACACGCTGTTGCCCCCAGTGAACTCTGAGTTCCTTTAGAGCGGAAACTGTTTTTCGCTTTGGATCCTGCGTGTCATACACAGGGCTTAGGATATTGTTTGTAGTTCAGTCTGTTTCCAGCTGTTAGTGACCCTGTGGACCACGGCATGCGAATATTCTCCGTGGAGTTTTTATTGTTGTTGTTTGGCAAAGATACTGGAATGGTTTGCCATTCCATCTCCAGTGGATTAAGGCAACAGAGGTTAAGTGACTTGCCCAAGGTTACATGACTACTAAGTGTCTGAGGCCAGATTTGAACTAGATCCAGGTCCGGCTCTCTATCCCTCAAACCATCTAACTGACTCCAAGACAAACACAAGTTAAGTGACTTGCCCAGGGTCACATAGCTAGTAAGTGTCTGAGGCTGGATTTGATCCACTGAGCCCATCTAGCTGCCTCTTGCTTGGCATTTAGTAGGCGCTTAATAAACGCTTGTTGGACAATTCCTTAAGTGAGAAAAATCCTTCTTATTGGATCTGCACAGTTGGATTGACTCCTGGGCTTTGGTTTCCAAATAGGATCCTGGGCAGGGTTGATGTAGACAGACATTTTCTTTCTCAAAGAAGCAGGGGAAATCAGGAAATCTTTCTATAGAGGACTCAGAGGTCAAACTCTGGACCTCTTCACCTTAGGGTTATCTACAGGACGACTCTCAAAGGGGATGTCGGTGGGGAGCTGCCCAGGGAATCATTTTCTAGAAAGCAATTATGCCTCTAGGGAAGCTGAAATTCCCTCTCCTCCACAGAGCAGGTTGGAGTGTTCTTGGATTCCCCCTTCAGGCCATGTACAAGCCATTCCCTGGAACATGTGCTTTCTGAGGGGCTATTACTGCTTCTGGTAGGAGTATTGGAGAGAAAGCCCTTCCCCTGCCCCCTGCACTCTGAAAGAAGGCACAAGGAAAACTGGGAAGAGATAGAGATTGTGAGATCTGAGAGCTTGAGCGTAATCAGTTTATTTTTATATTGCTTCAGTGATTCACTCACTATGAGTTTCCTACATCCCATCAGTTGCCCAAACCCTTGTAATCTCATCAGGGTGATTGGGAGACTCCTCAGTTTGATCAGGGACTCCTCTAACCACCCAGCCTCACAGTTGATTTCAGCACATAACGTTTTTTTATTCTCTGTAAGACCTCTTTAGGATACTTTGCCTGTCCATTCTCGTTCACTTTTCTTCTTATACACTCATTATTAGTGTGCGCATTCTTCTGGTTCTGTTTTTTTCCCCCCACTTTGCATTGGTTTGTAAAGGTCTTTCCAGATTTCATTTGAGTATCTCATGACACCAAAGCACCAAAATTTATTTAACCAAATCTCTCCATTGAGCATTTGGTTGTTTCTGGTTTGTTTGTGATTAACATGATGCCAACTATGAAAACTCTTTGTACAGATCACCTTTTGTGCTTATCTGTTTATTATACTTTCAGGGCCTGTTACTCAGTGAATCAAACCCAAGTGCTTATTAAGCCCTATTATGTGCCGGGTGCTTTGCAGGGTAGAGAAGATACAAAGGTGATAGTGAAACAGTCCCTGCCCTCAGGGACCTTCCATTTGCTTCCGCGAGATCACACACACATAAAACAATGTATCTACACTACCACTCCCCTAAAACATACAAAGTAAATTTTTATGGGTTGTAAAGGCCCAGGCAGCAGGGAAGATTGGAAATAGATTCATGCTGAAGGTGGTATTTGAGCAGAGCTCTTAGGGAAACAAGGGATTTTCAGAGTTGGAAGGGAGGTGGGGATTCATTCCCACCCTGGGGGACAACCATTGCAACAATAATTCACTCGGTAGGTCAGGGCGTAGGATTTGGGGGAGTAACTTTTACTATGTTCTTGTGGATTGCTTTCCTAAAAGATGGGATATTTGCAATTCCACCTTCAATGTATGAGTACTCTTGTTCCTCTAAAATCTCACTAACACTGTTTCATTGCTCTTTTATTTTTTTGGAGGGGGCCCATTTGATAGGTTTGAGGTGATACCTTGACATTCTTTAAATTTATTAGTTAATCTGAGCATTGTTTTCAACGTTGTCTTTGCTTCTCTGTGTACATATAATAACAATAGCTAGCATTTATACAGCAGTTACCATGTCCCAGGTGCCCAATAAGCACTTTAAAAATATAATTTCATTTGATTCTCACAACAACTCTGAGGGTAGGTGCCATGATTATCTCCATTTTACAGATGAGGAAGCTGAGGCAGACAGGTTAAGTGATTTTCCCGGGGTCACATGGCTAGGCTAGATTTGAATCCAAGTCCAGCACTCTAACCACTGTGCCACTTAGCTTTTGTGATTAGCATTTTAAAGTGCCTACTATGTGCCAGATACTGTGCTAAGTGCTTTATGAATATTATCTCATTTGCTCCTAACCACAATCCTGGGAAAGAGGTGCTTTTATGGTCCCCATTCTATAGATGAGGAAACTGAGGCCAACAATTGCATCTCCTAGTAGAACATAACCTCCCTGAGGGCAGGGATTATTTTTGTCTTTGTATCCCTAGCACCTAGCAAAATATCTGGCACATAGTTGATGATTGATAAAAATTTACTGAATTTAAACTGAATTGATGGCTGATGTTTGTCCCTTGGACAAATCCCAGTGGAGAGACAGCCCAGTATAGGTGTCTTGTTGCCTATCTTGCTCACCTGATGTTCTCAGTTTCTCTTTGCCAGCTCCTTATAGGTTATTTTCTTAGTTCCCCACCCACAAAAATGTGGAAAAACTAATGAATATTTCAGCTTTGCCTAGAGGCATACGTATGGTTACCAAGACTTCTTACTTTCCTGTAAACATAGAGGCATTGAAATAACACCTGTCAGGTACATGGCAGCTCAATTAGAACAACAAAACCAACCCAACCCAGCCCACACTCTCCCCTTGTCCTTGGGCCTCCCAGAGGAAAAGTCCACTGAGCTGGAAAGCCCAGCTGTCACCCTTTGATGGAGAAGCAATGGTGGAAAGAGACAAGAGGCCCTATGGAGAGAGACTGTACTCAGTAAACAGGCAGTGGCAGGCGAAAGGGTACAGTGAATGGGGAATGGATGACTGATGCTGGGGCTGAGAGTCTCTGCTTTGCCAGTCTTTGGCATAAACACCTTCATTTCACCCCTTAACATGCCCACAAAGGCCTCAACAGTAGCTCATAAACAGTTGAGAAAGTCCACATGGGAGAACCAAGAGAAATTCTGGGTTTGGAGTCAGGGAACAAGGTGAGTCCTGATCCTGCCTCTTACGGTCTGTGTGACCTTGGGCAAGTCCACTTCCTCCTCCATAAAACACAGAGACTTCTTCTAGCTTCCAATCCATGTGGTTATGATCCCACGATTCTCCCTCTCTGGTGAGCCTCACCATCCACTCCAGGGTCCCGTCAGTCAGGGTTTACCTGACTTCTAGCACCACCCTGTGGTTTGGACTTTCCTTAGAAGGGAAAGGAGCTCAGGGTTCTAGAAAGGCAGCTCTCCAGCATTCCAGGGAGTCCTCCTTTCACCCTAAGGATTCATAAAGCCCACCGGCCTTGAAGATCATAGAATCAAAGGATACAGATAAAGCTGGAAGAGACATGAGAAGACATGGAGTCTAATGCCCAGAGAGGTTAATCAATCAACATGCATTGTTAGGAACCCACCCTGTTCTAGGCACTGGAGAGAAAAACACAATGAAAACAATCTCCATTTGCAAGGATTTTAGCATCTAATGGAAAAGACTGAACGTGTGCATGTACATGCATGTATACATAGATGTGTGTGTGTGCGTGTGTATAGATACATATGTGTGTATATGTGGGTGGGTATGTACGTACAGAGAGAGAGAGAGAGTCTGTATTTTGTGTACACAAGGGTGCTTGGGAGGAGGGGCACCAGCAGTTGGGGGCCCAGGAAATGCTTCTTGCAGAAAATGGAGGTTGAGTTACAGGCTGAAGGAGAAGGAGGCTCCTGGGAGGGGGAGGGAGGTAAGGAGGAGCATGGTGGGGGATGGTGAGTGCCAGGCTGCAGGCAGGAGAGATGGATGGCCTTCAGGAGCTCTTCTCTCCCCTGCCACACTCTTCCTTTCTTTCTCTGGGTCTCTTGAGCTCCGTGGCTCTGTCTGTTTTTATGTGGCTCTCTCTGGCCTTCTCGTGGTAGTCCACATCAGCACAGACTCTTCAAGCTTAGAATCTTCCAGGGCACAAGGCCCAGGGCCAGGTATGATTCAGCTGGTGCCTGTTCAGGTTTGGTATTAGAATGGGATGAGATATTCAATGGCTAACTGAAGGAAGTTTACTTAGCTAGGGCATGGAAAGGATATTTAGAAAAGGGGGGGAAAGAAAAAAAGATATTTAGCAAGGAAATGAGAGCACTTAGCTTGGGCAGAAATGACCTTCTTGTCTCTGTTTAGAAATAGGTCCAATTAGAATTAGGAGTTAGCAGAGTAAGGTGTTGGAACATCAGTCCAGCCCAAAGGGCCTGCCCCTCTGGGTGGGTGGGGGGAAGTGGCTGCTTAGGTCCCCAGCTGACTAGCAAGCAGTAGTCAAGGGAGGTGTGGTTTGAACCTCAGACTCCTAGGCCAGTCACATTCTGGGACGGCTTTGTAGCCTTTCAAGGAGAAGCTGGCCAGCCCTTGTAGCAGGGGAGCAGAAACCCTGGTAGACAATGGTTCTGTCATGCCTGCTTGTCAGATTTCTCTCTGTACAGTGCTCAGCAATGGGTCATATGCCCTTTAGTGCCTGATAAAGGCAGCTGATGGTGCCCCCTCTCTAACATGGAGACTGATTCTAATACCTCTTACCCACCTCACTGGGAAGTTTTGGGGGCTATAGCAAAGAGTCCTCTCCGTACCACAAACTGCTCACCATTTCGTTAGTTTGTTCACCTCCCTAAAGCAGCCCCCAACTATGATGCAGTCACACAATCTCCCTGGACTCAGCCCCTTTGGTCTCTATTTCCTCAAGAGCCCACACACAATGAACAGTCATAACTAGAGAGAGATAGGCTGGACTTTACCCTAGGGCACTGAATTAGAGGGTACCAACAGCACTCTGCCTCTGTAGTGTGGAAACAATAGAATTTAGCACCTAGTTACCAAGAATAATTGTGTAAAATGAGAAGCTATGAGATGGATTGGGAAGGGAGATCCTCCCCTACCCAGCCTTTGTTGGGATTCACCTTTCCTCTCCCTTTCCACGATCCCCCCACCTTTCATTGTACCACTTGTCCCAGATTGGTGGTTGTCTTAGAAAACAAAATTCTACCTGACATCCCATACTGGGGACTTACTGCAGTAATAGGGGATCCATATGTTAAGCGGGGCTACTGGACAAGTCTCCTCATGGCTGGCAGAGCAGCTGGTTAAATCATGGAGACTTCCTTCTAATAACTCTTGGCAAAGCTAGTATTTACACCACCCAGAAGACTTCCTGGGAACATCTGAATCTGAATCTGGCTTATTTCTAGTTCTTCCTTAGGGATAGTTAGGATCCTGTTGGAAACTCCCAGGAGGCATTGAGGAAATTTATTTCAAACCATGTAAACAACAGAAATCAGACTTACATCCTAGCTTAGAGAGCAAGAGAATGATTATACACCCATCCCTGTACATTGATCTCTCCCTCTATTGCTTGAGTTCACAATCCCTGTAAACTCACAGCAACATTGCTAAGATGATTGCCTCATGAATGGCCTTGAGGACCTCAAAGAAGGGCCATGTCTAGGTCTGGCCACTTGCCTGCCAGCTGATGTCTTGGGCTCTACCATTTCCTTATGCCTGTTCTTTATTAAAAGCTCTCATTTCTCTCCTAGAAATCCCTGCTCCATACTTTTTATTCAAACATCTTAGGTCTGTAGCATTTGGGAAAGAGAATCCTTTCCTGTAAGCATGTCAACTCCATGCAGAGTATTTTTGACATGCCTTATACTCTTTGAAGGAATCATGGTGACATATCTGTAAGCTATGGCACAAGGTCATCAAACCAGACCAGGTTTGATCTTTTGTTCATTATGCCCTTGATCTAAAGTTTACTCTGGGGAAAATCTCCAAATATAGTTTGTGTGCAGGCCTCTCCAAAGCTAGGTGAAAGGGTCCTCCGATTTTGTACAAGAGCTCAAGGTAATAAGGCAGACATCAGGGGCAGTACAATCTTCATTCCACACTAGGAGAAATGAAGAAAATGCCCAGGGCTCAGAGGACCCCAGAAACAAGAAAATTCTACTCTCTTTCCGGTGATTTCCACTCTCCACTTTCCACAAGGTCCTAAAGTCTTCCAGGCTTATCATAGCACTCAGTTGTTTTGGATTCTCCTCTGAGAGGAACATTTGGGACTGGGCACCCCGGCCATTTTGGTGATTCCTATTCCTCCCTCCCCCCAGAGTGGAATTTAGCCTTTCGATTGAAAATTTTGAGGCTGAAAACTCCACTATTAAAGGGAAAGGGGCAAGAGACAACCCTGTTTGCCATTAGTCCCTTGACTTGCAGCCCTTTGACTGCACTTGAGGGCCTATAGGGCCACATGTGGCCTTGAGACTGCAGGTTCCCCATGCCTGTCCTATACCATCTGAAGAACTCAGTTTAATATGAAATGGGGGCAGTCAAGATCCTTGCCCTCCCTTCCCCACAGGCCATTACATGTCATCCCTTACTGCATCCCTTCCCCACACCAGGATCCAGGACCTTCTCCAAGAGGCACAATGCCCAGAAAAGTCTTTTCTCTATAGAGAGATAGATGCCCACACTCTTGAACTTGGAATTACAATCATGCATGGCTGGCCCTGTCCAGGACATTTCCCCTTCTATGGCTAGAAGACTGGTTTCTGGGAATCCCATTGCCTGGGAAATCTCCCTTTTCTGTTTATGAAGCTAAAGAGCAACACACAGAAACTCTGAGCACTTGGCTGCATCATCGCTGGGGGCCATAGGACTGAGTAATGCCCACTGTCTCTCCAAGGCTGCTTTCAGCCAGGCTGGCTTGCCTGCCCCATAGGTGGCAAAGGGGAGCAATTTCAATGAGGAGGAAAATTAGGACTTGTCTGAAAAGATTGATGTGGATACATCACTCACCAACCGACTTAGATTTTAAAGAGAAATCACAGAAGCAAAGCCAGAGCAGATTGAATATAAGTATTGCACGGATCTGTCCAAATCAGTAGCACTTTAAGATGTGCAGGATGAGCTGGTGGGGAAAGTGAAGGACAAGAAGGGTTTCTTGTCAGATTATACTGGGGGAAAGAGAAGGGTCAAAGAGAGGATAAGGTTACTGCTCGAGGTTGAGGGGAGGGAGGACATATGACACCGGAGGGAAGGATGAGCCATTCCATTTTGGTCTTTATTCTGCTTTCTCTGCCAAGGAGAATGAACTTGGCATTAGAAATGACTGAACAAAAATGTCTAACAGTATGTAAGGTAGAGTACCTCATCCTTCTTGAATCACCTCACCTGGCCCAAAGGGACCTCAGCCTCAAGTCTTCCAATAATAATTAGGATATTCGAAAAATTGTGGAGAACAAAGAAATGGCACAGGACTGGAGAAGGTCAAATCTCTCTCTCTCTTTCTCTCTCTCTCTCTCACTCTGTCTCTCTCTGTCTCTCTGTCTCTGTCTCTGTCTCTCTCAAAAGAGGAAGGCAAGGCAATCAGGGTTAAGTGACTTGCCCAAGGTCACATAGTTAGTAAGTGTCAAGTGTCTGAGGTTGGATTTGAACTCAGGTCCTCCTGACTTTAGGGATGGTGCTCTATTCATTGCACCACCTAGCATCTCCCCCTCTCCCCCCCCCAGTCTTTTTCTTTTTCTTTTTTTTAAAGAAAAGAGAATAGAATCATTCACTGCAAACCATAGACTGGTGAGGTTGACTTTCACTCATGGGGAAATCCTAGGATGGAGCATTAAAGAGAGGGCCAGAGAGCCATTCATCAGGAAGGGGCCAAGACCTGGCCAGTGCAGTGAATTTGTTTTGTTTAACTATACATGTTTATAAACAAACTTTGGGTTTTGTTTTTCTTTCTTTCTCGATGAAGAGAGAGAACAAATGAATTTTTTGTTGATGGAAAAAAAATAAAAGAATAGATCTATGTCTGACTAGCCAGATTTTTAACAGTCCTTGAGAAAGTGTCTCTCATTATTCTTGTGGAAAAGATGGAGGTGGGGAGGGAGAAGGTTCTAAAAGATAATATCAGATGATTCAAAGCTGCTTGAACGGATAGATTCACAGAGTGAAGTCATGAACGGTTCGATATTAACTTGTAAAGACGTTTCCAGGGGAACACCACAGGAACTTGGGTTTGGTTCTGTGCCTTAAAATTTTTTTTTTACTGTTGATTTAGATAAAGGTATTTACTGACTCTGCAGGTTTGGAACATAACCCAGGGCAATGTCATGGAGTGGAAATTGTACTGAGTCAGAGGACCTGGGTTCAAATCTCCTACTTACTACTTTGTGACCTTGGACAATTCCCTTAGCCTCTCTAGGCCTCAGTTTCCTCCTATGTAAAATGAGAGAGTTGGTCTAGATCAGGGCTTCTTAAATGTTTTGCACTTTTCAGCCCTTCAGGGCTTCTTAGCCTGTGGCTTAAGACTGGTAGGGACCCACAGGTTAAGAAATGCTGGTCCAGATGACAACTACGATCTCTTCTATGTCTAAATCTAGAATGTTCTTTCTAATTTTCATGTATCTCCATGTTTTAGATTCTATTTATATACATGGTAGATTTTTCTTTAAAGGCACTTGTTGATTTATTGTTTTTTTAAGTCAGATTTTCAAATGAATTTAGCCAGAAGGTACTATATTTATATAGTACTTAAAATGTATTGAACCAAGATATCCATGTCCAGCTGAAGGGTGAGGGTGGAGCAAGAGGTAGAAGGGAAGAGGCTGTTCTGATGAAAGACCCTTTGGAATTAAGGGAGGTTGGGAAATCTTGGAACAAAGGAGAAGGTATTAATTCTACTTGTACACATATACACAGCTGTGCATAATAAGCATTTTTGAATTATATATGATTGCACAGTAAATATTTCAGAAGCGAATATTGTTAGTATCACAATTTCTTGGTGGAGTTGTTATCCACATACATGGAACCCCGTTAAACAAAAGTTGAAGGTGCTTGGGGCATGTGTATGTTCTTTCTCCTCAGACTTTTCTCACCCAAAGACCCTGTTGATCATTTCCATGAACTGTTCCTGTTTGGAAAGCCACATCCAACCCAATTATAGGCCCCACCCCAAATCCCACAGAACCAGACAAAACCGGGTTTCAACTGGAATGAACGAGGAGGAAGGACACCACTTTGAGAGACTGTAAGCTGTTTCAGGGCAGATCTGACTTCTTCATGATCATCATCTTATACAATATAACAATAGTCACTATTTATGTAGCACTTCAATGCTTACAAAATGTCATCTCATTTGACCCTCACAGCCCTTTATAAGTAGGCGTGTTACTATGCCCATTTTACAGATGAGAATGTATCCCCAGTGCCTGCATCTCCTAGCACAATGCTTGACATGTAGTAGGTGTTCAATAACTGTTGGTTGAAATGTTCACAGAAATGATAGAAATTGGCAGCTTCATGTCCAAACTTCTCTTTTTTACTGTGAATACAGAAATACTCATTTTTTTGGGTGTTTGTTAAATTCCAATTTAAAACAAATGGAAACAGAAACAACCACAAGAAACAGTACATTGTGTAATTATAACGGCCAAGCTTGATCCCAAAGAAGGAATGAGGAAATGCTCCTCCCTCCCTCTCTCTTTGGAGAGATGGGGGATTGTGGGAGTGGAACATTGCGTACAATATCATACTTGGTTGATAATGGAAGCTAGTTTTGCTGAATTGCTTTTTTCCCCTCTTGTTAAAGTTTTATTGCAAGGGATGGCTCTTTGAGGAGGAAGGGATATATTCAGAAATAAATGTGATATTAGAACAAAAGAGATATCAATGCCAGTTTTTAAAAATAAAAACTTGAATGAGCGAATGAGATAATGATGAAGTGATATCCAGCCTTAAAAAGATGAATCATCTGGGTGCATAACAGTGCATATGATGTTGTTTTTCCCAATATATTGATGAGTTTTGCTAAATATTTTTTAAATGTCATAAGGAATGGGCTTTCTGGGAGGGGAAAAGGGGACAAATCTAGGTGATTTCAGAACAAAAGCTATTAATAAGAATTTGTTTCTAAAAAATCAAATCCTGTAGGTCATGGGGTAGGGGGATCCCTGTTTCCCCTATCAGCGCCCCTTCTTCCCAGGTGGGGCTCTTTCTGTCCATCTTTTCCTAAGCACGCCTTCATACTTTCAGCCTCTCACCTGCCAAAACTGTTGGGCAGGTGAGGGTTGGAGGTTCTGGGTGTGGTCCCCAGCTGCCCTTCCTTGTTTCCTGTCCTGGTCTTACCCTGGCATGGAGCCCTTGGAATCTACTTGGTATGAGCCTGCCCCTGAGGCCTTTTTGCTAGTGGGACAGTAAACACAGATCTCAGAGTTGGGAAGGATCTTAGGGCCCATAAGGGAATGAGACCCTTTTCTAGCAGAAAAGTAACCATCCCTGGTCTTCACTCAAGTACCCCCATTGCCTAAGCCCATTTCATTTTTAGATAGTTCTGATTGTTGGCAAATGTTTCCTTCTATCAAATCTAGATTCGCCTCTTGGAAATTTCCACCCATTGCTCTTAGTTCTGCAAGGCCAAGCAGAAGAAGCTGAATCCATTTTCACCTGACAACCCTTCACATACATGTAATCTACCTTATATAGAGCTTGTGCAGGTATACCCTGTTGGCTTCTGGCCATTACTCATTGCTGAGGGGTATAGATGATGGGGTCCCCCGGTTGGCTGATGACTCAACAGGTGTAGGATCAAAAAGAGAGAAATGCCTGGTTCTGTTTGACTCCAGAGGACCCGCGAATTAATAGTTATAGGCCGTCCCAAGTGGAATGGGCTGCCCAGGACCGTTACTAGCCTTCAAGCAACGGCTGGATCTCTCGCTCGTGGGATTTGTTGGGAGAAGGGATCTTTGTTCAAGCACAGGTTGGACCGGAAGGCCTCTGGGGGTCCCTTCCAGCTGAGCTAGGAGGTAGGCATGCTTCTAGCTCAGGAAAGTATCTCTTAAAGGTGAGAGCCCAGAGTAGTCCCACTGGGACACTTTGCCAAATGAGCCTGGCATGGGGTTGGAGCCTCCTAGCTAGACTCTCGTCTTCCCGCGGTCTCTGCCTGGGGGATGTCAGGCATATCCCGGCTCCCAGGTGAGGCGGGCCAGGAAAGGCTTGGCCTAGGAGGATGCTGTTACCAGCCACCGCCGCCAGAGGGCACTCGGAGAGCGCTCAGGAGGTCAGTGCGGCTGGGCTCCCCGCATGTCCGGGTAAGCTGGGGAAGGCGGCGAAGTCCTACTTGGCCCCTTCCCCTCCCAGCCCAGCCGCGTTCCCTGTACAGATAGGGCCGGACGCCAAGGGGTGCGGGAGAGGGGCGAGGCCGTGGAGCAGGAGCGGGGACAGGGGCAGCCTGTTTTAAGGACGGTGTGTTCGTGGGGTCGAGGCTGCCTTCGAGTTGGGGTGCAGCACGGCCCGAGCCGTGGACGCTGCGGGAATCCGGGTGCAGGAGCCGAACTTCCCGGCCCGCGGGGGTCAGGGAGGCTCCCCGGAGGGGCAGGGGCTCTACAGGGCTGCCCTGGGGAGGAGCTCAGCGGGGACCGCGGCACGCGGCGGAACCCTTTGGACAGCTGTGGACACCAGGCGGCGCTGGCTGCGCGAGTGACCGAGGGCACGCGTGGGAATGTGTGCCTGCGCCCGTCATTGTGGATGTGAATACACTGTGTCCTTTCCAAGCGATGTTTAGTAACCGCCTGCCTTGGTGCAGGGTTGCAAGAGAAAAGAAGTGCCCGCCCCCTTCCCCCCACCAGTGACACCTGGGAAGCTTACTGGGATGGGTGACTTTGGCCAAGTCCCTTTCTCCTTCGAGCCTCAGTTTTCATCTCTGTCAAATGAGGGTAAATCATCGTCCCTCTATGAGCCTCAGTTTCCTTCTCTATAAAATCTAGGCTTTGCCTCTCTGGATTACAAGGCGGTACATTTAAACCTGGCCTGGGGAGGGAGCATCTGGTCCAACCCCTTCACTTGATAGGGATGGAAACTGAGGCTCAGAGAGGGCAAGGGACTTAATCCAGGGTCATCACAGCTCGTGTCTGGGAGGGAACCATAGTGGGGGCCGAGAGCTGGAGAGAGCGGGACATGGGGACTTGCTTAGCTTCGCTGAGCACACGGAATCTTGCACCGTGAGCAGGATTTCCCATCACAGCCTGGACCGCAGAGCTCAGCTTTCCCTGCGGCAGAAGCGGGGACGATCAAAGGCCTTGGGAGACCGATGCCCACGTCCTCAAACCCTCTTTGTAGCTGCCTCGGGGCCCTGCTGGCTAACGCTGAGGCACCGGCCGGCTCCAGTTGGTCAAGTCATCCGATGGCGCTCAGGTTAGCTCTTCCCGAGGACCTAGGGATTGGAGTGAGCCGTGTTTTTTTGGGGGGGGGGAGGGGCTGGGAGGGTGGTGACTAACTGTGCTCCCTCTCTCTCTTCTGCCCCCTCCCGTTCTCCTCTGTCTTTCTCCTGTTTCTTCGTCTCTCTCCTCTGTGTGTCTTCGTGTGTCTCCTCTTTCTTTGTCTCCCTCCATGTCTCTGTCTCTATCTCTTGTGTCTGTATCTCTGTCTTTCTTGTATCTATGTCTCTCTTTTCTGTCTCTGTCTCTCTGTCTCTACAATAAGAGTGGTAGGTCTAGAACTCAAGGAAGGATTACCATTAGTTCTCATGCTAATATCTGGCATTTTTCAATGCAGTTGGTTCTCAGAAAATCTCACACCCATCGTTTCATCTGCATAATGACCCCGTGAGAAAGGCAGGGTGGATACTAGAACCATACAGTTATCAAGTCCACCACCCTTCCCCTACCCCCTTTTATTTTTTTTGGAGGGGGGAGGGCAGGGCAATTGGGGTTAAGTGACTTTGCCCAAGGTTACGGGGCTAGTGTGTCAAGTGTCTGGGATTGGATTTGAACTCAGGTCCCCCTGATTCCACCTTTGGTGCTCTATTCACTGCACCAGCTAGCTGCCTTACCCTTTTATTTTTTTCTTTTAACAAAGGAGGAAACTGAGACCTAGAGAGGTTCATGGTAGCTTAGATTTAGAACTGGAAATCATCCCATGTGACCTTATGCTAGTCTGCCCAACCTCTCTGCTCTTTCTGTTCTTCATATTTAGCCCCTATCTCCCACTTCTGGGCCTTTGCCCTGGCTGTCCCTCATTCCTGGAATGCACTTGCTCTCCATCTCTGTCTCCCACAATCCCTGGTTTCTTTCCAGACTCATCTCAAACACCACCTCTATGTAAGGCCTTTTCTCTTTCCCCCACACCCACATTACTTTGTCTACCTTGGTATATAACGATCCATGTCCATGTTACTTCCCCTAGCTAGACTGTAACCCCTCAAAGATGGGGACTGTTTTTACTTTTAAGTCTTTGTATCTCTAGCATCTAATACAGTATCTGACACATGGTAGAGACTTAGTAATTGTTGATTAATTAGCTGTGGTTTCCTTCTCTGTAAAATAAGCAGTTCAGGCTAGGTGGCCTCTGCGGTCCCTCTGAGCTCAGGATCTCTGAAACAAAGACACCTTCCACAACATTGTTTTACAGAGTGGGAAACTGAGGCCCAGAGTGGTGACATGACTTGCCCAAAGTCACACAAGTAGTAAGTGGCAGGGTTGGGTTTGAGCATGGAACCACTAGCTACAGTTACATCATTTTACTGAAATCTGCTGCCTATCCCAGTTTACAGATGGAGAAACTAAGGCACATAGGCAGAGCCAGAACTCTCCTCTTCAGGTTTCCATTATCTGATTCTCAGAATATCTGTTTTTCACATTTATTCCCCCTTCTTCCACCACTTTCTCTCCTCTTCTGAGTTCCTCCTTTTTTAGTTTCAGGCATTTGAGTCTCCCTTATCTTGATCCCCCAGAGGGGATTGAAACAAACAAGCAATACTACCAGGAGCCTGCTGCCTTTGCAACTGACCAACCTCCTTCCTTTCATTGTCTGATTTCTATCTCTGCTGTCTCTGTTTCCTCCCTTCTCACACCCTTCTTAACATCCTGTCACATTCTCACCTCTGCTAGAACTTCCTCCCCTGGAGTCACCAGGGATCACTTCTTCTGTCCCATAATTAGTTAGCTTCCTTCAAGGTCCAGCCCCAGTGCCAAGGCCCTATCATTCCCTTCCTGGCCCCTCATCACCTTGTTAGGCAGCTCTCTCCTTGAAACTAATCGGAATAACTTTGTATTTCTTTATCTGGGTGCTTTTGTTTTTGGAGCCTTAGGTCTGGCACAAGGATCTGCCCACACTAGGCACTCCATAAATGTTCGTTCAGTGGAATTGCTCTAATTTAAAGTTAAGCAGTCAGAAAATCTGATTTCAAATCCTGCCTGTGATGATTATTCTTGGTGTGACCTTTCCACATCTGGAAAATGAGGTTGGACTAGATGGCCTCTCTACAGGCAGGATCCTCTGAATCCTAGATCTTCCAGCCACATTTGGCATTGTTGACTACAGTGTCCTGCTTTGCTTATCTTTGGAGATGTTGAGCATTTCTGAATCTGTCCCTCTCTGTCTTTCTGTTCCTGTCTCTCTGTTTCTATGTCTCTCTATCTCTCTGTCTCTGTCTTTCTCCCTGTCTCTCTGTCTCTGTCTCTCTCACTTTTCTACCTCCTTTCCTGGCTCTTCCCCCCTTCTGCTGCCTCTTAAACGTGGCTGTCCTTGGAGGCTTTGTCCTTGGTCCTTTACACCTCCCTATGCTGTCATCACCACCAGAAAATTTGCTCAATTCTCTGCTAACAGCTCCCAAATCTGGATTTCCAGGCCTGTCATCTTCTTCTTTGCTCCAATTTTTCTAAAGCCTCCTGGATTTGGATGTCACAGAGTCACTGCAGCTTTACTGAGTCCAGGACTGAACACGTCATCATCTGCCATAACTGAATTCCCCATCCCAGCATTCTCTTCTGTGACTACTATGTTTCCCAGGTTTGAAACCTTAGTGACCATCTTCCAGCACATTTCTTTCTCATTTTCATGTCCAGCTTCTAAATCTCATTGATTTTTTCCCCTTAAACACATTCATCATATATTCCCTTTCCTCTTTGTTTCTATTGCCTGTACCAATATCCCCTTCCCTCCCCTCCTACTCCTGCCCAGGCCCTTATTGCTGAATCATATTCCCTGCCCCCCCCCCCAGCTGACTTTTATGATCAATCGCCGAAGAAGCACATTTTAAGGACTTACTATGTGCCAAACATTGTGCTAAATGGTGAGGACCCAAAGAAAGGCAAAACCAGTCCCTGCCCTCAGGGAACTTCCATTCAAAAGGGGAAGAAAACAAGTATATTACAGAAACTGTCATCAGACAAATTTTCCTGAAGCACAGCTTTTTCATGATGTTGTTCCCATTCTCAAAAACTTTCAGTGGCTCCTTCTTTTCTGCTACACCCAATCTAAATTTCTCTGACTTGATGCTAAGAGATGATGGAAAGAGAATTGAATTTAAATTTGGGAGAGACCTAGGTTTGAATCTACCATCTTTCTATCTCTATCACTACCACAAAGCCTCAGTTTCTGCATCTGCAAAATAGACATAATAACAAATAATACCCCAATACTACTCTCTGTGAGTTGAAACCATCTCTACTGCATTTGGCAGCATAGACAACATTCTGTACCCATAGGTCCCCACATCATCTCTTTGGCTAAGACTAGTCATTACAATTAGTTACAATGCATTTGACTTGCTTTCTGTGTTCTTTTGTTGACATTCAACCCTTTTATTTTACATGTAGTTGTGTGTGCCTAGGTAAGCTCCAAGGAAGAACCCCTTCTCCCTCTACTGTCCCCCAAGCCAGTTGTGAAATGCTTGGGACAAGGTCAATTCCTTGAAAAGGCATGTCTTGTCCTGGACCCTAGCCCTTTGATGCTAGGTAGAAAAATGGAAGAGAAAGAGAGAGACGTTAGGGAGGAGAAATCTATTAAATGCAGATGTTGATTAGAATCCCTGAGAGGAAGACAGTGCAACCATAGCCTTTCCAGGGAACCACATGGCCCCAGGGCTGGCAGCAGATGGGAGGAGGGGCCATGTTAGTCTAGATTCCTAGAATAACTAGGGATCCAAGGATGAGGAATTGTTGTCAATGTAGCCACCACAGTGGAGTAACAGAGAAATTCCTGGGCAAAGCAGGTAGCTAGGGGGCACAGTGGATTGAATCAGAAAGACTAAAGTTCAAATCTAGCCAGCTATGTGACCCTGGGCAAGTCACTTAACTGCTGCCTGCCTCAGTTTTCTCAATTGTAAAAAGGGGGGTATTAATAGTATTTATCTCCCAAAGCTGTTGTGAGGACCAGATGGGATAACATTTATAAAGGGGCTTAGGAAGTGCTTACTCCCTCCTCTCCCTCAAAGCTCCCACCTAGATTTTTTTTTAATTTTTTAATTTAATTTTAATTTTTTTGAGTTACATATTTTCTCCCCGTCTTTCCCCCGCCCACCACCCCAAAACAGACATCCCAGTGTTTCCCCCCTCCCCCAGTCTATTCTCTCCTATGTCACTTTTTGGTAGGGCAGGATGGATCTCCCAACTGCAGTGCCTGTGTATCTCAAGTTCCACTTGGATGTAGTCAATAATAATAATAATAA
>CM053584.1:369160462-369189795 GCA_028627135.1 Pseudochirops cupreus
ACACACACACACACACACACACACACACACACACAATTGTATTACTTGTATTTCCTTATGTGTAGACATGTCATATTCTCCCAGCAGAAAATAAGTTCTCTGCGGGAAGGAAATGTTTTTATTTTGGCTTTTGTGGGATAATGTGTGGTCCCTTAGAGAGCAGGGAC
Source organism: Pseudochirops cupreus (assembly GCA_028627135.1). NCBI lineage: Eukaryota > Metazoa > Chordata > Mammalia > Diprotodontia > Pseudocheiridae > Pseudochirops > Pseudochirops cupreus. Next base: position 369,160,630 of record CM053584.1, read on the forward strand.
TCTTAACATGGGATGTCAGGGGATCCATGAACTTGGATGGGGAAAAAAAAATGGACACCTTTGTTTCAATACAATTGTCTTCAATACAACTTTAACATACCCTTCTGAGTAGGGATCCATAGGCTTCATCAGATTGCCAAATGGGTCCATGATTTGGAGTTAAAGGTCCTAGGTTCAAATCTCACCCATTACCTGTGTGACCTTGGGCAAGTCACTTGACCTCCCTAATGCCTCAGTTTCCTCTGTAAAATGAAAGAATGGGATGAGATGATGCCTAAGGTCCCTTCTAGTGCTGGATCCAGAACCTTAGGGTTCCAAAGCACCTAATGCTGTGCCTCACACTAGTCAGCACTTGGAAAAAACAAATAAACAGGTGTGACCTCAAAGTCTTAATGCAGTTTTAAACTTGTTTGGTCAAGAAAACTAAGGCCAGAACTCCTTTCCGCACTCTTCCCTATCCCACACTCTGAATATATGGGGGGAAGGAGGATAAGGAAGAGGAAGGAGATGGAAGGGGAGCATTTAATTGAAAGAGCTTGGCAGTTCTTGCTGAATTAATTGTCAAGGTCCTTTTATCAGATGCAGCCAGAGCAGATTTATGCTGGGGCCAAACCCCAGGAAGAAAGAATCTAATCTCCCAGTTTTCTTCTCCTGAGGAGAACACTATGCTTTCAGACACAAAGAATGCTTCCTTTCTCAAATCAGCTCCACCCAGAGCACTTCCTCTACATAACTGTATCAGCCCAGGCAATTACAACTGAAGATACTTAAGGATAGACTGGGGGGCATTGCCAAGAGCCAAGTTATTGGATAGTTTGCATGGACTTAGACTAGAGTTATATCATCCTGCCCCCGATGCCAACCCTACTCCCAAACCAACAGGCAAGTGCCTCCCACTGGTCCATGGCATGGTCCATAGGACTAAAGGCACCTTCTGGCATTTTTCCCTTCAAGGAACCCAAGAAGATCATAGAATATCAGAGCTGAGAGAACTTCAGTGGCCATCCAGACAAATTAACATGTCTGTAATATACAACTTTACAACATTAGAGGAAGCTAAGTAGTATCATCATAATGAATAGACTGCTGTACTTGGAGATAGAAACTTCAAATTCTGCCCCAGACACTAGCTATGTGACCCAGGGCAAGTCACTACTTAACCTTTCTCTGCCTCAGTTTCCTCATCTGTAAAACAAGTCAGATACACTGACCATTAAGGTCCCCTCCAGCTCCACGTCCCAAGCAGTCATCCAGCCTCAGACTGAAGATTCCCGGGCCATCAAGAGCCTGAATTACCCAAGCACACCTTTCACCCAATGCTCCCTGCTCTGCCCTCTGGGGCCAAGATGAACAAAGCTAATCCATCTTGTACAGGACAGATACTTGCAGTCACCACCGTCCTGAATCTTCTCTTCTGCCGATTTAACATCCCATTTCCTTCAGTTAATTCTAATATGACATGATCTCTAAGACTTTTAAAATCTTCTCTTCTTCTGAATGCTCCCCAGCTGACCTTCCTGGAATTGAAGACCCAGATACTACTTCCACTTTTAAATCAGAGCCTTAGAGCCGAAAAGTAGTTCAAGATCATCTAATCCAACACACACAGGCACATGCGCCTGGTGCACTTTACAGATAAGGAAACTGAGGCCCTGAGGGATAAAGTGACTTGGCCAAGGTCACACAGTGAGTAAATGGCAGGACTGAGCTTCAAACCGAGTTCCTCTGACTCCCAAAGCAGCCCTCTTTCTACTCGTTCCCTCAGCCCAACACCAACTACCCTCTACCATCCCAGAAGCTGGGCGTCGGCCCACCCCTAGCTCTCCAGCTAACTCAATGTGCCTGTGCCTTGCACCTGGCAACCCCAGATCCTCAGGCGAGCTTGCTGGAAGCAGGCCACACAGACCGGTGGGCTGGCCATGGTGCTAGGTTTGCGGGTTGAGAGGAAGCGGCCATCTGCAGGGGCTGTAGCCACAGGGCAGCTTGGATAGGACTTTCTACCTACAGATGAAGGAGTCTCTCACATAGTGGTCGGTGGCGACTGCCTGTTGCTTCCCTCCGCAGCACAACGGGCCAGCCCCAGCCCTTCTCCTGATCCCCCTCCCCTTCCCCAAATCAATAACTAGCCACAGGTGGTTGCCAGTGTCTCCCAGGGCTGCCAAAGTGACCATCATCTCCCTACGCAAAATCCAATAGAAAAGTCAGAACTCACTCCCAGCTCCTGCTGCACGTTTCCCCAGTCGGTGCCTGGAGCCAGCCTAGGAGCCTAGAGAACCAGGAAAAAACAAGCTCTAAATAAACTCTTAGCCAGCACCCGGCTCTCCTCCCCTGGCAGGCACAGATGGACACCCAAGGCCACCCTCTTCTGGGAAGGACAAAATCATTCTCTGGAAAAGCACCTGTTCGACTCGGAGTGACTGCTGACACTCGCCCCCCGCCTCCCTTCCCCAAACCTGGCACAAGGAAGGCTGCTCAGGGGAGAGAGCCTTGGCTATACCTACCAGGTATCCAGGGGAGGGGCAAGCATCTACTTGTGGAGGGGCCCTGGGGTCTCTGGGCTCCTGGGAGGATGTGGGAGCTTGGGAGCAGAGCCCTCCCCTGCCTCCCGCAGCCGGAACCCTCTCTCCTGATTGTGTCGTCAGGGGCAACACGAGGTGCTCTAGACAATTTCAATTACTCAGCCCTTGAGTAAACATGTGGCAGGCAGCAGGGAACTGGGCAGCTGGAGCCAAACAAAGGCCTGGATTTCTCTCCGGGGAGCTGAAGGGCAGCTGGCTCCCAGGCTCAGGCTCGCGGCCCTCTGAGGCCTGGAGGCCCTAGGGCGCAGGGGGAGAGGGCGGGGGCAGCCCCGGGGGCCGCAAGGGCACCAGCCCGGGCAACGCTTCTCCCGGGGGTGGCATGGGGGCCCAAGAGAGCGGGGAACTAGCCCGTGTCCACGTCTGCCCCGCCCCCCATGACATCACCTGGCTTCTCACCAATCACGGGCCGCCCTGCCGTCCCAAGCTCCTCCCAGAAATCATGAAAATGTGTCCGGCCTGTGGGACCTGGCAGGTGACTCTCCCCCAACTGCTCCTGGGCGGGGCGGGGTATAGAGGGAAGTCACAAAACTGGCAGGGGACCTCAGAAAGAAAGAAACTGAAGCTCGGAGTGACCTGGCCAAAGTCACATACCTAACGTGGAAAAGGGGATTTGAACTGAGGTTCTCAGACTGCAAAGCCATCTCTCTGTCCTCTTTGCTGGAGTACCTACAATTCCAGACATCTATACCCTTCCGGGGCCTTGGAACAATAAAAGAATGGTAACAGCAAAAGCAAAACCAATAAATTCCAAACTACATGAAATAAAAAGCCCACGAAATGTAGAGACCTATCAAAGAAATAAAAAACCGTGGGAAGACTGGATGAAGAACATAGCATCTCCACTGTCCCTTCTGCTCCTGGGACAGTCCCAAGGATGCTTAAAGTGAGCCTGCAGAAGCAACCAATCAGTCAGTCAATAACTTTATTAAGGACCTACTATGTTCCAGGCTCTGTCCTCAAGATGAAAAAAGAGGCAAAAGACATTTGCTGCCCTCAAGGAGCTTACAGGATCATAAGGAGACAACACAAGAACAACGTATTTACAGGATCAATAGGAAATAATTCACAGAGAGAGCACTGGAAGGAAGAGGACTTGGGGATGGGCTCTTGCAGAAAATGAGCTTACACCCCTAATATTTTATTTAATTCCTTTCTTTTATTTGTTGTTTCCCTGTGTTAGAGTGTAGGTCCTCGAGAGGAGAAGCTGTGTCTCACTTCTTCAATTGCTACTTCCAGCACTTAGCACAGTGCTGGGCACATGCGAGCTTGAAAAATGCATTATCATTAATTTCATTCATTTAGTTACAAAAATCAATCATTTTCCCAACCCCTGGACTATTCAACCAAACTACATAAAAGAACAATAGTAGATCAGAAACTTTACCAAAACAGTTCCCAGCAGAACTCCATCAGACACAAAACTGAGAGGAATGAGGAACAATAACTCGTCATACTTTCTCTAGCCCTTAGGGTTTGCAAAATGCTTTCCTAGGGAAGAACATAGTGCCAGAATTGTCATCTCCATTTGCAGATAAGAAAACTGAGGCTTTAAAAAGGTCAGGGGTGACATAGTGGAGAGGGCACTGTTTCTGGAGTCAGAGGACCTGGGTCCCCAATTACTACCAGTATGACCTTGGTAATTAAGTCACAACCTGGGTCTTGGTTTCCTCATTTGTCAAATGATAGGACTAGACTAGGTGGCTTCCTGGATCCCCCAGTTATCCATCTCTGAGCTCAAGTGACTAGCCCAAGGTCACAGTCAATGAATGTAAGAACCGGGCTTCAAACCTAGGTCTCGTGAATCACTGAAGTTCAACATTGGAAGTGACCTCAGTGGTATCTGTACAGTAAATCTCTACAAATGAAATCAGTTCAATGAGTATGTATTAAAAGCCTACTGTTAAGGTGACCAGACACTGGGGTCCTTATTCAAACTAAACTGCCAAACATTCAAACTCTACTTCAGAAAGCACAACTCCGATTGGCTGGCCACGTTGTTTGAATGCAAAACATATGCTTGCCAAAAAGACTATTTTGGGGAGACTTTGCATATGGCAAGCATTCACATGGTGGTCAGAAGAAGTATCTGCCATCAAACTGAAAACAGTCCCTCAGGACACCCTCCTGCCCCTTGTTTTATCCAATCCCTTTTCCTCCCCCAGGACAGCCCTTCAACTATGAGAAAATAATTCCCCTTCCCATCCAACCCTTGCCAAATTCCCTCCTTTCCAAGTTAAACATCCAACTTCTTTCAACTTGTGTTTTTTCCTGAAATGCATCTTCTCTCTCTAGGCATCCTCAGAGAGCCTGGGCTCTTTTCTAGTTGCCAAGAGACCCCACTGATTCATATGAAGCTTGGAAGTCCATTCCAAGTCTCAAACTCCTCCACTAGACCCCATTTACTAATGGGTCTATTATTCCAGTCCATTAAGAAAGTACAAAGGGCAGACATCCTTGGCCCAACTGTCTTCTCTCTCCCTTGAGGAGGATCATGAGGGTGCCTCAACACGAAGATGAATAAGTCTGTATTCTCTAGGGATGTTGAGCTGCCTAGGAAAACCCTGCAGGACCCAGGCCTTTCATCCTTTTTCCATTTTGCCCATTAACGAAGGGACATTTCCCTCCAAGAATTCTCATGTACTCAAACAAGCACTGTTTGCACATCAAGTATGTGACCAGCATTGTTCTAAAGTACTAAGGGTATACACCTATATGATCAGATCCTGGGCCCACAGGCTAGTGCTGAAAGCCAGGACGTGCTTATGTCAGCTCAAGCTGAGAAACAATTGCAAAATGTTCACTGTGAGAAATTCCTCCTCCAAGACTGACGGAAGCTACAAATCAGGGTTGCATTTATCATTTTGGGGGATTGCCTAGACTTCAGTAATGAAGATCTCAATGGGTGGGGTAGGGGTCAGAGGGAGTGAGAATATAGAACTCAAAATGCAAAAGTGAATGTTTAAAAATTAAAAATAATTTTTAAAAGAGAATGATGGAGAAAAATGATGCAGATTAAGTTTAAAAGGGTGTCATACAAACCTGTTTTCTAATAAAACATTTTTAATTGTTAAGATAGCATTTTATTTTTTCCAATTACATGTAAAGATAATTTTTAACATTCATTTTTAAATAAAACTTTGAGTTATACATTTTCTCCCTCTTCTCTCTTCACCCCTCCCTCCCTCCCCCACCCTCTTAGATGGTAAGCAATTTGATACAGCAAATCGATTTTTTTCAGAGAGCCAGTTATTAAAGTTTTACCAACACACTCCTGGCAGGAAGGACCTGAGAAGCTGAGAATGACTCTCTTGTTTTACAGATGGGGAAACTGGGGCACAGAGCGGTTATGCCCAAGGTCACACAGATAGTAAGTATCTGAGGCAGGAAAATCTGATGTCTATCCTGAAAGAGTCTGGAATCAATCTCACTAAAACCAGTGAGGATTTATTAGGCATTATTTATTATTTATGGGCAAAGGAGGCTCTGAGCTACATCTTTGGGAGATAAAAACAAAGGAGACAGCAGTCCCTGCCTTTAAGGTGCTTCTGATCTACTAGGGGGATTCAACAATCCACAGACTTGAATTAAGTACCTACTAAGTGTCAGGGTATAAACAGTATACAGACACATCAGTTATGAGATAATTAGAAATGACAGTAACAACCAAATGGGACATCCAGTAAGGTTCTAAGGAGGAGCTGAGCCTTGAAAGAAGCTCAATAGTCTAAAAGGCATAAGGATGGAATGCATACCAGGCACAGGGACACTGCCTGTGCAAAGGCATGGAGAAGAGAGATGAGTTTGAGGAAGAAAAAAGAGGCCCTCTTGGCTAGAGAGTAAAAAGAAGACGAGGCTAGAACCCAAGGAACAGTGAACAACACAAGACTGAAGCAAAATAGGCGAGAGAGCTAATAGTACAACAGGAATTCAAAGTAGATAGGTGAGGGGCAGCTAGGTGGCACCATACTACCAGGTCTGGAGTCAGGAGGACCTGAATTCAAATTTGACCTCAGACACTAGTTGTGGGACCCTGGGCAAGTCACTTAACCCCAATTGCCTCCACATTCCAAAAACAAAAACCACGAAAGTAAACAGGTGGCATCAGAATATGCTTGACAGACAATCAGGTGTCTCAGGGCCGTGTTGGAGCTGGTGAGTTTGAGAGAGAGAGCCCAGCACCAAATAGGTCAAGGTCATGGGTTCAATTACCTATGCTAGCCAACCAGTTCCTCATTGAGAGGAAAGATCTATTCCTCAGTCATAACTAAATCCTCATTCATCAGACAGCCATCGAGTATATACGTGATGGTGCCCAATGCTGGTGGTAATGGGAGATACTAGGCAGGTTAAAAAGTCTGGATGGCTCTTGGCAATGTACCCACACAACTTGAAAATCAGCCCTGGCTGATGGGGCATATCATCTCGGCATCCCAGAAGCAGAATGCATGAGCTTGAAGAGCCCTTAAGGTTGTCTGATTCACCTTCTCTTCTTATCAACTAATCAACAAGCATTTCTTAAGAGCTTACTATGGGCCAGGTTCTGTGCTGGGATGAAAATGAAACAGGAAGAACATAAAGCTTTGAATGGATGAAATAGATAAACCACAGGTCAGGATTTGAACTCAGGACTCTGATTCTGGAGTTCTTCCTACAACTGAGATACAGCCCCTTCTCTACGAGGAAGTCCCACTCAGTCAGGGCCAACTTTCAGATTCATCACACCAGAGTCGTCTCTCTCCTTCTCCCCTTTCAGCCCCTCCCCTCTTTATTTTAAGAAAATAAATGTCATGAATCTAGAGCAGGAAGAACCTTCATAGGCCATCTGATCCAACCCCCTCATTGTACATATGAGGAAAAGTCAGACCCAGAAAAATGAAGTGCCTTGCTCCAGATCACATAAGTGATAGATAGAGGCAGGATTTGAATCCAGGTCCTCTGACTCCAAAGCCAGGGCTCTTCCTCCCACACACTTGGCCTCCAGAGGTTCCTTCCTACAAACATCTGGCCAGCCCCTCCTCCAAATCCCAAACTTCCAACTCCTCATCCCTCCCTCTCCCTAACACTCCCCAAAAGCAGCAGAGCCCATGAGGCCACACACTCAGAGCCTTCTACTCACAGAAGGCAAAAACAAGCGGCCAACACTGGCTCCCTCTCAATGAGACTTTCCCCAACAAGCAGAACATTCACTGAAGTAAAATGGGTAAACACAGGTGGCAGGCGTGGGCTCTGTCGAAGAAAGCGAAGGAGGCTAGAGTCAGGGTTACCCAGGAATGCTACAGCCGGAATTGGGCCTGGCTCTGTCACTCCTTGAAGCGGGAGGCAGTGTGGCATAGTGCAAAGAGAGGGCCTTCAATGCTCTGGGACCACCCCAAATCAACAATGATGAAAGCCCCCAGTACCCAGGTGAGTCCCTCTCCCACCCCTCTGGTGAGACGGCTTCCAGAAAAAGACAAAAAGAAACACAACATTTCGTTTATTTTCCCTTGAACTCACAGGATCACAGATGTAGATCTGGAAGAAATATCAAAGATTGTCAAGACCAATTCCTTCATTTTACAAATGAAGAAACTGAGGCCCAGGGAGATTAAGTGCCAAGGTCACACAGGTAATGAGGAATAGAGGCGAAATGTGAACCCAGGTCCTCTGACCCCAAACTCAATGTTCTTGCCACTGTACGGTGCTATATCTCTATCCTTTCCCCCTTCTAGGGTCTGCTCCTGACTCTGCCCCACCTAGATCACACTAATAGTTTAACTGATTAAAGAGACTGCCAGTGAAATCCTGACTCAGTGTCATGGCAAGGTCCTTCTGCTTTTAGGTAGGTGAGGGGTCAAGCTAGACAGCCTCCATTTTGTTTCTCAGATCGCAAGGCTACCTGGGCCTATGTGAATTTTAAACCCAGCCCTATGGGGAGCCAGACCTGCTCTCCCACTGTGTACAAATCACCAACAATTGGACAGTTCCTTGTGTAACTTTCGCCTTCACAGGATCCAAGGGGTAGGAGATTCACCAATCCCCCCAGCCAGTGATTCCATATCTGGCGCTGCTTTCATTCCCCTCCATGGAGAGAATGGAAGATGCTATCCCACCTCCTGAAGGGTCCCTCTAGTTACCAGGGCTCAGGATGAGTGGGTCCTCTGTTTTTTCCCCTTCCTATTTGTTTGTTTTCTTCTGTCTCACAGTAGAAAATGTTCCCTGTTTCACAGCTGTCCAGAAAAATGGGACACAATGTTGACATTAAGAAGATCGATCTGACCCCTGCCTTCCGGTAGCCAGAAGGGATGCTGACTTAATGCCTTGCAGCTGGGAGGCCCTAGGGTGTCAGGAGGCCTGGCTCTGAGCAGAGCTGGAGCAGGGGGATGGGCAGAGTGAGGCTGGTCTCCAGCTGTCCCTCACCACTTAGGAGTCAACTGTTGCCATGGAGAACAGGGACGGGCTGGAGTGACTGACAGTGAGGCAAGAGTCCTTCAGCTGAGATCAATTCTGAGGATGCTGGAGGGGAGGAACCAAACACTGGGGTGGGTGGGGGGCCTCCCCAGTGCTCAAAGAACACCTGATTCCAGACAACTGAGAGAGATCAGTAGACTCAACAGCAGGGTGCTCCCCTGGGGACTGAACCCCTGCGGTGGTCTGCCTTTTGCTAAGCCCCTCAAACAAGTCTCCACTTCAGACACAGATCCAAGCCTGTTTGCCTGATCTCAGCTTGCTGGGACTACTGTGCTCCTCACCTGTGTGGACACTACTTGCCCCTGACCCCTCCCACTTCCCCAAATGAGAGGACATCTGTCCAGCTCATGGGTCCTGACAGCAGGGAATCTATCTCCCAGTAATGCAAGGGGCAGCATACCCAGGCAGTGCTGTGCTAAGAGGCTGGGGAGGAGACCAATTCTAAGGCATGAGCAGCAATATTGCAAAACAGCCGTGGCTGGGCTGACTTTATGAGGGGTGTGGCTGCGCTATGATGGGACTTTGCATCTGCCCCAAGGTATTCCACCATCAAAGGCAAAAAGGAAAAAGTCTCAGATGAGGGGTCAATCTAAGATCCAAGCAGAGAAGGCAACAGTGTTCTCCTGGGCAACAGACATACCTCTAAGCTCTCTGCAATGTCACCTCCAAATCCAAAAGAGTGCCCATCAATTCAAACTGAGGGGACCCACTGGTCAACCACTCAGTGAGTGTCATGGCATGAAAGAGGAGTGTGTGTGTGCACAATTCCTCCTTTTATCCTATTAACAAGTGTTTATTTAGTGGCCTACTGTGTATAAAACACTAGGCTGGGCACTGTGGGAACACACAGGGTTATTGTCAAGGTCAAAGGGCATGTGTGTGTGAAGCACTTTGTAAACCTTTAAATACTGATTGTTATCATCAGAGCATGCCACTTAGTATATGTCCCTTCATTTTACATATAAAGAAACTGAGGCCCAGAGAGATGAAGGGACTCCAGAGGTCATCGAGGTAGGAAGTATCAAGGGTGGGGAACCTGGGGTCTAGAGGCCACATGTGACCTTCTAGGTCCTCAAGTGAAGCTCCTTGAGAGAATATGATATACTATAAGAAATAATGAATCTGACGGATACAGAGAATCATAGGAAGATTTCTATGGACTGATACAAAGTAAAGCAGGCATAGCCAGGGAAATAATCCCCACGGTAGCCACAACAATAGAAATGGAGATGACATCAAAAATACAACATTCAAAATCAAATATTACAGAATTATCTCCACTGATTGAGGCCCCAAAGAAGAGCTATGAGAAGATACCGTCCCCACTTCTTTATGGAGGTAAGGGACTATGGATGGGGAATGCCGTATTTTATCAAATCTTTTTGGTATGTGGGTCAGCTTCATTGAACTTTTCTCTTCTTTTTAATTCTTTGTAATAAGAAACAGGGGGCAAGGGAAGGAGAGAGAGAACATTGAAAAATGTAGGAAGTGCAAAAACCAATGGATATGGGTCCTGTGATTTCCTTGGTATAGGGAACTCTCAGGTGGAGAAAGTCCCTCCACTAAAGTAAGCTAGCCCCTTCCCTTCCACTGGTAATCTTAGAGAGTTGCCCAGACAACTGAGAGGGTAAGTACTTTGCCCAGAATCACACACCCAGTCATTATTAGATTTCAAGGCCTATTCTGTCTACTATGCCACATGCCTCTCTGTCTCTCTTCTCTCTCTCCCTCCTTCTCACTCACTCTCTCCATATATATATATATATATATATATATATATATATATATATATATATATAGTATATCAATAAAAATGTATTTTTAAAAATAGTGAAAAGACAGAGAGAAAAACACCACTGGTCACATGTTTGCTCAGAGCTTGGCCCTTGACCTGTCCTGATGCTTCAGAGTCTGAAATCTACTCCAACAAATGCTGATTTTTGATCTTTGTCAAGGCAGTGACTAATTTTTAAGGCCCATAAAAAAATATTCCAGTGACTCTGTCTGGTTATAAATCATGGAATGCCTCCATCTCCATAAAACTGGAGCTGGAGGTCACTTGAAGGGCAATGGAGAGCTAGCTACAAAGAGAGCAAGCTTCATTCTACCTCAAATAAAGACCTATGCAGGCAAAACAGCTACAAGGGTGTCATTGGACAGGGAAAAAAGAGAGGCCAGTTACCCATGGAAAACAAGAGTCTTTATAGGCTAGATAGAGCTATAAGCTAGATAGATCTAGAGCTGGAAGAGACCTCAGAGGCCCCCCAAGTCCAAGCCTTCCCATTTTACAGATGGGGAAACTGAGGCCCCGGAAGGGGGCATGATTCACCTAAGGTCACGCAGGAACTTCGAATCTGAAACAGGATTTGAAGCTTTGCAGCATCTCCTGAATGTATTCCCCTTCTCTCCTCTGACGCTGCCCTGGTAGAGGCCCTCATCACCTCCCCCCTGGACTACTGTAATAACTTCTGGGGGGTCAGCTTGCCTCGAGTCTCTTCTCCACTCCAGTCTATCAGCTGCCAAAGTGAGTTTCCTCAAGAGCAGGTCGAACCACATCACTTCATTATTCAATGAGATCCAGTGGCTCCCTATTGCCAGTGGGATCAATTATCAAATGCTCTGGCATTCAAACCCTTGGTGACCCAGTCCCCTCCCACCTTTCCAGTCTTCTTACACCTTACTCTCCACCATATTCTCTTCCATCCAGCCTCCTGGATGTTCCACAGACAAGACCCTCCATCTCTCAGCTCTGGGCATTCTCTCTGGCTGCCCCCATGTCTGGAAGGCTCTCCACCCTCCACTCCATCTATTGACCTCCCTGGCTTCCTTTAAGTACCAACTAAAACCCCAACTTCTAAAGGAAACCTTCCCCAACTTTTCTTAATTCCAACAACTTCCCTCTGTTCATTATTTCCTATTTATCCTGTATGTAGCTTGCTTTGCCTATCTTTATTTGCATGTTGTTTCCCCTGTTAGATTGTAAACTCCTTGAAGGCAGGGACTGTATTATAATGAGGAGGAGGATTCTTTTTGTATCTCTGTTGCTAAGCACAGTGCCTGGCGTATAGTAGGTAGGCTCTTAATAAAGTTAATGAATTTGTTAATTGATCCAATGACTCCAGCCTCAAGGCTCTTTCCACACCATGTCAACAGTATGAAAGGAAAGCCCGAGCATATTGAGTGGAACCCCTGCAGAGTATTCACAGAAGAACATAGGTGTGATGGGCAGGTAAGAGTGGGTGGGGCCTGTAGCCTGGGAGGATCCCAGATCTCCAAAAATATCAAAACAAGGTGAGGGACTAAACACAGGATTTCACTGCTGTAGGAACTCCCAGGTCAGAAAATTCCCTCTACCAATGCTGCCTGACATCTCTGCAGCCTACAGTCTCAGAGTTGCCTAGGGCATTGAGAGGTTTTCCTAGAGACATATGGCTCATAAGTGTCAGAGGCAGGAGGGATGGACCAAAAGGCTGGCTCTCTAACCATTAAGCCACACTGTCTCAGCACAGCCTAACCATGAACTACATCCTTCTGGTCTAGAAAGTCTAGGAAGATGCCTGCCTGTCATGACCTCATCTTGAATGACAAATGTATTTCTAAAAAAGATCAGTATAAATGGGATTTTTTTTCTCTCTACAAAGCCAATCATGGATTAGGGGTGGGGAAACATGGGGTTCTAGCCTCATCTCTCCCACTAGCTGAGTGCCCTGGGGACACCCAGTCATCAAGCCTGTTTCCTCCTCTATCAAAAGAAGGATGTTAAGAAGATCTCTTCAGTTCTGAAATGCTATGATTCCAGCTCAGTCTTACCTTTTTCTGGGTCCTGTACTCTTAGGCAGTCTGGGGAAGCCTATGGACCCCTTCTCAGAATATGCTTTTGAAACCATTCAAGGAAATGTGAAATTTCAGTTCCAAGTTACTGAAAATCAAGATGTTATTTTTTTCCGTCTAAATTCACAGACACCCTGAAATCTTTCCATGAACCCCAGGTTAAGAGTTCTTGTCTAGATGGTCTCCAAGGAGCCTCCCAGCTATAACACTGACCCAAAGCTGGATTTTTCAAATGCACAGAAGGAAGTTTCCTCGGGCTAGGTAATCCTTTAGTGAATTCTCTTCTTAAGTGAAAGATTCTTTTGCAATAGAAATCAGTACCCTGGGCTTAAACCATTTTATAAATGGATATAGGAATCAATAATCAAGTTTAGAAGTCATCTAGGCCAACTCCCTCATTTTATAGATGGGCAAACTGAGGCTTAGAGTTGGGGAACAACTGTCCTCAAAGTTTCACAAGATAGTGGTAAATAGCAAAGCTAGGATTTGAATTCAGGTCCTCTGTTTCTAAATCCAGTCATCTTTCCACTGAACCATATTGCCTCTGCAGGTCTTCTTAGATAGAGTAAAATCCTACCTATAGTTGGATTTTAGCTGCTCCTTTTGATTATTTCATTCACTCAGTTCTCAAGGAATGGGTTAGCTGCACAAATTTAATTTTGCAAAGACAATCAACACTTGATTCATCTTTTTCTCTGATGAGAAGGATGATTTCAGAAAAACCCGGAAAGACTTATACAAACTGATGCAAAGTGAACTAAGAAGAACCAGAAACACACTGTACACAATAACAGCAATATTGTATGATGATCAGCTGGGAAGTACTCAGCTATTCTCAGCAATACAATGATCCAAGACAATTCCAAAGTACTCAAGATGAAAAATGTTATCCACCTCCAGAAAAAGCATTGATGGAGTCTGAGTACAGATCAAAGCCTGCTTCATTTTTTTCTTGGCTTTTTTTTTTTGTCTATGTGAATAGAGGGCAGGTTTCATTTTGTCTTTGTATCTCTGTGTTTTCTTTCACAACATGACTAATGTGGTAATATATTTTCCATGACCATATATGTATAACATATCAGATTTCTTACTGTCTCAAGGAGGGGAGAAGGAAAGAATTTGGAACTTGGGATTTTAAAAAATCAATGTTAATGACTGACATGGAAACATGTTTTACATGATTACACATATATCTATCATTTGTGATTTTCTAAGTCAACATGCAGCTCACAGGTTCAGAGACCCCCCATTTCTACTTGTGTTTGATACTACTATTCTACAACATGCCTACAAGTGGCATCCAGCCTCTTGGCTTGAAGGAAGACCTCCAAGGAGAAGGAATCCATCGCCTCTCCAGGAAGTGAATAGAGCTATGTGCCTGGAAGCAGGAAGACCTGAGTTCAAATCTAACCTCCAATACTCTCCAGCTATGTGACCCTCAGCAAATCATTTAGCCTCTGCCTCATTTTCCTCAACTGTAAAATAAAGATAATCATAACACTCACCTCCCAGAGTTGTTGGGAGGAACAAGTGAGATAATCCACTGATCAACAAACTTTTTTTTTAATTAAGCACCTATTACATGCCAGGTACTGTGCTAACACAGTCAGGATACAAAAAGAGACAAAAGGCAGTTCCTGCCCTCAAAGAGCTTATAATCTAATGAGGGAGATAACATGCAAACACATATATACAAAGCAAGATATATACAGGATAAATCAGAAATAGTAAACAGAAGATACTTGGGGCGGCTAGGTGGTGCAGTGAATAGATCACTGGCCCTGGAGTCAGGAGGACCTAAGTTCAAATCCAGCCTCAGACACTCAACACTTACTAGCCATGTGACCTTGGGCAGGTCACTTAACCCCAATTGTCCTGCCTTCCCTCCTCCAAAAAAGCAAAAAACAAAAACAAAACAAAAAAACACAGAGAGAAGACACTAGAATTAAGAGGACGTGGGAAAGATAATGTTTGTAAAGAGCTTGGCACACAGTAGGCACTCCATAAATACTGGTTCCCTCCCTCCCTTCCCCAGGCAACCCACAGTCCTTTGGAACAGGTCTAACCATTAGGAAGTTTCTTCTGACATCAGACCTAAATAATTCCTCTTTGCAACTTTCACTCATTTCTCCCCATCCTACCCTCAAATAAATAAATAAGAAATGCATAAAATCTACCCCGGGGACCATACAAAAGAAGTCCCATCCCTCTTCCATGTGACAACCCTTCAAATATTGGCAGACAGACCATGCCCCATTCCTTCCACCAATCCCCATATGGCATGAACTTGAGGCCCTTCTCCATCCTGGCTCTCCCTCCAGCTCAACAGAGCCCTCTGTGGGACATGGATTTGAAGAGCCAGTGCCAGGTGTGGGCTGACTAGGGCAAAGAACAATGATTCTCTGACCTCTTTATTCCCAGAAGCCCCATCTCTCAAGACAGAGATCACAAATAGCCATTTGGGCTACAAAACCAAATATATAGATATAGTTATACAGAAATATAGATATACATTTATATATATGTATATGTATATATGTGTGTGTGTGTGCATAAACTAAATCTCTACCCTACTCTAAGAAACCAAAACTACTATTCAGCTCATGAATAGTTTTGCTTTCAGCTTGGCCTCCTACCTTTGACCCACAGACATCAGCCCTCTAGGGATGGGTACACTTCTCCCATCAAGTCCCAATCATCTCCATCAAAAGAATTCTCCAATGGGGATGACATGGTCAGACCCGATACTTAGGAAGATCAATTTGATAGCCAAGTGAAGGACTGCCTAGAGTATAGTAGTCATTAACGATTACTCCATGGGTCCAGCTAATCAATCAATTATGAATCCAATGTCCAACTGTCACCCAGCCCCCATTTTTTCTGAAAGATGACTTAGCTTTATCAAAGTCTTTGCCAGAATCCAGGTAAACTCTACAGTTTCCCCTAATCTGCCAGTTTAATAAGTGTCAAAATAGGAAATAAGGTCACCTGGGTATGAAACCAGGCTGGTTCTGTGTGATTCCTACTTCCCTTTGTGGGTGTTCACTCACCATCCCTTTAATAATATATTCTAGAATTTCCCCATGAATCAAAGTCAAGTTTACTAGCCTATAGTTTGAAGGCTCCTCTCTTCCCTTTTTAACAAATTAAGACATTTGCCCTTCTTCAGGACTTCGGTGTCTCCCTCAGTCTCTAGGATCATTCATATACCATTGATGGCTTCACAACCTCACCTGACAGTACTTTCAGTAGCAGAAGGCATAGTCCATCTGGACCATATGACCTTAACTCAAAGTCAGGGCCAGTGGTATAGAATATGTCCATATATAATATTGTATACAATAAGTGCTTAATGAATGCATTTTCATTCATCCATCCATAAAGGGCAATTAGGTACTCTTTTTCTAGCTCCCAACTTAGTCAAAGCATCGATTCCCTATAAGCCTCCTTTGTTCTGTCCTTTTCAGTCCAAAGGTCATTCTCTTTGACAGAGAAAACAGAAGCTAAGTAGACATAGAACAGCTCTACCTTCTCTCTCTGCTCTTGGTTATCATCGTCCCATTTACCCCTGTCTTTACCTTTCTTTGAACCTTCCTCTTTCCCTCAAATTTGTTTTTTTAAAGGAAACTTTGCTTTCTTCTTGAGTTGAGCAGAATACATGAAATTCATTAGATGGGACCCAGGAGATATGTACCCCTGCCCCAAACACACACAATCTCTAAGCTAGAAAGGTTCTCTGAGGCCAGTGGGTCCAACCAGCCTCTGAAAACCCACCTTGATTCCATTCCAGACAAGTACTCATCTACTTTTTTTTGCTTGAAAGCACTCGGGTTAGAAGAAACTTAGCCCTGCCTGAAGTTCCTCATTCTACTTTTGAATAGATCTAATTATTAGAAGGAATAGCTAGGTTGGTGCTGCAGCTAGAGCACTGGGCTGGGAATCAGCAAGACTCATCTTCCTGAGTTCAAATCCAGCCTCAGACACTTACCAGGTTGTGACCCTGGGCAAGTGACTTAACCCTGTTTGTCTCAGTTTCCCCATCTGTCAAATGAGCTGGAGAAGGAAATGGCCAACCACTCCAGGGTCTTTTCTGAGAAAACCCCAAATGGGGTCACAGAGAGTTGGACACCACTGAAAACAATTGAACAACAAATTATTGGAAAGTCTTTTCTTTCTCCAAGGCTAAATTTGCACCTTTACAGCTTCCACCCAGCCCTCCTAGTTCTCCCCACTGGGGCCAACCAAAGCAAGCCAAAGTCCTCCTCCCCATGAAGGCTTTGCTATGAAAATGGAAAGGCAGTGGAACCTATTCCCACTAGGGAAATCATTTGTGTCTGTGTACCTTCAGTCAGAACTAATGGCCCTAATGGCTTTGGAAGGGGCTGAAATGGGTTTTTGTGTCTGAATGGGTCCCATCCCCATGCATCTGCATGAACACTCCTATGCACTGGCCAGTCCCAATCAGCATAAACTCAACTGGAAAAATGATGGGTAGATGGTCATCAGAGAAAGCTGCGGCAGAAACAAAAGCAAAAATAGTGGCATATATGGACAATCCAGGGGCTGTGCAAAGAGAACTGAATCAGGCTTTTTACCATTTTTACATGGAGATGATTTCAAATTCATCCATGACCTTTTCCTAGAGAACTCAGAGGATGGCGTCCTGTCCTTGATCAAACACACTCTCCCAAGCCCTGACATTAACATTAACCAAGACAAG
Organism: Pseudochirops cupreus; assembly: GCA_028627135.1. Taxonomy (NCBI): domain Eukaryota; kingdom Metazoa; phylum Chordata; class Mammalia; order Diprotodontia; family Pseudocheiridae; genus Pseudochirops; species Pseudochirops cupreus. Next base: position 369,178,207 of record CM053584.1, read on the forward strand.
CCGGATGACAATCCCAAACCCGACTTAAATTGGGCCATTTCCCATCATTAATCCCTAAGATGCTGTGACATTAAAAAAGAAACCCAAAAGAGAGTAAAGAATTAATTCCATCCCACCCTGTTAGCCGGCTGCACACACTTTTAACAAACTTTTTAATGAGGCATCACTTATACTAGAAGAATTTGGATGCTAAGTAGCAATAAGTGAAAGTCCTTCAAGGAATGGATGTTAACAACAATTTCAGCCCCAATCCTTTGTTTTTCTGATCATTATTCCAAATACCCTTCTCACCTAATCCCTCCCTACTTGACACCACCAAGAAAGAGAAATAAACCTGGTATCAGGGAATTAGTACCAGGAAAAGAGGATAAACTCTCTCTTACATTTCACCTGCTCAATTCAATAGCCAGTCCCCAAGGCTGTGGATTAACTGCCCACTGGGAACCGAGGGGAAATTGTTTAGAAACTAGGAACTTGCATATACCAAAATATTCCTCTGGAAGCACTTCTTGAGACAGGAAAGCAGTGGAAACAGAAGAGGTGCCCATCAGTTGGGGCATGTCTGACCAAGTTGTGGGATGTGAATGTAATAAAATTTTACTGTAAGAAATGAAGGCTCTGAAGAATTCCAAGATGCATGGGAAGATGTATAGGAATTATTTGGAAGTAAAAGAAGCAAAACCAGGATAACAACATACCCAAAGCTACAACGATGTTAACAGAAAGGGGGGAAATGAAATTGAATGCTGTAGAAATATAATGACCAAGGTTGGCTCAGAGGAGAGTTGAAAATATACCTTCCCGTGGGGCTGTGGCCCGTATTCTATCTAGCTATGTAATACTGCACACACTGTCAGAAACAGTTAATGTATAGATTGTTTTGCCGAATTGTTTTCCTCTTTCTTTTAAAATATTTATTACATGAGATGGCCCACTGGGCAGGGGCATGGGAACATATTCAGCAAGGAAGATAATGTGAAAAATCAAGAAAAAAGAAAAAAATTTAAAACTAGTAACAAAATTGGAAGATGAGAGAAGAGGTAGAGAAAACCCTGAAATATTTCATAAGCTTGGGGACAATTCGTATATACACAACTTAGAGATGCCACTGTTTGGGGATTCCCTTGAACAGTAATAAATCCAAATCTCTGGTTGCTGTTGCTTTGAAACAACTTGGGGAAGTAGGAGGATCTGACAGAAGCAACTTCAATTCTCATCCTTGCTTATCACTCAGGTATTTGGTCCTGGGATAAGTACAAGCCTCAGGGAAAGAAGATCTGGGAAGTCCTACTTATGTCTCTTTCCTCACAGACACACAGCACCTTCTGAAAGTTGGGTCCAAAAAAGAAAGAAAAAAGAAGGAAGGAAGGAAGGAAGGAAGGAAGGAAGGAAGGAAGGAAGGAAGGAAGGAAGGAAGGAAAGCTGCATCCAAATCTCCACTTTGCTTCTTACCTAGAGTTTAGGAGTTCTCAAAGTGTGGCCCAGTATTCTTGTGGGTCCCTGACATCCTTTCAAAGGCCTTTGCACTGGTCTGTCCCCCATGCCTAGAATGTTCTCCTTCTTCATCCCCTTGGAACCCCCCATTTTCCCTCAAGACTCAATTCAAGCATCTGCTTCTGAGAAGCCCTTCCCTCACCCCCAGCTGCCAGTATCTTCCCCTCCAAGGTAGCTGCAAATCTGCTTTATAAGTTTTAAATGTGTGTACATTTTTTTCGTGTGTGTGTGTATGTATATCCCTACATATACACACATACACATATATATGTATATCCATATGCATATCCATGTGCACACACATGTGTACACGTGTCCATATACACATATGTTCGCAAACCTGCATATACATCTGTATGTATACATATATGTGGTGTATCCATATAGACACATACATTTATACATACACTTCCATGTGAATATATACATACACAGATGTGTATATGTGTATATACCTATATATATACATCCATATACATGTATGCATTGTGTACATGTATACATATAAATATGTGCATGCATATACATATGCATGTGTGTACATATATTTATATGTGTATGTGTGCACATAGTACACATGGCACATAGTGCCATGACACATAGTACAAGGAGAAGGCACTTAATAATTGCTTGCTAGGTAGAACTAGAAAAAGATTTTGAGGTTTTCTGGTCACAGAATCTGAATGATAGAGATCCTCAGAAGTCATCTAGTCCAACCTATATGTGAACCTGAATTTCCCTATACTGTGTCCATCAATAAGCAAGCATTCATTAAGCACCTGCTGTATACTAGGCAACTAGGGAGTACAGTCAATAAGGGTGATAGATCTGGACTCAAGAAGACATCTTTCCAACTGTGCCTCAGACTAGCTATGTGATCTTGGGCAAGACTGTGTGCCTCAGTTTTCTCATCTATAAAATAGAAATAATAATAGCACCTCTCTCCAAGAGTGAGACTGAAAATAAAACAATATATTTATAAAGTGTTGTTGTTGTTGTTGCTGCTGCTGATGATGATGATGACGATGGGAAATTCTTTGATGAGGAAACTTTCTCTGCCAATATAGCACCTTCTCTGAGATGTATAGCCCTAAAGCAGGATTTCTTAACCCTCTTTGTGTCCTGGACTCCTTTGGCAGTTCAGCGAAACCTATGAACTTCTCAGAGGAATGCTTTTAAATGTATAAACTAAAATACACAGGATTACAAAGGAAACCGGTTACATTGAAACAAAGTTACCCAAATACTTTTAAATACAGGTTCACAGACAACCTCCCCCAGCTCCTCTCTATTCCCTTAGAAATGCTTAGAGCACTGAGATGTGTGGGACTTGAGCTCAAGACTTTCTAGCTCGGAGGCTAGCTCTCTGACCATTGGGCTATACTGCTTTTCAAATCAAAGGAAAATGTCCAGGTACTTCAAGGGCAGGCCACTGTTGGCACTTTGTGCTGAGCCTCGGAAAAATCTGCAAGTGAGGAAGGAGTGCATTCCCAGTATGGGGGAAAGGCACCAAGATGGAAGATGGAGCATCTTGAAGAAACCACAAAACAGCCATTTGGGCTAGGTTATAGAACTGCGAAGGAGAGTAATAAGCAGTAAATCTGGAAGGGAGGCAGGCAAAGGCTTTGGATTCCAAAGGGGGCACTGTTCATCTTCACTTTAGAGCACAACACCTCATCCCATCCCCATCTCTTGTGCCTCCATGATTTAGGAGGACCCTCAGACCTCTTTAGGAGAAACGTGTCTAAACTGTCCTTTAGCTATTCACCTCCAGAGAAAGAACTGGTTAGACTGATTCTGAAAGCAGATCGACGCATTCTTTTTTAAAATTTTTCTTGAGGGGGGGAAGGCTTCTGTTTTCTTTTGCCACATGGCTAATATGAAAAAATGTTTTATATGACTGTATAATATACAGTAATTGTTTTCCTTCTCAAGAATTTGGAATTCAAAATTTTTGAAAACAAATGTTAAAAACTGTTTTTACATGTAATTGAGAAAAAGATAAAAGAAATTATTCTGAAAGCCATAAATGGTCTTTTACATGCCATGTTTTTCTGTAGCTCAGTTTTCCTCTAGCATTGAACTACAGGAACACACAATCTCTTCAAGGGAGCTCATCTGAACCAGTCATGCCTTATCCCAGGAAGCATGGGGCAGGGAGCTCTGTCTTGGGAGGGATCAGCAGCCCAGCTGGTGTACACTCAGGGGATGTATGCCCCTGCAAATATCAGCCAATGTAAACTGTAATTAGGAAAGCAAACCTGCTTTAGGAAAAAAGAGTCCTGTGGGGATGGCCAAAGAAATCCTGTTTGCATTAATGGTTGCTTGGGATTAACCTTGCTAAGCCGTTTTTATTTGATTTTTAACATTTTTTCTTTAACATAGATATATTTATTACAAAGTAAGCAAAGACATAAGAGAACATCTGGCAAAGTGGATAAAATCTCCAAGTCAGGAAAACTGGTTATTGTTGCTCAGTCATTTCCAACATTTGAACAACTATGGACAAATAAGCTATAGACAGGACAGATAGGAAATAATCAAGAGAAGGGAAGCACTAAATTAAGGATGACTGTCTGGAATGAAAAATAACCCTCGTCCTTAATTTAATAAAAAAATAAACACAGAAATCTCTTAGGATAAGAACAGTTTATTCTCTTCCCTGGGAGAAGAGGGCAGTCTTCCCCATAACTCATCATGGAGGAGAGGCCTGTTACAAAAGACAGTGCAAGAATTTATACCCTAATGCAGTCAAGCGCCCTTCCCAACTGTCTCCTCTCTTGTTAGTTGAGAGGCAGACTTCACTAAATTCTTCCCCAAATGGGACAGCAAGAAAAGGGGGGTAGGGTCCTAAAGCAAGGGAGGAAGAGTGATCCTGGGTTGTCCCTGACTCTCACTGGCGGGGAAGAGGGGCCCACTGAGGTGGGAAAAGCAGACAAAGAAATGAAAGGGATTGACAGCAGCAATTGAGAAGGAAAAGGGAAGTTAACAATCCCAAACTGCCTGAGAAATTTTCACTCACCCCACACATGACCAAAAAAGACTTCTCATTGAGCTTGTGTTTGGTCTTCTAAGTTATATGAGTGAATCCTCAGAAGTATTCTTGTCCCCAACTGACCCAACCTCTTTTACAAATGGGGAAACTGAGGCTTGGGGAAGTCAACTGACTTGGCCAAGGTCACACTGTTAATATTCACCAAAGGTGGAATTTGAACCCCATTCCCCCTCCTCTAGGGTCAATGTCCTTTCCATTGTACCATACTATCTCTGATTCTAAATCAACAATAATCAGATCTAAGGTCCCTCACCATTCTATGGTCCTCTAAATCCATCCTTGTCAGTTTCCACCCAGAAATTCAACACCTCCAGATCATTTAGCCTCTCAAACCTCACTGGGTGGGCACATAAGTTATGTGGTCTCTTCTCTAAGATTTCAGGCTTCTATGCGTTAGATACCTAAGTCTACAGTCTATAATGGCACCTGAACAAAGGGGAAAACAAACATCTAAGTGTGAGATCTAAGGGACTGGCTGGGACTGCCCAAATTGGAATAAAACGAGCCATTAATAGAGCTGTACATTTTTATTATAGCCAACTCTTTCTAACCCCAGTTGGGTTTTTCTTGGCAGATACTGGAGTGGTCCATCATTTCCTTCTCCAGCTCATTTGACAGATGAGGAAACTGAGGTAAACAGGGTTAGGTGACTTGCCCAAGGGCACACAGCTAGTACATCTAGGGTTTATAAGTCTGAGTAAATCTGAGGCTAGATTTGAACTCACAAAGAAGATTCTTCTAGACTCTATGCACTGCCCCATCTCACAGCCCCATAGCTGCCCTGTGGCTGTATCTATGCATATGCAACTTAAGTATCAATATTGCTTTGTACGCAAATTACCCATCAACATGATTTTGTTGAAGTTATGGAAAGTGCTTGATGTACAAATATTCATATTGGGCTTCTGTGCTGTTTTATGTGCAAACTAGGAATTAACACTTTCTTATTCCAATTGTGTGTTAAATAAAGCAGACATGGAAATGAGTTATCAATACTGTTTGATATGCAAATTTCATATTAGGCATAATGCTGATGACTATACAAAGGTGTGCATATTCTTTTATATTCAAATTATAGGCTCACGTTTGCTGGTTGTTGTCCTTCATTCTCAAGAGGACTGAAATGACATCACCATGTTAGAGTCAAGTCCACTGTGGCTGATCAGACCAATAGAGCTTGGAAGGCTCCATCACAGGTTGGGTACAAATAGTCCATGTGAACATTTGAGGGGGATTCTTTAAATTTGCCCATCTTGTCTTTCTTTTGAGCTACTTCAAGTCTGCTTTACTCATAGAGCACAGCGCCTTCTCCAACAAAGGCACGCCATGCATGGGGGCAGTCCTGTGCCAGGGTCTCCCATGTCACACAATCAATTCCAAAGTTATTAAGAAAGACCTTGAGAGTGTCGTTGTATTGCTTCTTCTGTCCACCAGGTGAGTGCTTGCCCTCATAGACTCAGAGCCAAAGGAATCTTGGAAGTCTTCAAGTCCAACCTCAACCCATTTTGCATATGAGGAGACTGAGTCACAGAGAAATTAAGTAATTTGTCCAGGATCACTCAAGGAGCACCTGAGGCACACAGATGACCTCAGCGCCCTATCCTGGGTCAGAAGCTGCCTCTCTATGGCTTTGCATGCATATGCAAATGAGCCATAGATAGCCTAATATGCTTATTAGGTATCAATGCCACTGCAAACTGGGTACCCACCTATTTTCTATTCAAATTTTATAGCAACATAGCTTTGTGCATAGGTATGCAAATGGAATTATTAACACTGCTTTAAACGCATTCATACATATTAGGTATCGGTATTGCTTTATACATAAATATGTAAATTCGTTGTTCTTGCTATTTTATATTCAAATTGTAAGTCACATTGCTTTGCAGATACACAAATGACTTATCAGTGCCCATTGGAGGATAACAGATTTAAAGCTGGAAGCGAGGTCATCCTTTCCAACCCCTTCATTTTACAAGATAGGGAAACTAAGGCACAGAGAAGATAATTTGTCTGACGTCAGACAGGTAGTAAGTAGCAGAACTGGAATTTGAACCCAGGTCCTCTCCCTCCATATCTAGGGCTCTTTCCAACCCACAACTTGGAAAAAGCAGGGTTGGGCATGGTGGATGGACTCAAATCACCTCCACTGGGACCAAAGTTATCTGCACATGTTGGTCACTGTGGAAGCCCAACTCTCTTCTCTCCATCTGACTTACATTAAATGCCTTTCTTTATATCAGGATTCAAGTATACAATTATGGAGTTACATAAGGCTTGATGGTATTTTTAGATGTTCATAATGGGATATGAAACATTGGTGACTTGCCTTGCATTCAATGCTGTTCTATTTGCAGCTGATCCATGTGTCAGCAGAAGTCTCAAGTTGGCAAAAGGGTCCGAACCATGGCACCAGCAAGGTCTGCACTGGGGCACCCCACATTGGGACTAGCTATGCCATCACACCAGCATAGGTGCCAGAGGGCCTGACTTGGAGAGCCAGAGAAGGAACTTCAATGATTCAAAGTCTATTCTGTAAATATATGTGCTCTTCTTCAATCATTCCCTCTGCCCTTGGATGAGGACCAGGGACCCACCCCTAGAAAGCCTTTCCTGCAATATCTGTTCTCTGTCTACCGCATCTCCCCACCCCCACACATACAGGGGGAATGACAGGGATCAAAGGACCAAGAATGGGATTAGCTCTTCCTTGGAGGGTAAGATTACTGTGACTCCTTTCTATGTAGCAGGAGGCCCCCTGACTTGTTGGGACCAGGAAACCTCCCATGGAACTCTACAGGAGCCAGAACACATGCCCATTTTCGTAGGAAGCCAGCAAACTAAGAACCCTTGAACACTCTACCCCCAGCAACACCTAGTTTGGGGGGAGGGGGGAGTCACTGCAAGCAGGAGCAAGTAGGTGGTTGCCCTTCTCCCTCCTACCAAAATACAGTCAGTCTGTAGTCTTAAATGCAGAGAAAGCAGTTCAATCTTTCTCGTTCTTTCAAAGACTATAAAACAAAAACCAACCAAAAAAGTCTACCTCGTACATTTAACCTTTCAATATAATTTATATAATACTTGTAAATTATGTAAAAGTGAGTGTTTATGTAATGCCTTCAGATTTTCAAAGCCCTTTAACACATATTAACTCATTTGATCCACAACCCTGGCAGGTAGGTGCTACATTACTTTACAGATGGGGAAACTGAGGAAGACAATGGTAGAGTGACTCACCCAGTCATTACTAGCTGTAAGAACAGCTAGCCATCTGTTTGAGGTCAGATTGGAACTTGTACCTTCTAGACTCCAGGATGGGTGTTCTATTCAGTGAGCCACCTAGCTGCATTTGACTAGATGGATCCTTTGGGCAGTCTGATGAGTGGCACCTCTGGATGTCTTCTCAGAATCATGTTTTTAAATACATAAAACACATAGGGTTATAAAAGAAACCAATTATATTGAAATGCAGTTTTCAAAATATTTTTTTCAAAAAACTAAGTTTGCAGACCTTAGGTTAAGAACCTCTGAACTCTGAAGTCTCATTCATCTCAATGTATAATCCTATGGTATTAAACCCCATAACATGATATATCAAAAGAGGAGGAGAAATGGAGAGTGATATTGAAGAGGTAGATTGAAGGGAAATACACACACACACACACACACACACACACACACACACTCACTCACCACTGGATTTGGAGTCTGAAGTCCTAAGTACTATTCACAAGTCAGAGGCAGATGGGTGGTGCAGTGGATAGAGTGCCAGGCCTGGAGCCAGGAAGACCTGAGTTCAAATCTAACCTCAAACACTTACTAACTATGTGCTCCTGGGCAAGTCACTTCACCCTATTTGCCCCAGTTTCCTTATCTGTAAAATGAGCTGGAGTCTGCCAAGAAAATCCCCAAGGGGTCACAGAGAGCCAGATATGAATAAACAGCAACAGCCTACAAATTCAGATCTCTGCTTCAGACCTCAGTTTTCTCCTCTGTAAAACAAAAAGATTGGATGGGATTATTCCTAAGGCCCCTTTCAGAAGCCAATTCCTAGCCCCAACGCTGGACTCAGCATCCAGGAGGAAGACAGTTAAGTTGAGCTGTGAGCCGTTCATGGCTCCCAAACACACCAGGCTTAGCAGGGGGTTATGTTCAGCCCACAGTTGTCATCCTCACTCCCCAAAGTCTCCCAGAGTCCTCTTTGGCAACTTCCCCTGGTTTCTCTTGGGGGTTGGGGCTCAGCCTGAGCTTAGGGCTATCGCTTCATCACCCATTGGCTACAGCTTCAACATTAGGGGTAGAGGGCAGGCCATTACTCACTGTGCGATCGAAGGTTTAGTCAAGTGAACAGGAGCTCTGTCTGACATTCCCACCTAAATGCAGAAATGGCTGCCTGAAAAGCTTTGTTTTAAAATGTCACTGTAATTGGAGGGAAAGCCTGAGGGATGGGAAGGCCCCCACTCCATGTACCCCTCAGTTGAAGCCTACTCCAACTCCCAGTTGCCATGACAACAATATTCTGCAGAATCATTTTATTATTGAAGGTGACCTGTGGAAAAGGGAGAAGGGCACCTCCTCCAGAAACTTAGTTTGGCAGGTTGATCAGGCTTTCCCTTCCCTGCAGAAAACCATTTTTAAGTATTTTTAAATAGAGGAAACACTGTGTAATTCAGAGAATAAAATTTGTGTACAGTATATACACATTAACAGAATATTATTGTGCTATAAGAAACAATGAAGATGATGAAGGCAGAGAAGCTCCAAAAGACTTCCACAAACTGATGCAGAGGGAAGCAAGCAGATATATTCAGTGGCCACAGTGAGGCGAATAGAAAAAAACAACTAATATAAAGGAATTCAAGATAAATGTTGCAAAATTTAAAAAAACCAAGCGAGGCTCCAAAGGAGGGGGAAGAGAAAAAAGCTGCCCCTATTTTTCCAGAGATTGCGGGGAGCCACCATGGGTATAGGACACTGCATATGCTGTCAGATTTTGTCAATGTGTTGGGGTTTTTTCTGATTTTTTCTTTTTTTCTCTCTCTTTTTATTTTGGAGGGGAGAAGGCAAGGCAATTGGAATTAAGTGACTTGCCCAAGGTCACACAGCTGGTGAATCTGTTTTTAAAAATATCTATTTTATGAGATTGATCTCTGGGAATGAAGAGGAGAGGGACACAGAAGGAAATTTAGGTAGTGTAAAAACAAAACAAAACCAAAAGTGTCAATAAAATGTGTTCATGCTTTGCTTTTTTTAAAGAATAGAAACTGCCTCTTGGGTTGAAGGTCAAATCTTGAGTGTTAGTATCAAAGAACCCTTAAGGAGCTCATCCTGTCTATCCTCCTGCTTCCAACTAAACCATCCCAGACAATTTTCTCTTCCTTTGTACTAGAAAATCTACATCTAACGTCAAAAGATCTGGCTTCAGATTTCTGTTATTTTCTGCCTGGGTGAACTTGGATTAATTACTTGCTCTCTTGGGTCCTCAGCTGGGTATGTAACCTCTGTATGTGACCAGTGGCCCAAAATCAAAGTTCTGTCTCTGTACAAACTAAATCCGATTTTGTAGACTTCTCAATGAAATCACTTTGGCTCAGGTCCCCACTCAAGGTTTTCCTCTGGTAACATCGGAATTTGGCTTATTTATAAATTGGGAGAAGACAGGGACACACAGAGAGAGACAGAGACACAGAGACAGAGAGACAGACAAAGAGACACACAGAGAGAGACAGAGGGAGGGAGGGAGATGGAGGGAGAGAGAGATAGAGGGAGAGAGACATCACCTGAAATGTAAGCACTCAGGCTACAAGATGTCAAATATAGGACAGGTTTTATTTAACTCGAAAATACAAAGGATTTGTAGCTGAGCCCATGAACTGTCAAGATAATTCCTCTTCTTCCCGCTCCAGTGGGCCTCTGTCTTCATCCTCAAGATGCCTCTTCTAGTCTCCCTTTATTATTAGTGCTGAGATAACCTTACATCAAGGCCTGTGTGTGTAGAGTTGGTTGCATTTTATCTCAATGCAAGCTCCATGAGGACAGGGGCTGTTTTTGCTCTTTTTTCATATGTCCATTGCTTAGCACAATGCCTGGCACATAGCAAACACTTAATAATGCTTTTGACTGACTGACCAGGGCCCCATGCGGTTATGATACTACCTTGGACAGGTCACTACCTCCTACACACCCAAAAGGGAAAAGAACTCAGGCTTTCTGGTCAGCTGCTGAGGAATGCTCTACAGTTCTTCAGATGCCTCTCTCCCCGACCTGCACAGTACACATGACTCAGAACACCAGTGACAGGCAAAGCCCAGGTTTGTTCCTCCTCACCATGGCTCTGCATCTCTTACTCATTGATTCTGACTCGTGTTGTTACCTGCTTCAACTAGGTGGGAGCTGGGGGCTGAGCCAAGATGGCGGCGCAGCAGCAGCAACACATCGCAGCTCTCACATAGCCGCCCCAAACTACCCATAAAATAGGACTCTAAACCAATCCTGGAACTCCAAAACGCACACAAAGATACTTCCCACTAAAGTCAGCTCGGCTACGAGGAACCATATCAGCACTGCGAACCGAAACCAGCCTGGCCTGAAGCCTCAGCTGTGCCTTGGGGGCGGCTGGACAGGGGGAGTGGAGGAGGTGAGGAGCTTCAGGTGAGCGGATTAGCAGCAGCTGTGAATGGGATTTGTGAAAGGGGGAGATAAGCAGTCTGGCCAGAAGGCCTCCAGAGCAGAAAAGCGAAAGGCAGAGGTTTTGCACCCGCCTCGGCATTGCAGCTTCCCGCCCGCGGCCTGCATGCAGCAGGGGGACGGAGCGATTTTTCTTGGCCAGAGCTCTCGCGTTGAGCGGCCTGGATGGATCGCCATCTTGGGCCTCGGTCTTGGAGTCCTTGCTATCCAGACAGCCGGAAGTGTATAGGGGGAGTTCCCAGCCTCTCCCTAGGAGCTACGGCGGCCGGGAGGACCCCAGCGATTTGGGACAGAGCTTTCCCTTCTGGAAGCAGAGCCCCACAGAGATTTAAAAAAAAAATCACGGTCTGAAG
>CM053584.1:369190295-369254722 GCA_028627135.1 Pseudochirops cupreus
TTTCCTCCACTTTTCTTATTTGGTTTTCAAAATCCTTCTTAAGCTGCTCTATGGCTTGTAACAAGTCTATATTTTTCTTAGAAGCTTTTGGTACAGGAGTTCTGACTGTGTTGTCTTCCTCCCATTCCATGCTTTGATCCTTTTTTTCCCCAAAAAAGGAATCTAAAGTTGCATTGCTGGGTTTGCTTTGCTTCCTTTGCCTACTCATGTTGCCAGTCAATTACTTGACTTTTAGGTTCGGTAGAACTCGGCTTTCAGAGGGGAGAGCTGTGTCCCAAATCACTGGGGTTTTTCCTGCTGCTGGAGCTATTAGGAGGCCACTGTTTCTGCAGCCCCCACCAGCTTTGGCTCACTGAAAACACACCTCAGGACCATCACCCAAGACCACGATCCCGATCCAGTCAGCTCAAAGCAAGAACACTTAGCCTCTGAATGATCATTTGGCCCCCCTGCAATCTGCAGGCCAAGAGCTCTGAAGCAGCCACGTGGAGGTGGCTGCAGGGCCTCAGCTTCAGCCGCTTCCAGCCCTGGGGCAGTCAGCAGGACCCTCTCACCTGAATTTATCTGAGTTCCACTGACCTTTCACTTAGTCCTTGTTTCTTATGGGTTGGTAATTCTGGAAAATGCCACAGCTGCTGGTGATTCATGTTCCAGCCACAGCTTGTTCTGTTGGCCCTAGGGGTCCAGCCACAGGTTCATGCCATGCTGATCTGGGCTTCCAGCATGCTGCAATGAACCTCTTCCTGTCTGCCTGCCAGGCTGCCTTCAGTGGGATATGTGTTACTCTGTCATTTTGTGAGTTCTGGAGCTTTACAATTTGTTTAGAGTCATATTTTATAGGTATTTGAGGTGGTTATGGGGAGAGCTGTGGAGTTTTGCTGCTTCTACACCGCCATCTTCACTCCACCCCCCAATGGCATTCTTAATGATGAGGGTCCCAAATTTTCCCTCATGTTTTATAGAATCTCTGAGTGGATTCAACAAATCTGAGAGCTGTCTTGAGGGAGAGGGAGAAAAGGGGGGATAGAAGGAAAGGGAGAGAGTAGGAAGGTGAGAGAGAAAGAGAGTATGTGGGAAACAGACACAGACAGGGACAGAGAGAAAGGGAGAGAGACGGCACTTATTATGTGCCAGACACTGGGCTGAGCTCAGGGGTAGGAGCCTATATCAACAAATAAGACAATCCTTGACCTCCAGGGCCTTACATTCTAATGATGGAAGATGACACAGAAGGGAGAGTGCTGCCTGCCCGTGTGGTATGAGGAGGCAAAGGAGAAGCGGACATAGGGAGCTCTCTTGGTGCACTCACCCTGTGTCTAGGACTAGATTCTAAGTACCTTGAGGGCAGGAATTGTTTGCTTCTGATAACTCTGCATCCTGGATGCCTTGCACTTAATAACCACTTAAGTAATGTTTGTGGAAGGTGATTGAAGAAGGGAGAAGGGAAGACGGAAAGGAGAAGGGGGGGAGAGACAAAGAGAGAGAGAAGAGAGAGAATATATATAAAACCTTGACTCATCTATCATGCTTTGCATCACAAATTGTCGTGTGTCTGTAATCGCATTTCATCCTCATAACAATCCTTTTCAGTAGTCAGCCATAATTCGGAACTGAACTCTAAACAAATGTCCTTGAAGGGGTCAAGGGGGTCTCCTTTCCCCCTCCAATTTTTCTCCCCTTCAATTTCTCTACTTCCCCCTCCCTTCCCTCCCCTTCTCCCCCTCTCTCCCATCTTATCTCCTCTCCTCTCTCCTTCCCTCCCCCTTTTCTCTCCTCTTTCTTCCTCCTTTTCTTCCCTCCCTGTCTCCCATCTCCTCCCCCCTCCCTCCTTCTCCCCTCTACTCCTCTACTTTCTGTGCCAGATATAAGAAGGGGTCTTCTGTGTTCAGAAAGGGAGTGATCAGGCCCCCAGAGGCCAGCCTCATACCCCAGTGGTCTGGAGGACAATCCCAGATCTCCCAGTTCCCATGGAAGAAGGCTGAGAGGGGTGGGGAAATAAAGAGGTGACCAGCGAAAGGTATTGACCCTGCACATTGTAGACTGAGCCCAGGGAGAGGCAAATTACTATATTTAATAATTATAATATACTAGCTAACATTTACATAATTCTTTAATATTTGCAAAGTGCTACATACAGATTATCTCATCTGGTACAAAAATTCCTTTCTGCTCCCATTACCCCAATTGTGGTCCATGAAAATCATTTCCAGAATGAAGACCCAAGGGAGCTTTGTTCACCTTCCCTGTCCCCTTCCTATTGCTGTCTTAACTTGAATAGCGGTAGATGCTTTAAAAAGAAGCCATCTCTACAGAATAGAAATGTATGATTTCACATACGAACTTTTTTTCTATTCTTTGTATGTGGAAATGTTCCTGTTTGCTGGTGTGAGTCAAGTTTATATTTGAAAAAGAAAGAAAATTGGGGCCGAGGGGAATTTGCTGTCTTTCCCTACATACATTGCCCTGGCCTAGGTGCTTTCAGATAGATTTGCCTCACCAGGAGACTGTAAGCACCTAGGAGGCAGGGGCCACTTCGTTGACTTCTTTTGCATCCCCAGCTTGTTGGGTGCACAGTAGGTATTCATTAAATCCAAACTGGTTGCTGTGTTCGTGGCTCTTTACTTCTCTTCTTCCCTCCTCCAATTTTCTTCCCCTTCAATTTCTCTCCTTCTCCCTCTCCTCCCCCTCCCATCTTCTCTCCCCTCCCCTCTCCTTCTCTCCTCTTTTTCTCTCTCCTTTCTTCTTCCTTTTCTTCCCTCCTTGTCTCTCATCTCCTCCCCTCCCTTCTTTCTCCCTTCTACTCCTCTACTCTGCACCAGATATGAGACAGAAGATGTGCTCCTTTTCTTTGAGTGGTACCTTCTCAGAACCACAGGCCTAGAGCTAGCAGCCCTGTTTGTATCTTTCTGTAATTTCCTTATCCTGCGCATCCTTCTCAGTATCCCACCACCTGCCAAACAGGCTTCAGTCTTCCCTGACACACAAGGACCCTCCTCCCCCATTCCCTGCTCACTGCTGTGCCCGTGTCCTTGGCTGGCTCTGAAGCCTATTAGCAATTCAAATGTGCCCAGAGCTGCTGATGGCTGGTTCCTCCCTGGGACACCTGGTTGGAATTCAGATGTGGTTTCCCTCCTCTCTTTCTCAGACACACACACAGACACACACACAGACACACAGACACACAGATACACATCCCTCCACCTCCCAACCAGCTGGGAAATCCCTGCTTGTTAGGAAGCCAAAGTGTCTGCCAGACAGATAAGGTGAGTATGTGAGTGTGTGTAGGGATGGGAAGAGAAGTGGGGAGATGGAGAAAAGATGGCAGCTGGTGCTGAGGCTCTGTATTTAACCTTGGAATTATATTAGAGTAGCAGGCTGCCGTCTGTTTGTGTTTCCACTAATGTGTGAGGGCAGCTGGCCCACAGATAGAAGGAAAATCAGTTGCAGGGGGCTTGATCAGCTAACTGTCTAAGCAGACAGCTGTGGCCATGCGCATACCTGGGTAAAGGCACCTCCCCGCCTTCTGTGAGGGATGAGAGAATGGGGTGGGGTGGAAGCCTGAGAAGAGTTTCTGCCCTGGTCACTCTTGTAAAAAGGTTTTATTGATGCCTTAAAAAAAAATTCAAACATTGCTATCTCTTGCCAATAACCTTCCTCAACCTGCCAACAGAACTCTCCCTAGTAACAAAGAATTATAGTGAAACAAAACAAATGGATAGATTGACCAGATCTGATGGTGTATGCCTCATTCTGCACCCATAGTCTCTCACCTCCTCTGCAATCACTGTTGGTCATTGCATTGATTTGAATCCTGTGTTGTTTCCCTTAGGTTACTGCATTCATTGTGTATTTTTCTCTCTTGGTTCTTTCTGCTTCTCTCTGTATCAGTTCATGTAAATCTTCCAAAGTTTCCCTCTGTTTTTTGCAATCATCGTCACAGGACAGAAATATTTCATTATATTCATGCATTCCACTTTACTTAGCTGTATCAGTGGGTACCCTTCTCCCCCACCCCTTTGATTATAGGTCTTTGCTATTACAAAAGGGGTTTCTCTAATTATTTGGGAGTGTATGGGATCTTTCCCTCTGTATTTGCCCTTGTGGGGAAGATGCCCAATAATTGTATCACTCACTGGGTGAAAGGGCATAGATGATTAAGTCATTTTTCTAATCTGCCAGTTAAACAACAAGCATTTATTAAATGCCTAGTTTATACCAGGGACTGTACGAGGTGTTGGGGAGAGCTCCATATTGTTTTTCAATCTGTCCAGTGCCATCCAACTCATGGCACCCAGTTGTAGATGGCTGACATTTCATATCTTTTATTAACACTCAGATGGGCTCCCAATACAGTCTACCCATAAGCTCCTCTATGTAGGCTTACCCTCCAGTGATACATATTGTAACCCATCCTATCCATCCTGTATGAGTCTTGTCCATATCATTTGGCTAATCTTTTACAAACCTGCAAGTGCTAGGCCTTCCTCCTCTTCTTCACTCCTCTGATCTAATATTTCCTCACCTGTAAAATAATAATAATAGTAAATGTCATTGTATGGCACTTTAACGTTTGCAGATAGTTTCTGCAAAGTAACTGTGAGATAAATAGTGTTGGTATTACCCCATTTTCGAGATGAAGAATTAAAACTTAGAGAAATCAAATTATTTAGATAGAGAAAACATTTACTATACATTCTATTTGGTACTAAGTCTGGGGATCCAAAAAAAAAAAAAAGCAGAAAGAAGGACTGCCCTGAGGGAGCCTGCATTCTAATGGGGAAAGAGAGCACAGGAAAGGGAGCTGGAAAGGGAGGTGAGAAGGCACACGAGGTGGTGGAGAAGTCCTGGCTTGGAGTGGGTGTGGCTGGTCTTAGTGCTTCTTCCAGGGGGTCACTTAGGAGCACACAGCCACTTGGGTGTTTTGAGGTAGGGTTGGAACCTAATTCTTGCTCTGTGCTGTTTCTTCTGAGATGAGGAGGTTGGACTAGACTTTTTCTTTTTTTTAATCAACTGTATAATTTTAGAATGGGCTAAGGAGGAGAGGATGTGACTATAGAAAAAGAAAGACCAGGGGAACTCAGGTTCAAAAAGATCAAACCAAGGATTCCAGCAGTGAGATGTAGAAGCCACAAGAACTTATTCAACCGAAAAACCAGTCCAGGAGCTCACAGTGGAGGAGGTAGCATGGGAACAACTATGTATAGACAAGCTAAAGACAGGGTGAATTGGAGATAATCAATAGGGGGAAGTTTTAAGCATTAAGGGAGTTTGGGAAAGGCTTCCTGTAGAAAGTGGGATTTTAATTGAGATTTGAAGGAAGCCAGGAGATGGAAATGAGGAGGGAGACCATTCCAGGCATGGAGGACAGCCAGGGAAAATGCACAGAGCTGGGCAATAGTGTCTCATTTGATTTTTTAAAAATTATTTTGTTTTTAATTTATGGAATAAAACAAGCATTTCCATAAAATAGTATAATAAAAGTGATAATTGCACATGAAACGGCAAATGCATCATGTACAACTTGCTATTCCTTTAATGAGAAGTGTCTTATTTAAGGAATGGTAAGGAGTTTGTGGGGAGCTGGGGGATGGGTGGGTAAGGTATAAGATGATTGGAAAGTTTCTCAGGAATCCAGAGTCAGCCCAGATATGGTGACATTAAACCAGTGTAGGTAATAGCCACATGGGGTATCAGTATACTCTTTGGGTTAGTGTTTGAAGTGATTAGAGGAGTGGAAGAAAGGAGTGTGGCATGAGGCTGGGCTCATTTGGAAGTTCTGTTCCTGTGTTCCAAATAATTGCTCTGTAGCCCTGGACAAATGAGTTAAACTCAACCAGCCTCAGTTTCTCCATCTGTACAAGGAGGGTGTTGTTTTTGCTGACCTCCGAGACCTCTTCCCGTACCAATGACCTGACTGAGGTCCAGTTTTAAGGAGCTGAGCCCATGGTGGTCTCATCTCTTCTCTCCCCCCCCACCCCCCCACCCCCACCTCAAGCATTCTGACCAGGAAAGTTTTCTACGTGGTGCCTCAGGCTTTTTGGACTCTGGCAAACCATCAGGGTTTTCCAGCTGGTGTTTCGTTTCCCCTGATGGAAGGGGGAGGAACAGAGGATATTATGACTTCGCCTTATCTTCCTGTTCTCATCATGTTTTCCTTGTCTTAGTAACTGAGTGGATGCTGGTTCCCGTTGCTAGGGGTTCCCTAGGACAGCAGTGTTGACTGTGCAGTGTCTGAGGATTTATAGCCTGGGTCTGCCTTGGATGATGGGGCTTCCTGAGAGCCCAGGGTAGATTGAATCTGAGTCTCACAGGGGAGAGGGGTAAGTTCTTTGAGGCTGGGGATGAATATCTTTGGTTGTTTTTTTCTCCCTCTCCCCCCTCCCCCCTGCCCCCGCCTCAAATTCTTCCTTCCAACCCTGTCCCTCTTCTCAGGCTTTGACAAATAAGCAGAATTTACCCACCATGGTCTCCTACATAATCTGGCCTGGTGGCATGAGATGGTCCTGGCCAAAATGTCAGCTTGCGTCACCTTGGCTAAAGCTCTCAAGGTCTTAGTCTTCTTATAAAATGAGAGAGTAGGACATGGGCTGGGGTTGTGGGTGTTCAGATGTTGGACTAAAAGACCTCTGAAGTCCATTCTAGCTTTAAATACATAATCCTATAATCCAGCAGTTCTCAACCTGTGGATCATGACCCCTTTGGGGTTGAATGACCCTTTCACAGGGGTCACAGGGGTCGCCTAAGACCATTGGAAAACACATATTTCCAATGGTCTTAGGAACCTCCTCTATCAGCTTCCAGGCAGGTCCGCCCACATGCAGACATGCCCACATACGACTATTAAAGGGTCCTGGCATTAGGAAGGTTGAGAACCACTGCTATAATCTAAGATAAGGACAGCTGGGTAGTGCCATAGTACATAGAGCACCAAGCCTGGAGTCAGGAAATCTTGTCTTCCTGAGTTCAAATGTGACCTCAGATACCTACTAGCCATGTGACCCTGGACAAGTCACTTAACCCTGTCGGCCTCAGTTTCCTCATCTGTCAAATGAAGTGGAGGAGGAAATGGCAAACCACTCCAGTGTCTTTGACAAGAAGAGTTGGACGTGACTGAACAACCATCCAATATTGATGGTCTTATCGTCCAGCTCTCCTTGCACCCCTGGCTGTGCTCTCCTAGGATTATAAATTCATCCATTTAGAGCTGTCAGGGTCCTTAAGTCATCGTCTAGGTCCTCTTCCTCGCTTGGAGGCAGCTAAGTGGTGAGCGCTGGAGGTGGACTCAGGAGGACCTGAATTCAAATCCAGCCTGGCTCCCTGGGCATGTCACGGACCCTCTCAGGTTCAGTTTCCTCCCTTGCAGAATGGAGATTAAAACGCCCCCTCCCTAACAGGCTGTTGTCATAGCTACTGAGTTATTGCGTGGATTAAAGTGAGGCGATGCTTGTAAAAGTGCTTTGCAAACCCCAAAGCACCATGTGAGTACTAGCTCTTATTATTAAGTCAAGTCAGCAAACATTTACTACCACCTACTAATCGCTGGGGATTCAGAGAAAGGCACAACACAGTCCCTGTTGGGGTGGCTGGGTGGTGCAGTGAATAGAGCACCCGTCCTGGAGTCAGGAGGACCTGAGTTCAAATCTGACCTCAGATACTTAATACTTACTGGCCGTGTGACCTTGGACAAGTCACTTAACCCCAAATGTCCTGCATTCCCCACTCCAAAAAAAGCAAAAAAAAAAAAGACAGTCCTTGTCCTCAAGGAGCCTATATGTTAATAGGGGGAGACCAACATGCAAACAACTGTGTCCAGACAAGACCCAGCCAGGATGGGGGGCCCTCTCAGAGGGAAAGCGCCGAGATGAAGGACTCGGAGAGGCTTGGTACAGAAGGTTAGACTTTAGATAGGAAGTCAGGAAGTAGAGATGAGGAGAGAGGGTTCTGCCTATGAAAGACAGCCAGGGACAGTGGCCCCAAGTGGGGAGATGGAGTCTTGTGTGAGGAACGGCAAGGAGGCCGCTGTCACCCCTGAGTGTGTCGGTTACAAGGAGCCTGGAGAGGTAGGAAGGAGTCCGGTCATAAAGAGGTTTAAAAGCCAAATGGAGATTTCCTATTTGATCCTCGAGGTAATGGAGAACCATTGGGATTTACTGAAGGCCTGACGGGCTGCCCTGGTCTGGCTTTGGGCTGTAGGAAGATCAGCTTGGCTGCTGAGTGGAGCAAGGTCGGAGTGGCAAGGATGAGGAGAGGCCAGTGACCTGCCCCAAGGTCACAGGCTCATATAAACAGAGCTGGAAAAGACCTTTGAGGCCCCCAAGCCCGGCTCTAAATCTGTAATGCTAAAGTTGGTAATAAAGCGTTTCTACCTTGTCCTTCCCCCCAATCCTTCAAGGGTTTAAAAAGCTTTAGAGTTGTTTTTTTACTCTGAGTTTGCACTCCTAGTTTTTGGATGGCATAGTCATAAAGGTGGAAGGAGGCAGTAGAGGCCACCTGGGCCAGCCCCTCTCATTTTACAAATGAGAAAACCAAGGCCTAGGGAGGCTGAAGGCCTCCGAGGAGCTCCATCCAATGCGTAAGTACCTGAGCCGGGATTCGAATCCAGGCCCTCTGATGCCCAGTCCACCATCTTCTCTTCTTCCTGACCTTTGAGCCTCCTGTTACCGGCCATCCGCTGCCCTCTCTCAGGAGAGGGCGGGTCAGAGAAGTGAACTTGCCTGTGGTCAGTCACTCCGGGAAGAGGTTTGGGGTGAGAAGCGTTGGTTAAATCAGCCTGTAAATCATCTGTCCGATTGCAGAGACAGCTTTCCCAAGTATGCTATTTAATAGCTACGGCCCTGGAGGCTCAGGGTGAGGCATCCTAGGCCATCCGTGGGAGAGGGCTGAAGAGAAAACCTGGGGCTTGGGCTCTGGCCCGCATGTGGTCACTGCCCCAGCCTGGCTGTCTTCCCCCACAGCCACTCGCTTTCATGTACATTCAGCCCTTAGAAAACCCATGTGGTTGTCATTTCATGTTCTGAGTTTCCACTCAGAGGCCCTCCTGTCCCCTGCTGTTCTCCCTGCATTGAATCAGTGCCTGCTGCCTCTGATGAAAATGCCTCAGGCAGCCTAGTCAGTCAGATGTGCTCGGGGGCTGTTTTTTCTCCCGAGAGTGAGAAGGGCTTTGCCTGACGTTCCAGGCCCCTGTCAGTCCTCCCAGAATCGTCTCATGGTTCTCCCCTTGTCTTTACCTCTCAGCAGCAGTGGACACTCATTCTTCCGCATCGTGGTCCTCCCAGTCCCATCTCCGTGCCTTTATCCAGCCTGTGCCCCAATGCTGGGAAAGGGCACACTTCCTCCTTTCCCCCTCTCTCCCTTTCTTTCAAGGCCGTGGTAGGTGGTTCCTCCTGAAGCCTTCTTTCCTCCCAGCTCCCTCTAAGCCTCCCCCTGTAAGAGTGATCCCTTCTTCCTTGCGTCTCCCACAGGACTTTGCTTAGATTTGCATCTCCTGTACTGTTCTTGGCTCTTTGTTATTTTCATTGTTTGGAAATGGGAAAGTCCAGTGTTCATGGGGTTTACGTTCTACTGGGAGGGATAAAGTTGCCTATTTATTTCTTCAGATCAGTGCTTATCTTCTTTCTTCTTTGTGTTCCCCATAGTACTCGAAAACAGGTGCTTAATAATAAGTATTTGTTGGATTGATTGGAAGAGAGAGACACATGGTGGCACGCTGTGTGTTTGGGACCAGTAAGTAACCCGCTGGCTGGGGTCAGGGCTGAGCTCTGTGGCCAAGTGACTAATGCTTTCCTCTGTGAGAACATAACTGGTCAGTTCAATCCAATAAGCATTTATTGGGCAGTACCAGGCCTGGAATCTGGAAGATTCTTCTTTGTGAGTTCAAATCTAGCCTCAGATACTTACTAGCTGTATGACCCTGGGCAAGTCACTTAACCCTTTTGGCCTCAGTCTCCTCATCTGTAAAATGAACTGGAGAAGGAAATGGAAAATCACTCCAGCATCTTTGCCAAGAAAACCCCAAAATGGGGCCACAAAGAGCCCGACATGACTGAAAACAACTGAACAATAACTAAGTCCACATAGCTAGGTATGTGGTAGGGTTTGAACCCAGGTCCTCAGACTCCAAAACCAGTGACTGCTGTATCAGACAGTCTCTCAAGTCAAACAGCTTAGTTAAAAAAAAAATAAATGGCTCACAAAACCATTGAGGATAAGACTCATCACATCTTCTCTGATTTCCCACTCACCCTCTCTTCTGATCAGCTTTGCCCCAACATCCCCGCCCACTGGTGGACTAGGTCACCTGTGAAATCAACTTTATAATCATTCAAGAAAGGCAAGTGAATGTGAAAAGACAAGAGAGAACAGCACTGAGGAGACGTTGCTAACTCCCCTTTCCCCTTCTTAGTCCCCATGGGTAGTGAGAGGTTATATGCCTTTATGCACAGAAAAGGATAAGACAGGCACCCTCTGGTGGTGCCCATTCACAGCTCACGGATCTCTGGAAGTACTGACTTTTTTTTTTTTTTTTTGCTAAGAATGAATCTGAAACTGCTTTAAAGGTCTAAAGTTTCAGAAGGAAAACTAAGGTGGGTGCTGTATTTACATTATTGCTATTAAGCCTACACGAAGGTGGTCACTGTAGCAAGTCTTTTTGCTTAATTGTTTTATTAGCAAAGAAGGTTCAGTTTGGGGATAGGGAGGGAGAGAGGGTGTTTCTTCTCCCCTAGTTGATTGTGATATAAAGCAGAAGGCACCAGTAAAGCATTAAAGGAAAGGCCTGTTAAAGGCATTAGCTTGAAAGGGCCAAGATCCTCATTACATCCTGGGCCACCTCCTGTTGTCCTGATCCATACCTGGCCACCAGACCCAGATGGCTCCAGAGGAGAAAGTGAGGCTGATGACTTTGCCCAGCCCTCCCTCACTTAAATCCAATTCACTTGCATGTCAAGGCACCACCTCCCTGATGTCATGGCCTTCTTTGAGAATGAAGGACAAACAGGAGCAGCAACAAAGGAAAGGAAGAAGGAAAGAAAGGGGGGAGGGAGGGGGAGAGAGAGAGAGAGAGGGAGAGAGAGACAGAGAGAGGAAAGGAAGGAAAGAAAGAAACTATTAACAACCTTGAGAGAGTAGCTTCAGTCGAGTGGCCAGGGTGTGCTGGAACCAGCTCCTATGAACTCCTAAGATGATTGTTAATTTTTCAGCAAGCTGTTTATTAAATGTTTACCAGCATATTTCTGAATGGTAGAATTCAAAAAGTGATCCAAAAGGGTTGAGGGGTGACTGGGAGAAGAAGACAAGTGAAGATGGTTCTTTGAGGGTGAGTTTTACCAATGAAAGGGAGGGGAGATTTAGAATAACAGCTTGAGGAATCAAGTGTAGTGCTTCCTCCCAGTACCCTTTTCCAACTCCCATTTGCATTGGGAGGTTGTGTTCTCAGAGGGGTGACTACCACTTAGGATTCTCTTAGGATCCTATTCAAGTAACCTTGTAGGCTGGAGTTTTCTAATGCTGTTACCCATAAGCCCCAACTAGTGTGCTTCCCCTTGACTATCAGACCTAATTAGCCTTTGGAAAGGTATAGCTGTTGCAAAAACAGTCACCTCAAACTGGAAGGGCATTCTCCCCTTTCATACATAAGTTCCATAAAAAGAATTGAGTTTAAACTTATAGTAAAATGATATTGAGGCACATGGGTAGAGAACATGTGGCAAAAGGGTAACTCAGAAGGTCATTGGTTAGTGCTTTTCTCCCTTCATGGAATCCTCATAAAGTTCCTTAGGTATAGCTCTCTGCCAAGCTGGAGGAATCAGTGCATTTGTAGGGTCCATAGCTACTATGTCTCTCTCTCACAAGGGGCCATGATCCCCAAAGCTGCTGCCATGATTGTCTGACTGTTTTTATACATCTGTCTTTAGGTTCTTCCTCTGCCATCATCTCCTGCTCTGGACACCATTGTTAGATTGTCTAACACATCAAAGTCCACAAGGTCATAATCTTGTCAGTCAATGGTGGAAGAATAGAGCAGAGAGAAACTCCTGCTCTCATTCCCTTGGGCAATTAATTCCTTTCCAAGGTCCTTCACCATTCAACTGACTGATTCTGAAAAGGTTTTCTGTTTTTATGGAGCTATGTCTGAGTGCCCCAATTACAAGATATCTCTTTTGTGATGTCATCTGTCTTCATTCAATGATCAAAGCACTTTATTGATCAAATAAATTGAAATTGATTAAAGAATTGTTCTCACTTAGTTTATGTTTTTGACTGAATGATTTAATGGATCGGTCTGAGCCTTCTGTGATCACACCAATTACTTGAGGATAGGGAGACCAAAACATTTTTTAGGCCATGGGAGAAGGAACAAGTAGATAGGGAGAGATTGAGGGTAAGAGACAGAGAGAATGATTAATAGGACAGTCTCCTGAAGGAAATGGCAAGGAAGCCTAGGGACTGGCCTTGGCAAGGAGAAGGACCTCTCTCTCCCTCAGAGACTGGAGTAGAGGAGGACAGGACAAGTTGAGATATAAAGGAGGCAATATAAAGGAACTCATGATGGATGGCCTTGGTTTTCTCAGTAAAGCGGGAAGCCAAGACATCTGTTGAGAGAAGGAATGGCCTGGAGTGCTTGAAGGAGAGAGGAGAAGATCTGGAAGAGCTTTGATGTAGCAGCTGCTCAGTCAAAGATGAATCTAAAGATTGTTCTAAAACATGAAGGGGTCTGATTAAATTTGTAGTGGTCTCAGTCAATGTTTCCAGATTTCATCCAGCAGCTCAGATGTAGGAGCTGGAAAGGTGGATGGTGGCAGGGTGTCAGAGGCTAAGGACAGGGCTTTGTTGAATTGGTCAACTGTAGCCTTGAGACCATGTGAGAAGAAAGAAGGACCAGAACAGTGTGATGGACTGAGAGGACATGCAAGCTTAGAGGCGCCTGGCGAGAATGAAGAACAGGTTCAAGAAGTGTGGAAGAGATTGGACAAGTGGAAGGACAAGAGGGTGGGATCAGAGATAACTTAAAAGTTCATTGTCTTGGAAAAGGACTAGGGGTGTGTGTGTGTGTGTGTGTGTGTGTGTGTGTGTGTGTGTGATATCATTTCTCACTAATGGAGTCTGGAAGGGGAGGTCAGAGGAGTACAGGTTGATATAGGATCATAAGTCTAGAATGGAAGAAACCTCAGAAGTCATCTGGTCCAAACCCTCATTTTACAGATGAGAAAACTGAGGCCCAGTGGTCTGGTGGCTTGGTGAAGTTGAGACAATAGCATCGGTGTTAGTGTTTATTTGAACCTGTGTCCTCTGACTCCAGAGTCAGTGCTCTTGTGGGGAGTGCAGACGGTAGCTCTGTAGAGACGCTGGTGCCATGCCTCACTGCCAGAGGCTGGGAGTGGCCTTCTCTAGGATCACAGGGCTTCTTACTGGAAGGTACGGTCCTGAGGTGTTCAACTCCAGCAAAACACAAGTGTTTTCTGAAGCAGATTAAAATGTAATTGGGAAATACTGAACAAAATAAACAAAAATGCAATATAACATAAATCATGTAGTTAGTGGTTTTGCTAGTCACAGGGATCTGTTGCTGTTTGAGTTTGGAGAGGTGACTCTTCTAAGGGCACAAGGCTATTAAGCATTAGAGGGATTTGGGTTCAAATTCTAGAATCCTGTAGTTAGTGCTCGGAGGATCCATAGAGGTCATCGCATTTTACACGTGAGGAACCTGTGAGAGAAGTTCAAGTGACTTGCCCAGTCATGTAGATAGTAAATGGAAGAGCTGGGATTTGAACTTGGGTCCCAGGACACCGATTTCAGCATTCTTCTCCCACTGTGCCTTTCTCTCGATAATAACGGGGAAGTCAGGGCATCTGAAGGAGAACAGCCATGGGAGATAAGACTGGAAAGGTCAGATGGGCCCAGATTGTGGTGGTAGCAAGGAGAGGACTCCAGTCTTAGGAGTGAAATGGCCAGACTGTAGGCAACAGGAGGAGCAGATGAAGCTGAGCATCCGTCAGCTCCTGAATGGGACAGGTGGCTGTATTTTGTCAGCCAGAACATTTGGCAAAGACAGGCAAAGTTCCTGGCATCCCCTGCAGTGGCTGCTCCTGGCCTTCCCTCTCCCTCCCCCTATCTCTCCACCATCTGTCCAGGGGCTATTCCTAGTTCCCAGAGAACAGCTGTAACTTTTCTTAAGTCTGCTCATCAAAGCAGACTGGGGGGCTTCCTGGAGTCAGAGGTCAGCTCTCTGGGACCCTGCTTCAGCCTAAGCCAAGGGGCTCCATATATCCTCAGACCTCCCCCCACTCAGACCAGTCCACATCTGTCTGGCTTTTCATCATGGGGTTTTCCTGCTGTTCTTCCAGATGTTGCACAATGACACAGTTGCCTTCCCATTCCTCTCCCCTTTCCCTCAGGCCTCCTCCATTTTTTTCCTTCACTGCAACATGAGAATGCCAGGAGAGTAGTGGCTGTATTGCCAAAAATCGTCTTCTTTGGGGCCCAATCCTTTCCCTTCTGGTGATTGCCTTGTGACTCATCTTTGCCAAGGAGCATTTGGAGTTGTCAGAGACTAAATTAGTGTTTTTCAACTGGCTTAGCACCCTGACTCTGCCATTTAAGCAGCCTCTTTAGGTCTCAGTTTCCTTAATTGGAAAATGAAAGGGGTGAACTATGTGACTTTCAGGTCCCAGACCTGATTTCAAATCCTGTTGTTTCTTCTTCTTCTTCTTCTTCTTCTTCTTCTTCTTCTTCTTCTTCTTCTTCTTCTTCTTCTTCTTCCTTCTTCCTTCTTCCTTCTTCCTCCTCTTTTTCCTCCTCCTCTTCCTCCTCTTCCTTTCCTCTTCCTCCTCTTCCTTTCCTCCTCCTCCTCCTCCTCTCCTCCTCTTCTTCTACCTCCTCCTTGGACAGCCTACTTTCCTCATCCGTTGATAGTGAACCTATATTAGATGTTCCCTAAGATCCCCTCTAGCATCAGCTCCGTGATCTGATCAGTGTGTGGGGATGGGGATGGGGATGGTTTTTGTTCTCAGAGATGGAGGGGTACAAAGGTCACTCACCTGGTGATATCAGAGGACCAGCTAGTGGGAGATGCTGGGATATGAGGAGTGAAGCTCCCAGTAGAAGGGATTCAGGCAAGAGACCCATGTCTCCTGCCTGTCCTGTGGATTGCAAGATCCCAAGAATCCCTTGGGCTCTCAGCTTCCTTCTCTTTAGAATGAGGGGTTGAATTCTTCTCTCAGCAGAGAGAGGTGGGAGACTGAGAGGGAGGAGTGTTGCATACATTGTCAGGTGGGGTCACCATACCGGCTAATTTTACTGAACAATTTTCTTTGTCACAAGGGAAGGTTCAATTCCAGCACAAGGGGGTGCTGTTCATTGGTGTCACCTGGGCACACATCCCCAAAATGACAGTGATCCAAGAATAGAAGTATTAATAAAACTTATTTCAAAAAATAAATAAGGATAAAGTGAGCTATTTGGCCTGGATAGCATTTGAGAGAGGTAGCATGGTACAAGCAGGGAGTGTGGAATCAAAGGATCTGAGTTCGAATCTCTGCTCTTGACTGATCTTGGTCTCAGCTTTTTCAAAGACTAGATGACATCCAAGGTCCATTTCCAATCTGAATTCTGTGATCCTAGAATTCTACAGGCTCAGTGCTCAGCTCTGAGAATATAAACATAAAATGAAACTGTTCCTGCCTTCAGAGAGCTTACAGTCTTTTATGGTAAAGCAACTTGTGCATAGGAAGTTTAATATAAAATCTATTCTAAGTAATGTGGGGGGAGAAAGGTGGTAAAACAGAAATTTCTAACCTTTTTATGCCCTGGACCCCTTTGGCAGACAATCCAGTGAGACCTGTAGACCTCTTCTCAGAATATTGTTTTTAAACGAATAAAATAAAATACATGGGATCACAAAGGAACCCAATTCTCTTGAAATACAGTTATTAAAATCTTAAAAAACCAAGTTTACCAATTGTAGGCTAAGAATGCTTGCTTTGCTGGTATTCAGCAGCATCCGAAGGGGAGCAGGGAAGGAAGATGGTGGGTAATCCAAGGTCAGGGTTTCCAAAAGAATGAGTGGAGATGGGCCAAGGGGCCAAGGGATTCCAGCACAGAGGACAGCATGGAGATGAGCTGATTAACTGCAGCTAGGGCTCATCATTGTGAATAATGAAGCCTTTGAAGAGGTCACTTGTATTTAGAATTCAGACTATTGCAGATTATAATTATGTAAAACACGGTCACAGATTTTAGTCCAGTGGAAATAGTGTGGATTTTAATAATAGGACCACTTTGGGAGATTCCTTATTAGCATTCTTTGGGACCTCACTGTAGAAGTCAAGATTATGAATGGAGAATGTGAGCCCAGAATAGGATAATGGGAAAACAGGGACAGGTGGAGTGACCTGAGGTTGGCATGAGGGCAGAAAACGAGACTCTAGAACTTCAGAGATGGAAGAGACCTTGTTGGCTATCCAGTCCAACCCATACTTGAAAGGGAATTCCCAGTGTCACGTGACAAGTGGTTGTCCTGCCTGTTTGAAGACCTCCAAGGATGGGGAACTTACCCCCTCATTTGTAGCCCATTCTACTTGCAGAAGCTCTAATGGTTAAGCAGTCTTTCCCAACATCAGGCCTAACTCTGCTTCTTGGTAACTTCTACCCATGGCTCCTGTTCTACCCTTTGAGGCCAAGCAGTTAATCCCTTCTCTATGTGACAGCCCTTATGTACTTGAACAGAGTGATCATATCTTACCTGAGTTTTCTCCAGGGTAAACACCTCCAGTTCCTTCAATTTTGATCTTCCTATGATATAGACTCAAGGCCCTTACCTATTATGGCAGCCCTCCTTTCCATCTTCTCAATGCCCTTCTTAAATTGGTGTCCTGAACTGGATGCCAGATTAATCTGATTAGGGCAGAGCATGGAGGGCATTGCTACCTCCTGATTCTTGGATGCTTTACCTCTGAACAAAGCCCAAGGTCACCTTAGGTTTTTGGCTGCCATATACAATCCAGGAAAACCCACAGTTATTTTTTTTCCGACAAATTACTGTCTAACCAAGTCTCTTCCAATTTTGTACTTGGAAATTTGACTTTTTGAACCCAAGTGTAAGATTTTACATTTATCTCTGT
This sequence comes from Pseudochirops cupreus, assembly GCA_028627135.1. Taxonomy (NCBI): domain Eukaryota; kingdom Metazoa; phylum Chordata; class Mammalia; order Diprotodontia; family Pseudocheiridae; genus Pseudochirops; species Pseudochirops cupreus. Next base: position 369,207,413 of record CM053584.1, read on the forward strand.
GCATTTCATCTTACTAGATTCAACTCAGTGTTCTAGCCTGGGAAAATATTTTTGGATTCTGACTCTGTCACCCAGTGTTAGATCTCCCTCCCAGCCATTGTGTCATCTGTAATTTGCTAAGCATGCCAGAGATGTCTTTATCTAAGCTCACTGATAAAAAATAAAAAAACATCCCAGAATCAAGCACAGATCCCTGAGGACGTTCCACTGGAGGACACCAGTCAAGTTGACATTGAACTATTGATGACTCTTCTTTGAGTGTTATCTTTCAACCAGTTCTGAAAGGATCAGAGCATAACATTATGTAGTCTGATTCTGTCTTTTCCACAATAGAATGAGATACTTTATCAAATGCTTTGCTGAAAGCTAGGTTAACTATTTCTATAGCATTTCCTTCCCTTACCAATCACAAACAGAAAGAAGGCAATGTTCTTGATGAAGCCACCATGATGCATTGGGATCAACGCTCCCTCTTTCTAATGGTTCACCAGCCATCTCTTTAATGGTTCATTTTAGAATTTCCCCAGGAACTGAAGTCAGCTCACTGGCCTACAAATTACACACTGTTCTCTTCCCCTCCCTCCTCTTTTTAGAATGTCTTCATTTCTATTTTTTAATTTAATTTTGATTTAATTTAATTTTCAGTTCCAGATTCTCTCCCTCCCACCCACTGAGAAGGCAAGAAAAACAAAATCCCTTAGAAATATGTGGTCATACAAAACAAATTCTTGGATTAGATATGCCTCTTCCCCAAAAAAGGGAGGAAGGAAAAAAGAGAAAGGAAGGAAGGAAGAAAAAAGAGGGAGAGAGATAAAAACAAGAAAATGCTACTCCTTTTAGTCCTTCATCTCTCTGTTTGGAGGTGGAGAGTGGGTCTCATCATGAGTCTTTGGAATTATAGTGGTCATTGTTTAGATCAGAATTTCTCAGTCTTTCCCACTTGATTATCTTTCCAATTTTGTTGTTCCCCTACTCTCTAGTACTAAGAGGCTGTAGGGTCTTCTGAGGGGAACCAAGCTTCTTTGGTTACAAGAAGACAGAAGATGGGTGAGAGGAAGAGGTGTAACAAAGGAAAGCTGGGAAGATAGAGCAGGATGTAAGGAGATTTCAGCATCCCAGACCTAGACTTGGAAGAGAAGTCAGGGGCCACCTAGTCCTACCCCCTCATTTTACAGATGAAGAAACTGAGGTCCAGGAAAGTGAAAGGACTTGGCCAAGGTCACACTGCTGGCAAGTGTCAGAGGTGGTTTTCAATTCCTTTTGTTGTGTCTGACTCTGTCACCCCATTTGGGGTTTTCTTAGCAAAGATACAGGAGTGGTTTGCTGTTTCCTTTTCCAGCTTATTTGACAGATGAGGTAACTGAGGCAAACAGGATTAAGTGACTTGCCCAGGGTCATACAGCTAGTAAATATCTGAGACTGGATTTGAACTCAGATCTTCCTGACTCCACTATAGAAATGTGCTCTTTCCTCCACCCATACTAGGTGGACAGGGATGAGGAAAACAAGAAGTGGAAGCTGATAAAAGTTGTTTTGCCCTTAGGCAGCATTTGATTATTAATTATAAGAACTTGAAGAAGAGGATTTCTTTACCAACCAAAAGGTAGTGTGGTCCAGTGCAAAGTGCTCTGGCTCTGGATTTGGGAGACCTGTCTCTGATATTTAGTAGCTGTGCAATTTGAGGCCAGTCTCTTTACCTCCTTGGGACTCAGTTTCCTCATCTGTAAAGTGAGGTAGGTGGTCTTGTCACCGCCAGTTTACAACTGAGGCAAACAGAGGTTATTGGAGGCACTGACCTGCCCAGGGTTACACAGCTATCAAATGCCTGAAGAGGGCTTTGCATGGAAATGGAAGAGAGGGGACCTTTCCCCCCACTTTCTGAAGCTAGAAAAGAGAGATTGTTCAAGAATTGACCTCAGTTCTCATGTTGAACAAGCCTGTTGAATGTGTTCTTTTGAGATAGGGTAGACTCCTGTCATGGGAGGATTCCCCTCTAGTGGGGGCTCTGACTCAAATGAGTAGAGAAAGGACTGCATTAGCAGGAGGGAACCCTGCTCCCTCCATTAAGGCCAGAACTCTCAACAGCCAAGTTGCCCCTTCCCCTTCTATAGGCTGGACCAGGAATCAGAAGACTTAGGTACCAGTTCTGAACGCCAGCTTTCCTTGCCCTTCATATTCAGGGCCCTGAGGAGGTCAAGTGACTTGGATATTTTAACAGGATTGTAGCTAGAAAGTTGGAAGGGACCTTAGAGGTCACCTCATCCAATTCCCAAATCTTACAGATAATGAAACAGGCTTAGAGAGGTAAGTGACTTGTCCAAGGTCATGCAGGCGGCAAGTGGCAGATCTGCCATTGGAGCCCAGTTCATCTGATGCCACATCTTACATTCTTTCCACTATACTACACATTTATTTTTATTTGAAAAAAAACTTTATTGATGCTTTTCGTTTTTTACATTACAGTCATTTTCACCGACATCTCCCTTCCCCCAAACATTGACCCTTCCGTTGTAGACAAAAAGCATAATTAGGAAAATCCTCCCAGTTTTGTGACTGGTGCTGACTCTGAATAATATTCTCTATCTATAGCAGCTTCCCCCCCCCCAACCTGCCAGGAGTTCATAGGTTTTAGGATCTATTTTCTGGGACCCAAGTTACTTATTACAGTTCCTCAGAATTTGGTTTCCTGTTGTTGTTTTCTTCCCCCAGTCTTTTCCTCCCCCCCAGATTGAACCAGATTAATGCATCTTTCTTTTATCCAGCTGTCACTTGGTTGGGACTCCCCCCCACTCAGTAATGACAAAGAAGTACAGTGAGGCACAGTAGATCCACCATTAATGATGGCTGATGGTGCACAATTCATTCTACACAGACACCTATAGAAATTCCTTACCTGGGGTGAGGGGAAAAACCTGTACCACCATCACCTGGGGAAGACACAGTCCATCCTCTCCTTGTTCAGAGCTCCTATGTCCTTTGGAGTAATTTTTCTCTCTGTAATTATGGTTGTGGCATAAATTCCCCTGCTGATTTTGCTTATTTTGGCCTGTAACCATTCTTATGATAGACACTATATGATGACCACTTAATGGGGGCACTTGGGGGGATATGGCCCCTTCCAGTTCAGCTAAGCTTTGTGAGTATCATTGGGCATTTCATATGGTGCCTCCAATAAGTACCGAAAGACACCCCACTGCTATTTCCTCCCTTGCCTTTATCCTTAAATAGCTTTTCCCCCATTCTGAGTATGCCTAATTAACTTTGAAAAATGTTTTTATCGATTTGTGTTTATGTCAGCTTCATTTCTGAATGTACCTTTCCTTCTGCCTAGAGAACCAACCCCTATAAGAGAGAATGAAAAAAAAAAGAAAGGGGGAAAAAGTGCTCGGTAAAAACAACCAATTCATCAACCGTATATGGCAGTGTGCTCAACATTCCACATCCTTAGTTCCCTGTTTCTGCAAAGAAGGGAGGGAGGTGCATTTTCTCACCTCTCCTCTGAGATTAAGCTTGGTCATTAATTATAACTAGACAGCATTCAGTTTAGTGTTTTGTTCTTCCTTATATTGTTGCATTTATTATATCTTATTTTCCTGGTTTCAGTGAATTTCTTCACCCTGCATCAGTTCATATGTTTTTCAGACTTTTCTGAATCCTTACTCATCCTATCTTATGGCACGGTAATATTGTTTCATGTTAATGTGCGACAGTTTGTTTAGCCGTTGCTTAATCAACAGACTGCTCCTTAGTTTTCAGTTGCTTGCTACCACAAAAAGTACTGCTAGAAATATTTTGGTAATTATGAGACCTTTCCTTCCATCTTTGACCTCCTTGGGATACATGCCTATCATTTGGGCTCTGTGAGTCAAAGATATGAACATTTTAGTCACTTTTTTGGGTTTGTTTTGCTTTTTGGAGGAGGGAAGGCAGGGCATTGGGGATTAAGTGACTTGTCCAAGGTCACATAGCTAGTAAGTATTAAGTGTCTGAGACTGGATTTGAACTCAGGTCCTCCTGACTCCAGGTCTGATGCTCTATTCACTATACCAACTAGCCGTTAGTCACTTTTAAAGGATAATTCCAAATCATTTTCCAGAATGATTTGAACAACTTCACAGTTTCACCAACAGGTATTATTATGCCTGACTTTCCACAGTCTCTCCAACATTGGCTTTTTGTCATTTTTTGACAATTCTAAGAGGATGAAGTGACACTATGGAGTTGTTTTGATTTCAATTGATTGACCGATATTATTAAGCGCCTACTATGTGCCAGATACATAGTGGCACTAAGTGCTGGATTTGCATGTGATCAATTGGAATTCCCCAGTATGCTTCTCTGTCTGTCTGTCCATCCAGACCCTCTTTGTATCCCTTGTTCAGTTATCTCCCCTCTTTGCCCCAGATAGCATTTACTCAGGTCCAGTTGTCTGTACTGTGATTGTAAAAGTTAATTCCTCCACCAAAGAGTGGTTTCCAGCCTGTCTGTCTCTGTGATCCTTCAGCTTATGTTTTTCTTGCAAAACAGGAAGTTCTCTGACAACTAAGATTTGTTTCTTATTCAGGTCCTTTATTCAATCCATTTAAAATCCCTCTGTGACACACAGCTAGAGGGTCTTAATCCTACCCCCTTACAAAAAAGAAAATCCCAATGACCAACGCATCCTTGTTCCCAAACCGAACATTAATGATAAGAATGATAGATATAGTGATAATAACTGAATATGGAACTTTAAGGTTTGCAAAGTGAATTGCCAACATTATTCCCAGTTGATCCGTGCAGCAATCCTGTGAGGTAGGTGTTATGATAGGTATGAACCTCACTTTTCAGAGGAAGGAATCTGTTAACTAGCACATCTTATTTCATCTCTATTTCTAGTCTAGCACTTAATTGGTGCTTAATAAGTGTTTGTCGATTCAATCAATCAACAAGCATTTATTAAGCACTTTGCTATGTTTCTGGCACTGGAGACACGAAGATAAAAGCTAGACAGTCCCCGTCCTTAAGGAGTTTACATTCTCCAGGGAAATTGTAACATGTTTATAGAGAAGTAAGAAGAGGATATATGCAAAATAAATACACTGCTATAGTGAAGAGGAGGAGCGAGCAGGACTCAGCAAAGGCTGCTGGGAGGAGGTGCCTCTCTTGTATATGGATTAACCTCCTCTAACTTCAAAATAAATGTAGCTCTCCATGGAACAAAGGCATTGCAAGAAAATGTTGATTGAAATGTGTTATCGGAGGCTCTCTCTTCTTTAGATGGCTAAATGGTTTTCTGACCTTAGTCAACTTTAATGTGCATGTCACCAACACTGACAGTCATTGGAGAAGCATTGGAGTCTGAATGCCCATGACTGGTAGGCAGGTTCCCCCTTTTAGAAAGTGCTTTCCCTTGAGACCCCGTACAAGAAGCTCACCCCAGAGCCATTGAGTCAGGGCACAGCCGAAATGCAGGTGTATTGCTCCATTTACGCCTAGTGGATGATTATCCATGAATGGACACAAGTTTTAATTCAGTGGCAGGATGTTTCTGTGGAATGTCAGTTGTAGATTTTTGCTCAAGCACAGGCTGGGCTATTTATAAATCACTGGAAAAGGCAGTTCCTGTCCAAAGTTAGTCAACAAGCATTTATTAAACGCTTACTGTGTATGAGGGAGCGCTCAGAGAGATTAGGTGACTTGCCCTTGGTCATACAGCTAATAATTGTCAGGGGTGAGATTTGAACCCAGGTCCCTTATGATTCCAAGCCTGGAATTATTATCATTACCAATCATTATTATTATATGAACCTATAAAATCTCTATTATATGCAACTTTTAAAAGAGATCAAATTTAAGCTGCCAGTACCAGCACTAATCTGCCTCTCTGTCCCTACTTGCACTCCCGTCTTTTCTCTTCTGTGTATTTTAAAATGTTGTATTATTGACACTCTTTTGTATTTTTCATTGCTGTCTCTACCCACCCACTGTTTCCCCTCCCACCCCAGTAAAACCCTCCCTTCTAATAAGTCAAGCCAGGCAAATTCCCACCTTGGCCATCTGGCAGGCTTTCCCTTACACTTGGGTGCCCTGTGCCAAACGGAAGGCCTTTGTGCCCTGGGAGGTGAGGTCCTAATCTTGTTCAGACTGACCCTGCCACTAATGACATGTGACCTCCTGGAAGGGGGTGCCCTTAACTTCCTCGTTTGCACCCTGTCTGTCCCTCTACCCCCCCACCCTGCCCTAATGGTTGGAGTCAAGGAGACAAGCTCACAGGTTATGTGGGGACCCAGGGTCAACTGGATTCTGGCTAGAGGTCAATTTGTGTATGCAGAATGGGTCAGAGGAAGAATGAACAGGAGACCCTTGCTGCTCCTCCTGTCTTCTGGGCATCTTAGGAAGTGGCCAAGATGGAGAAAAAAAGCTTTGTCAGTCAAATCAAGAGGCATTTAGGAAGCCCTTTCTCTCTTTGCAGGCAGTAGGTTAGAAAACAGTTTGCTGGTGATTTGCCGCTGAGATGTGGCCAGCCTAATGGGGTGCTTCCAGTGGCACATCAGGCCCTTGGGGTCTGCCTCCTGATAGAGGATCATAATTTGAACTGTGATCTCTCCCTCCTCTCCCCGATCTTGCCTGTCTTTTGCCCAAACAGTCTGGGCTTAATTGTCTTTCCCAGATATGACTTTCTCTCTGCTGATGGATTTTCATTTCAGTGTTTCTCAGCCCTGAGGAACAGCCCACCATTGTGGATGATAAATAAGTCCCCTCTTTAAAGGAATGAATAGGTGGGAGGGAAAGAGGAAAATATATTATGTTCTCCAGTATGCCATGGAATGCCTAACCCCAAAAGCAGAGGGGAGAGATAGCTCTCCTCTGTGGGCATGCCTGTGTCCAGATCTTCCACCCAGGCTCTGCTTAACCCTTACTAAAATCCCAGTCATGGGGTGGGCGGCCCATATGACTGGAAACTGATGCTCTTTTTTTTCTTTGCATTTTGAGGGAATCCTGTTCTAGACCTCAGACCAGGCCCTCTGCTGCTTGTAGGGTTAACAGCAGCTGCCTCCCTTGTGGGGAGAAACATTGGATTTTGTTCCATGACAGTTTGCTTTATCATCAGTTTTTCCAGGAATAGATTACCCAAGTGTCCTTCTCTTCCCCTGTATCTCCCACCCCACCCCCACTCAACTTCCTTCCACTGGGTCCTAGGTCCTAAACTTCAGGTGTGAGCTAGCAGGGCAGGTAGGTGTCAGATCAGGGCTAGACAGGTCATGAGTGTGTGCATATGCACATATGTGATCTCGCCCTCTCCAGCATTCTCTCAGCATGTATCTGAACCTCCCTTTTGTCCGGTATAGTATTTAGGTGGGTATCTTCTCCTGGCTTCTCTGCTACCATGTGTTAACAAGCTGTCCTATCCTCAGTCCCTTAGCATAGTCCTGGGCACATTGTGATACACAAATTGATTAATAAATCAGTCCACAAACATTTAGTGGGTCCCTACTGTGTAATAAGAAATGTGTTAGAATGGCAGATACAAAAGCAAGGAATGAAATCATCCCTTGGTAAAATGGTCCTTGAATTGGACTGAATTGTGGCTGAAGCACCAGAGGTCAGGGTAACGATGGGTTTTGTTCCTGAGGAGATCAGTTAGCGTCTCCCGCCCACAGCCCTCCCTGATCATCTTGAAAATGTTTGCTACTGGCCTCAGAGGGGTCATAGATTTAAAGCTGAGAGGGACTTTAGATATCATTTAGGGCCCCCTTCCCATTTTATAGATGTAGATGCTGGGCCATAAGGGTTAAGTGACTAGCTCAAGGTCACAGAGGTGGTGAGTGGCAGAGCTGGGATAAGAACCCAGGAGCCACAGATGTGGAACATTGGCTGCAGCAGCAGATTTTTTTTTCAATATGTTGATTTGGTTTTGCCTAATTTTTTCTCTTATTCTACTTTTTAAAAATTGTCATAAGATATGACTTTCTGTATATAGGGGGAAATGTACATGACGTGAAAGCAAATGATACCAATAAAATACATATTAAAAAAAGAAAATACATGTGTTTTCCCATAACCCTTTTCTTCTCTGAGTTAAACGTCTCCAAATCCCTTCACCTAATTTGATTATAGTATAGTTTTGAGGCCCTTCATGATCCTCATCCCCCTTACTTGGGGACACTCTCCTTTATCAGTGTTCTTCATGATATATGGTGTCCAGAAGATTTCAGAGTGTTCTAGATGCCATCTGATGAGGGCAGAGTATATCAGGATTAACATAGCTCTCATTCTGGATCCCTTATATCTCTTTAAAAAGATTTTTTATTTGATAACTTTTTACGGATTTCTTTTGCTTTTATACCACCTACATTTCCAAATGTGTCTTCTCCTCCCAGGGAGCCATTCCTTATAACACAGAATAAAAAAAAGGAAGAAAAAGAAAAGCCGTTCAGTAAAGCTAACCAATATATATATATATATATATATATATATATATATATATATATATATATATATATATATATATATATACATATATAATATATTTCTTACATTATCTATTGTGCTCCTGGCATGGATCACAATAGATTATATAAGAAATGTGGGGTAACTGTGGTCTCAAGTCCACATGTGGCCCTCTAGGTCCTCAATCAGGGCTCTTTGGCTGAATCTTGGAGGACCTAGAAGGTTCCCCACCCCTGCTGCACACCCTTGGTCTCCTGCCTCTACTAAGATGGGAGAAAGGTGTCTCTGCATGTCTCTTCTTTGGAGTCCAGTTTGGCTATTGTAATTTCAAAGCTTTCCCTTTTGATCGTCTTTGTTGTTTGCTTCCAGCCACTGGGTGTATTGTTCTCCTTGTTCTTCCTTGACATTGCATCAGTTCATATAAGTCTTCCCATGCTTGTCTGTGTCCTTCATGCTCATCATTTCTGACAGCACAGTCATCTTCCCTTATATTCATGCATCACAGCATGGTGTTTCCCAACCAATGGGTATTTTGTTTCTAGTTCTTTGCTATCACAAAAAGTACCTCTTTTGCTAACCAGTTTTTTATATTGAGTTGGTCCCAACCATTCCTAGAACCTGTTTCTTCATTTGCACAACAAGCTGTATTACTCTCGATCTCCATATTAGAGTGTAAGCACCTTGACACCAGGGATGTTGTTTCATCCTTTGTGTTTGTGTCCCTGGCAGCTCGCCCAGTGCCTGCCTCATACTAGGCATTTCGTAATGGCTTTTTCACTCATTCATTCTTAGAATGAATGTTAGCTCCTTGAGGAGAGGAACGGTCGTTTTTGCCTCTTTGTCCCCAGTTCCCAGTACCTAGCAGTTGTAACCATTTTATGTAACCTTAGTTAATGCTTATTGCTTGATTGAGTTGCAGTGAGGAAGGGAGTGAGGTGTAGCCCATCCCCAGCCCCTTGGGGAGAGAGCTGACAAGGTTCAGGAGCCAGCTTTCATCTTTCTAGGATGATAGGTGAGTCAGGAGTGTCAGCCTGGGGAGGAAAGATAGCAGTTCTCAGAGCGGCAGGTAGTGGAACACTGAATGAGTCGTCAGGAAAGGGGCAAGAGCCAGGCTGTATTTGCTGCTCAAGCCAAAATGGCAGCTGGGTTGTTTTTAGCAATTCTAGTCCTGAAGTATGGAGAGCCAGAGCCCTGAGGAGCAAGAGCCCACGATACCTCCTTTTGAACAATCAGGTCAAAGAAAACTGAAGTCAGACCAGCTCATCCCTTCTGAATCTCACCTCAGACAATAGCTGTCTGACTTTGCTCCAGTCACATAACCTCCGTGGTCCTCAGTTTCCTCATCTGTAAAATGAGGAGATTGGAGTTGATGGCCTTTAAGATTCCTTCTAGCCTAGATGAAAATAATATTTGTAAAGCTCTTAGCATGTAGTAGGTGCTTAACAAAAGCTCATCCTCTTACCTTGCCTTTAAGTCACAGTGTCTGTTTTTCCCCATCTCCCAGGTTTTAGCAGCTGGCTGTGTGCCCACTATAGTGCTTAGCTTTCTGCTTATTGGCCTTCCCTTTGTACCAGAGAAGTCTGAATTATTATGGTGATAAAAGATAAAATATACTGATATTATATAATACTATACACATGTTTTATGCATTTCTGAGTTTCTATGCTTTTTCTGTGTCATTTGTGGCTTCCCCAAAATTTGCATTTAATATCTTACGCTGACCTAAGATATAGGGAAACCTCGGGGAAAGTTACAATGTGGGAGGGATGACCATAGTAGGCATATGGGGAAGAGGTTTCTAGAATGCCAAAGGGAGGTGGGAAGGTCTACCAAACGGTGACAGACGATCACATCTGAGCCAAAAGGATTCGTCTAATCCAACCTTCTTGTTTGTTCACTGACTTGCCCAAGGTCACGTAGGCAATAAGTGGACTGTGCCTGCAAAGCCTTCGTCACACTGTCTCCCTCCATTCCAAGGGGGATGCGGAAATGTTACCTTCCGATGGCCCTCCTAACCTCTTGATGTGGAAGGTATAACTGTATATCTTCTCCTTCGGGAAACTAATGAGCTCCCGACAAGCCAAGCTAATGGTGACTTGGTACAACCAACACCGGGCTCTAACCCTTTCTGGCTGTGGGACCACAAGCAAGACCCTTAACCTGTGTGAGCTTCATTTTACCGTAAGAAGGCCTGGAGCACCCGCCTCACTGGGCTGTTGTGAGGCCCAAGTGAGAGAATGTCAGTGAGACGCTTTGAATAAATGTCAGCCAGCCTTAGCATTCTCTCTCTCCCTCCTGGAATCCTTGTTCAATAAATGGTCGTTAAATGAATAGAGGGGGTAAGGAATAAATTAATTTCATGAAGCAAATGAGATAATGATGTACAGTGCTTTGTAAGTGCTAGTGTGTTATGTAAATGTCAGCTATTTAAAATATTTCATTTTAAAGTTTATTTTAATAATTTGTTTACATTTAAATTTTTATTAATTTATAGGTGTTAAGTATTTCTTTTTTAAAAGAGGAGCCTAAAGAAGGGACTGTTTAACACAAAGGAATGAATCTCTAATGGTAGAATTCTGGGCATCAGTGAGGGGAGATATATGGGACATGTGGCATTTCCAGTATCCTTCAAGCCATGTCACATGCTCAGCTGCTTATCACACACACAGGTGGCCTTATCAAAACTGGAAGTGCCCAGATGTCCAATGCCTCCAGCACACTGCTCCTCACTTCTGGTTATTGGCTCACTCACAACCTACTCAGTGACCTTGTCTCTTGCTCTCTGGCCCCCATCCTCCATTCTCTTTCAGATGTGACAATCAGCTCCTTTCTCAGCCCCCTCAAACCATGGCTGACACCATCTTTGGCAGTGGGAAGGACCAGTGGGTATGCCCCAATGATCGACAGCTTGCCCTCCGAGCCAAGTGAGTGCCCTCAGTTGTGCCGGGGACCACATGGGGCTTTCCTGGCTTTTTGTTTCTCCTCCTAACATTCCTTTGGCAGGACCTTGCAACCCAGATCCCTTCCTCAGTGAGATGGCAATCATAATCATAATAATAATTTTGAATCCATACTCAGGAGTGTGTTCAAGTCAGCTCCAAATGGCTCTTTGGGGCGAGTTGATTGTTAAATTTCCATTGTGAACATTTACATCTCAGAAATAAGCAAATGCTACAAAGTCAGGGCTTGATTTATTATTTTGTGATTGTCTAGGATTAGGAAAGTGACAGAGAAAATGTTACAATGCAGTTTAAACTTGAAAGTGTGTTTAAAGCTGGTTGTTAAACATTAACTAGCAAACCCCTACTCATAGCTATGATTTCATCAGTGTTGGGAGTTCTGTCTATAATGTGAATCTGAGATTTACAATTTTAGGAAGGTGCCTAGGCCATTGAGAAGTCAAGGGACTTGCCCAGGGTCCCACAGTCAGTATATGTTAGAAGTGGGATTGGAGCCCAGGACTTGGCAGTCAGGGGACATGGCATGTAGAACGCTGAACTTCGAGCTAGAAAGTAATCTTTCCTCAGACACTTACTAGCTATGGGACTCTGGGCAGTCCCTAATCTCAGCCTTGGTTTCCTCCTTTGTAGAGCTGGTGGTGATAATGGTACCTGCCTGACAGGGTTGTTATGAAGATTAAAGGAAATGATACGTCCAAATTATTTTGTGTGTATTAAGCTTGGGTTGTTTTTCAGTTTTGTCTGACCCTTCATGACCCCATTTGGGGTTTTCTTGGCAGAGATATTGGAGAGGTTTGCCATTTCCTTCTCCAGCTCATCTGACAGATGAGGAAACTGAGGCAAACAGAGTGAAGTGACTTGCCCAGGGTCATGCAGCTAGTAAGGTCACATTTGAACTCAGGAAGGTGAGTCTTCCTGATTAGAGGCCTGGCGCTCTGTGCACTGTGGCGCCCCCTAGCTTCCCTGAAAGTATTAAAGTGCTATATAAATGTGGGCTATTATTATTTCAGACCCAGAGGTCAATGCTCTAAGCTAAGACAAACTTTCTAATAATAAGAACCAATTTTAAGGCTCACAAGCTACATACACTATTTTATTTGAACCTCACAATGACCCTGTGAGGTAGATATTACCCTGCCCTTTTGACGCATGAGGAAACTGAGGCTTCGTCTTTTCTAGGGCTACACGTCTGGAATGTTCGAGGGCAGTGTTTGGACCCAGATCTCCCTGATTCCAAATTCAGTACTCTTACCCACAGGGCTCTAAAACAGAGAGAGAACACAGGGAATTCTTAACGAGACATCGTCCCCATGCCAGGGCCAGGCAGCAGGGGATTGGGGAGGGGGAGTGGACTCATAAGCTATCAGGAGCAGAAGTCATAACAAGTGGAAAGAGGAGAGAGGGCAGCATCTCTGTACATCTCTGCAGCCAATTTGGCCTCTTGGCCACCCATTGCTTCCCTGGCATTGCCCCTTTGGTTTCCACCCCCAAGCCCTGCCCCCATGCAGGCTGCAGGGAAGGATGGAGTCCTGGGTGAGACTGGCTGGCTCTCAGCTCCTCTCCTCTCCTCTCCTCTCTGCTCTCTCTTCTTCCTCAGTCTGTCTTTTTCCTTGCCTCCTTTGTCTTTGCTCTCTTCTTTTTCTCCTCTTCCTCCTCCATTCTCTCTCCTCTCTTTTCTCCTTCCCCCTTCCCTCTTTTGCATTGGTTCCTCTCTCTCCCCTGTCCTTCTTCATTCCCTCTTTCCTCTCCTCTCTCTCCCCATCCCTTTCTTCTCTCTTCTCCTCTCCCCTTTCTTCTCCACTCACTTTCTCTGCTCCCTCCTCTCTCCTTTCCTCCTTACTGCACCCTAAGGACCAGTTCTGTCTGACTTGAAGCTGAAACAGATGTGTCTCGTCTCCTCTGCTCCAATGTGAGTGCCTTGGGAGGAGCATTTAGCTTTCTCTTCTGCGCATAGTAAGCGCTTAATAAATGGATTTCTTTTCACCCATTCATTCTTTCATTTGTTCATTCTCCCCTTTCCTTCCCCCTTCTCTCTCACCCCTTCCCTTCCCTCCCTCCCCCCTCTCTTTTTCCTTTCTCTTTGTCTCTTTCTCCTCTTTCCCTTCCTCCCTCCCTCCCTCCCTCTCCTCTATTCCCCTCTGTTTAGACAGAGAGCTGCCCCTTGGCTCTGGGAGAAGTAACCTTGGCCACCTCTCCCAGTCCCAAGCTGAGCTCTCAGAAGCTGGGGCAGCTCCTTCTCTCCTTCCCACTTCTTCCCCCCGCCCCATTCTCACTCTGCAGCAGCCACAGAAAAGCCGGTAGCACCTTTTCGAGCTGCAAATGTCTTTTTGTCTTTCTCTCCTGGGGCTGGATGCCTGGAAGGGATGGAAAGTGATCTCAGGCCATTAGCTCCTGGCACTTCTGTGCCCTCCTCCCTTCACAGTATACCTCCTCCAGCCAGCCTCCCCTGCCCTGCTCACCTTTAACCCCCAGCATAGCCCTTATGGCCTCAACTGACCTTGCCACAGGGACATAGATTTGAGTATCCCCCACTGTTCAATTCAGCAAACATGGAGCCCTCCCTCTCGGCCAGGCACTGTGCTAGGGATTTGGGGTGCACAGACCAAAACGAGACGGCTCCTGCCCTCACGGGGCTCACATTCTACATGGTTGGGTTGACTGACTAAATTCATTTTAATTCACAAGCGTGTGTTAAGTGCCTACTGTGCACCAGGCTGTGGGGCTAGCAGGACAAATGGAAGGCAGTCCCAGCCCTCAAAGGGGGAGCTAACGTAGAGGATTGTTTCTATTTGTTCGTATTTAACCAGCATTTATTAAACACCTCTTCTGTGCACAAGGCATTGTGTTTGATCTTGGGGATGCCAAGACAAGGGGGAGACAGTCCCTGCCCTCAAGATGCACCCATTTTACTGGCTCAAGGACTTAGAGAAGGAAATACTGTCGAGGCAATCTAGACCAATCCCATCCTTTTCCAGATGAGGTAACTGAGGCCCAGACGGGTCTAACTGTTTGCCCAAGCTCACACAGAAAGTACAGGCATATGTGGTACGTTTCATCCAGGAGCGTACCTAAGGAATTGCATTTTTAAAAAGATGAGCATTTATCAAATACTCAATCAGAAACGATGTTCTTATTCATCAAACTTAAGAAATGAATACTTGAATGGAAGCATAATATAACAGTCCATACTTTAATACTAAAAGAATGTATCTTGTAGTTAAATGAAAATGTGAAACCATTTTTGTGGGGGCATTTTGCATTTTAATTTGCATTATTAACATTTTATCCTTTACTTTCTTTTTTTAAAAATATTTTTTGTCTTTTTGGAGGGGGGAAGTTATGGCAATTGGGGGCAAGTCACTTGCCCAATGTCACACATCTAGTAAGTGTTAAATGTCTGAGGCTGGATTTGAACTCAGGTCCTCCTGACTCCAGGGCCAGTGCTCTATTCACTGCGCCACCCAGCTGACCCTATCTTTTATTTTCTTAAGACCAGACAATAAACAGAAGAATAAATCTAGTCCTGATTTGTGTTGCTTGCCAGTTTGGGAAGTATAAATGATCACACTGAAAATTTAACAATCTGTTCTTAAGTATCTTTATATCTTCCTATAACTGGTGGGTGTAGGGGGTATTTGGGAGGACCAGCATCTTTCTGCTGAGCCCTTTTCAGGGCTGCTCATCCACCTTTAGTGACCCTCTGCCAGCCAGCTCTCATCTGTGACTCCATGAAGCTGTAACAGTGGCCATGCCCCAGTGAAGCTGTTGGCACAGGGTAACTGAAGGGCCCCAGACCCATGGTGAGTTAGGGAGCTGTCTACCCCAGACATACAAAGACTTCCCCTGGTGGAATGGGGGGATGAGAACAGTTTGTTGGGGTAGTTGTGAAGGCAGCAGAAGCAGGCCCTGTGGGGTGCTTGAGGCTTGTCAGGCACCAAAGACAACAAGGTTATCCACTGACTCACGTCCAGTCATCTTAACTTCTGTCCTGCCCCTGTATTTTAATGACTGGAAGAGGGATAAAGGCTGACAACTTTGCACAACTCTGTCTCCTTTCATTCAGTTCACAGTGATGCCATCAGTCCTGTGTGAAAATGAAGGACAAGCAGCAACCACCTCTAAGGAGTAGTAAATGATAGAGGCTAGAATTTGACCCCAGATCCATTGGCTTGCCATGTATATATAATCAGATAGGAACTCCCATAGGAGGTGGCACTCGAGATTTAAGGGAAGATAGGAATTCTGGGAGGTGGAGATGAGGAAGGAGGTTGTCCCAGATCCGGGGAACAGCTCAGAGATGGCAGAGAGAATGTTTTTGGCAATAGCAAATGAGCTAGTGTGGGTTATAGAGTGCATGAAAGGGAAATAATGTGTAATGAGGATAGAAAATATAGTTGGGTCAGGTTGTGAAGGGTTTTAGATGCCAAACAGAGGAGCTTCTGCTAATGTACCAGTGAGCCAGTGGCATTTCCTGTGTAGTGGAGGGCCATGGTTAAGCCTGGGCTTTAGGAGAAGCCCTGTGTGCAGGTTGGATCAGAGAGGAGAGGTGACATGCAGGGAGGCCAGTAAGGGGAAGGGTATTGTGGTAGTCTAGGTAAGAGGTGATGAGGGCCTGAACTAGTGAGGAGGGAGAAGGGGACAAATGCAAGAGACAGAGTGGAAGAAGGACCAAGATCCAGCAACCAAGTGGCTCTAAGACCCGGGGAAAAGTGAGGACTGGGAGCCACCTCCCTCGCTCCATCTCTGTCACCTCTCGCCTGTGCTACCTCCTCCCAGCTGGTCTCCCTACTTCCAGCCTCTCTGCTTCTCCAAACCATCATCCCCACAGCTCCCACGATCACCTTCCAGGGGCATACTTCTGTCTGTGACTCGTAGCTTCAGGAACTCTGGTGGCTCACCATTACTTCTGCGTTAAAAGAAAATCCTTTTGTTTGCTATTTATAAAATCCTTTAAAATCTGATCTGTCCTGTGTTCCCAGCCTGGTTATACATTATTCTCCTTCACACGCTCTAGGTTTCAGGAAAAGTAGCCCACTCACTGGTCCACATACACAATATTTGCTCTCTCATCCCACTGCCTTCGCAGACACTCCCCTAAACTTGGAATGCTCTCCCTCCTTGCCCTGCCTCTTGAACCCCCTAGCCTCCTTTCTCAGCTCAAGCACCACCTCTTACATATGGCTTTTCCCGATTCCTCCCCACCTTCTCCCTCTTCTCCAGTTATTAGTGCTCCCATAGGCAAAATTGTTTTGTGTTTATTTTGTATTATATTGTATTTATCTGTGTACATGTTGTCCCCTACCTTAAGCCCCCTCCCCAGTAGAATATAAGCTCCTTGAGGGCAAGAACGATTTCCCTTGTGTCTTGTATCCCCACTGCTGAGCATACATACTGCTCGGCGTGGAGCAGACAAGTAAAATGTAAGCTCCTCATAGGGACTGTTTCTTTTGTGTCTTTGTGTTCAGTGCCTAGCACAAGACCTGGGACAGAACAAAAGCTTAATAAATGCTGGCTGAATTGAATAGGATGGGAGAGATGCCCCTCCCAGGCCGGGCTGCCCAGATCATTTCTACACTAGCCTGGAGAAGAGCAGTGAGGCTGATCTACCACCTGCTTTCAGTCCCTTGTTAGGACATCCTGAAATCTACTATCCCCCTCCTCCCTACTCTCCTGTGCCTCCAGCTCTGCTTGTCCCTGCAGATTTTCAAAGGGCTCCATACATTCAGAGCTCACTTTATCCTCATTGGCTTTTTTGTTATAAAGAAGTGTTTACATATGATACATATTTATGATCCTCTCGCTCACCTTCCAGACAAATGGAAAGAAAGGCACCAAGTCTCATCTTCCTTTTTCATAAGCACGAGCTCCCATTGGCCTCTTCTCCCTTTTTCCTCTAAAGGCCTCCCCTTGAGGTGTCTGGGTTCTTAGCCAATTTGTGTTGGAAAGTCTCACTTTTGTTAATGTTGAAAGGTAGATGTGAACTTGCCTGAGGTCGCATAGCAAGCTGTTGGTATAGCCAATGCTAGAACCCACCTGATGTTTTAATGGAAAAAAGCCAATAGAGGTGGCTTTGACTCTTGCCTTGATGAGCCCTGGTAATTCATCTCAAGTCTCTGGGCCTTTCCTCATCACTAAAACAAGGGCCTGGACTAGACGACCTCTGGTCACGCATTTGGCTAGAAGTAGGGTTCTGGGGGCTGCTTTTTAGGAAGGGTATTGATTAGCTAGAGAGCAATCGGGATGGTGAAGGGCCTAGGGGTCTCTTTAAGTATCAGTTTGGTTTGCATGGAAGAATTAGGATCAGGGTGTGGAAGGCAAGTATAGAATTGATGTCAGGAAAAGAAAACCCGAAATTCCTAATCATTAATTAGAGCTTTTAAAAGTGTAATAGGCTGCCAGGGGAGGTAGTGAGATCCCCATCACTGAATGTCTTCAAGCAGATGGGTGGCTGCCTGTTGGAGATAACATAGAAGGGGTTCTTACTCAGTTGTGATGACCTCACTTGTAGATGACCTCCGAAGTTCCTTCTAGCTGAAATCCCTTACTTCTCTGATTTCTTGGGGGTGCTGGAAGGATTTGAAGTAAAAAAAACCTGAGTTTGAACTCCGTCTCTGCTCTTTAGTATCTGTGTGACCTTGGGTAAATCATTTGACCTCCCTAGACCTCAGTTTCCCCCTCTGTAAGATGATAAGTTTTAGATTTAGCACAAGGAGAGATTTTAGAGTTCCTTAAGTCCAAGTCCCTCATCTTACACAGGATGACAAGGAGACCTGTAGAGGTTATGTGACAGCTAGTGTCTGAGGCAGGATTCACCCCCAGGTCTTTGACTCTGAGTTGAGGCTCTATATTACACCAGTGATCTCTAAGGTTCCCTCAGCCCTATGGGTTAGTTACTGTCCTAGGAACTCTCAGTTCCTGGTCATCTTTTCCCTCCCCCAGTGCTACCTTCTGTTGCCAGGAGCTGCCTCGACAAACATCTCAATCTAATCCTTGTTTGTTTTGAAGCTGGGAAACAGCTGTGTAGGGAGCCACAGAAAGGTGGATTCAAGATGGTGGGTGCTATGGCCATTTCTCCTTTGTCCTCTCCAGACTGCAGAGTGGCTGGTCAGTGCATACGTACCAGACAGACAAACAGAGGAAGAGCCAGAGCCTCAGTGCTGCTGAAGTGGAGGCCATTCTGGAAGTGATCCAGAGGGCTGAGAAATTGGACATTCTGGAGCAGCAGAGAATTGGGTAAAAGCAGTGGGCATCTGGGCTGGGGTTGGGGCTAGAGGTAGGTCTCATAGCCAGGGTATGAAGGGGAGAGACCTAGACTGACAGCCAGAAAACCCCAGATCTGCCATTCTCTAGTCCTGGGAATCTGAGGAAGGTCTTTACCTCTCAAGCTTAGAGGTTAGAGCATTAGTCTTGGAGTCTAGAGAAGTCAGCCAGATCAAATCATGCTTCAGACATTTTCCTGGCTGTGAGACCCTGGACAAGTCACTTACTGCCTGGAATCTTAGTCTGCCTGCCACAAGTCTCTCCCCATTTCATTCCATCCTTCACTCTGTTGTCATCCTAAAGCGCAGCTCTGACCATGTCACTTTCCTACCCAAAAAGCTCCAGAGATCAAAGAGAAAATCCTCTGTTGAGTGTTCAAAACCCTTCAAAACTGGCCTCCTCCTCCACCTTTCCAGTCTTTTTACAGCTTAGATTCCCTTCCCCCAATGTAGTCTGTAATCCAGCGACACTGGCCTCATGGCCTCATTGTTGTTCCTGGATCAAGATGTTCCATCTCCCAACTCTGGGTATTTTCACTGTTTATTTCCATGTCTGGAATGCCCCAGGAGTTAAACTTGAACCCAGGCCCTCTAGGCTTTGAGGCTTGCTCACTGTCTACTCTGCTAGGCTGCCCCTCACCTCAAAAGAATGAATGGTAAATGGTGGAATTTTAGGGAGGAAGCAGAATAGCTGTAGGGGAGAAGTGGGGGCCTTCTTGCTCCTCCTTAGTTGTTTGGGGTTAATGGGATTTCCAGGTAAAGACAATTTTGGTCTCACTGCCTATCTCTTCCCCTCCACCTGTTCCTTCCTCAGTGCTGTCACTGGGGCTGCCTTTCTGAGGGACCCTCCCTTTGAAGGCGAGTTTGGGCCCTGGGCCCAGAGTGCAGGGACCTGTGTTCTCTTGGCAGTGGGGAGGTGGTGTGTCTGGTGTGTTTCTGCAGAGATCCCAACCTTCCTGTTTCTTTAACCCCCTTGTGCTGCAGGAAGCTGGTTGAGCGACTGGAGAACATGAGGAAGAATGTGATGGGGAACGGTCTCTCCCAGTGCTTCCTGTGTGGGGAGCCTCTGGGCCTCCTGGGCAGTGCCTCGGTCTTCTGCCAGGACTGTAAGAAGGTATGGCTTCCTGGGCTTATCTGCTTGGTCAGAGAGACACACCTTCCATGTTCTGTGCTGGTACATGAAGGATGGCGAGCACCACCTCCCACCTCACCAGAACCTGACTGCCCTCTGGGGAGAAAGGGCTGGCCCCTGTGGGGTGTATTCTGGACGGATCTACTTATAGAAACTGGCAGCTAGGCGAGCCCTGGATAGAGTAGTGCATGGAGTTGGGAAGGCCAGAATTCTAAACCTGCCCCAGACGTTTACTAGGAGTGAGACTTGGGGCAAGCCACTTAACCTCTCCCACCCTCAGTTTCCTCCTCTGTAAAAAGGGGCGTAATGACAGTGCCTGTCTCCCTGAGTGGTGAGAATCAAATGAAGTAATGTGTGTAAAGCGCTTTACAGCCCTTGAATCACTACATAAATGTTGGCTATTATTATAATTATATTTTTCCCCTGTTAGAATATAAGCTCCATGAGGGCAGGAACAGTTCCACTTTTGTCTTTGTTGCTCTAGTGCCTTGGTGCAAGGTCTGGCACGATAGTAGGTGTTTATTGATTGATGTATTTGGTTATAAGGACAGCTGGAGGACCCCTTCTGGCTACTGATGTCCCCTTGGTTGGTCCTCACTTTCTTGGAAGGTAGTCCCTCAGGCCTAGGGATAAGGCTGTCATGAGTGGGTCTGTTCTGGAAGGTGTCGGGGCTATGTCACTGTGACTTTCCCATGATGTCCTTTGACCACAGCAATGCCTGCCTCCACAGGAGTACCCCACGTTCCCGTTTCTGGGACAGGGTGATGGCTCTCTGACTAGTGATCTGGGACATTAGAAAGATTGAGAAGTCAGCCTGGCTGAAGAGGAGACCCCATTGACTATGGCACTGGCCTCATTTGCTGGCACGTTGTAGGGGAAGAAAGCTATCCTGGAAATAAAATGCTCAGTCCCTACCCCAAGGGGGCTTATAGCCCAGTTGGGAAGCTGGGATGTCACTACACACAAACATGCCCACAGACTATAAGACAGTCAGTGAGTTAACAAGCATTGATTAAGTGCCTACTGTGTTCAAGGCACGGTGCCAACCACTGGGGATACAGAGAAAGGCAAAATCCCCAAAACGAATATGGCCACAAACCCTGTTCTCAACATTCTAATGGAGAGACAATATGCAGATATCCCAGGCAGGAGTTACTTCCTCCAGGAAGCCTTCCCTGATTGATTCCACTCTGGCCACCCTTTCCTTCTACATGCCCTCTTCATCGCTGGCACTTTATTGGCATCATAGTCATTGGGACTCATTTGTACTTGGTTCAGTAAGTTCTAAAAGGCTTCTTCCACCTCGATCCCCTCCACGCACTCTAATGCACACCTCCAGTGGCCTCCATCTCTCACCTGTGGCAGCTATTCCCTGTGTCTGGAAAGCTCTGCTCCATAACCACCGTCTCTTAGTTTCCCTGGTTTACTTCAAGTTTCAGCTCAAATCCCACCTCCCTTCTCCGAGGGTCCTTCCGATTCCTCTGGCTGCTGAGTTCTTTCCTTTTCCTTCATCCATTCTGTGTATAACTCATATGTAACCAAGGCACAAATTCTTAACTTTTTTGTGTATGCTGGACACCATCAGCCTCCTCGGAAGTCTTGTTTTTAAAATGCATAAAATTAAAGTATTAAAAATGAAACAAGCTTCCTGCAAAGCGCTCAGCAGCGTCTGGCACGTGTCAAATGCTATATACATATTAATTATCACTATTGTTATTGTTAATATTGGTATTTAGAGGAAGATTTGGGTTCAAGTCCTGTCTCAAACACATCCTGGCTGTATGGTCCTGGATAAGTCACTTAACTCCTCAGTGCTCTAGACAACTCCTTGAGACTGTGAGTTGTGGAGAGGTGTTAATTTGCACTGTTAGAAGAAGTTTCTACACAATTTATACATTATTAATGAAAAACAGGGTAACTAGGTGGCACAGTGGGTAGAACATTAGCCCTGGAATCTGGAGGACCTGAGTTCAAATCCAACCTCACTTGACACTTGATTAGTTGTGTGATCCTGGGCAAGTCACTTAACCCTGATTGCCTCGCCATAAAAAGAAAAGAAAAGAAAAACAACAAGGCTTATTCTTCTGTGGCAGCTTTAGAGAGATGAACAGCGCTCTTCATTAGAAAGACGGAAGATTTATTGGAGCACATGATAAGCATGTGAAAAATCTCAGGAAATGTTTTTGGAACAAACAGACCTCATTTCTCATTATTGTCATTCTCTTGGATGAAGTTATCGATCGTTTCTATGATTTGTTGTTTGACCCACTCATTCTTTAGGATTAGATTGTCTAGTTTCCATTTAACTTTTAGTCTGCCTTTCCATGGCCCTTTATTATATATTATATATATTATAATTTTTATCGCATCATGATCTGAAAAGGATGCATTTAATATTTCTGTCTTTCTGCCCTGGATTGTGAGGTTTTTATGCCCTAGTACATGGTCAATTTTTGTGTGTGTGCCATATGCCACTAAGAAAAAGGTATATTCCTTTCTATTCCCATTCAATCAGACCTCACTTCTTTTTTTTAAATTTTAATTTATTTATTTAGTTTTCATTTACAACATTCAGTTCCACAGTCCCTTGAGTTCCAAATTTTCTCCCCCTCTTTTTCCTCCTCCCTCCCCATGGTGGCATGCAATCCAATATAGATTCTACAAATACCTTGACATTAAACATTAGTCAAGTTGTAAAGAAGAATTATAACTAATAGAGTGAACATTGAGAAGGAAGGAACAAAGTAAAACACAAAAGAGAGAGCAGGTAGTTTGCTTCAATCTGCACTCAGACTCTGTAGTTCTTTCTCTGGATGTGGCTATCCCTTTCTATCATGAGCCTTTTGGAGTTGTCTTCTAACCTCGCATTGCTGAGAGGAGCCCAGTCTATCAAAGTTAGTTGTCACATATACGATGTCTATAAAAGTGTACAAAGTTCTCCTGGTTCTGCTCTCCTCACTCAGTGTCAGTTTATATAAGTCTCTCCAGGGTTTTATGAAGTCCCAGACCTCATAATAGCAATAAGGCTGTCTATAGGTATCTGTTCCTGGAATTGCTGAATGGAAGCTGAAATGCTTTCTACCTGAACAGAGCCTTTGAGGCTCTGAGATCTCAGAGAAGAGTCAAAAGACCCTGCATGGGCAACAGCCACAGGAACTCCACTAACAATATGGCTTCCCTCAGATGCCTGAGTCAGGTGGATTTGTTTTTAGAAATGGAAGGGTTTGTAAGAATGATTCAGGATCAGGTCATGGCCACCAGAGATTATAGGACCGTTGTCCCTAAGGACCATGTCCTTCTTTATCAAGGCAGGTTATGTGGTAAAATGATGCGGATGTTCTTTGACATGTCATAGCAGGTTGCAAAGATAGGACATTGAGTATTTTAGCACAACGCTTTCCTTCCTAGAAAGACCCACTTCAATGGCTAGAGTCATACACCAGAAACTCTCTGTCCTTTATAAACCGACATGACAAATGTCTGACAAATACAAGCACAAGTTTGTAAGCATTACCTGACAAATGCAAGATGACAAATACAGACCTCCCGAATATCCTTCACAATTCCGTAAATAAGCCATCCTGGAAGCTGAGCATAGACAGACCCGCTCCCCACAACCCCCTTGGGCTTGTTCCATAAAAATGAAAAGATAGGCATCATCATATCACACTCATAATCTCCAACCACATAATGACAATAATGACAATGGCTAGCGTTCACATAGCAATACAAGGTTTCCAAAGGGCTTTATAAACGTTATCTCGCTTGATCCTCACGATAACCCTGGGAGGTGGGTGCTAATTTTACCTCCATTTTACCGATAGGGAAAGTGAGGCAAACAAGAGGTGAAGTCACTTAACCTCCATCTTCCTCAGTTTCCTCATCTGTAAAATGGGGGATAATAACAGCACCTATCTCCCAGAGTTGTTGTGAGGATCAAATGAGCTAATACTTGTAAAAAAAAAACCAACCTTTGCTCAAATATAAAATTACCTACGAAATATTAATATCCACCCCAGGGCTGTTTTTAAGGATGAAAGGAAATATTTGCAAAGTGCTTTGTAAACCTTAAACATCTTCGTCGATGCAATCAATAACATTTATTTTAAAACCCACCATTGAAAAGATGAGAAGAGTGAAATGGTAACAAAAAGGAGGAGGAAAGAAAGAGCAGCTGAGTACTAATGGTTGACAATTATTTTACTCCAGAGGGACCAAAGGACTCAGGAGTGCTTAAACTCAGGCTGCTTCTAGAACTTTCTCTGGAATAGTTGTGTATCTTGATCATAGGAGCAGAGAATCCCAAGGAGGAGAGAATCCTATGTCTTTCCCCATTCCTACTATGCTCCCTGGGTAGGAGGGGAGAAGAGGGGAAGAAAGTACATTTCCTGCCCTCTCCCGTTTCCTTGATTAATTTGAGGTAGTTTTTTTTTGTTATACAAAGGCTGGAGTTTGTTGGTGTAATAGAGACAAGGCCTTTCATTCTGAGTTCTGTAGTGAGAGGCAGCCAGGTGTGGGTCCTTGGCAGGTGAGGGGCTGACATGGCTATTCCCCCAAGGAGGAGGGCCGAGGCAATTGCATCATCTTCATGGAAAGATTTCCTCCTCAGATGCTGTGGGGATGCGGTCTGTGTGATGTAGGTACCTGAATTTGCCCTCAGGTTCCTCAACCCTTCTGCCCCTACCTACCCTTTGGTAGATACCAGTGCCCATGCATTGTAACTCTATTTCAGACAGTTCCGTTTAAACTGCCCACAGAGGGGATGTGGAGCAGGGAAAGAGGGGCTCCTCCAGAGAGTAGAGGTCAATGAAGGACCTATGCAGCTCCTGTGATTCTGGTACTTGTAAGGGAAGAGGGGAGGAGAGGAGAAAGAGGAGAGGAGAAAGCTATGGGCTGGATCCCCAGCATCCATCACTGAGTCTGCAAATAAAGCTTAATGTCCCTAAGGGCTAGGACAGGGGTTTCCTTTTTTTGTTTATATACTTAGTACCTGTCAATCCACAAATATTTATTAAGCACCTATTATGTGCCTGGCATTTTGATAAGTGCTAGGGATACCAAAAAAAAAAAAAGGCAAAAGACAGTTGATCTCCCCTTGCAGAGCTCACAACCTAACAGTAGAGACAACAAGGAAACAGATGTTTACAAACGAGGTATTTTCAGGATAAACAGGAAATAATTAAGAGAGGAAGGCACTAAAATTAAGACGGGTTGGGAAAGGCTTCCTGTAGGAGATGGGATGTTAGTTGGAATTTAAAGGAAGCTGAGACAGGAACTCAATAATTGCTTGTTATATGAATGAATGAATGAATGAATGAATGAATGCAGCAAGGCTTTATGGAACCCCTCTGTGCACAGAGAGCTTGACACTAGATGTTTCTTGAGTTGAGCTAATGGGAAACATTCATAATGGATCGTCTTAATCAGAACTTATTTTTAGGGGGGAGGATGGAGGAGAAAGGGTAGTCAGACCTGATTATATTGATCCAGAGAATTTCTCATTAGGAAATGCCCTCCCCCATTGCAATCAGCATGGTCCCTTTATCTTCTAGCTCCCTGAGAAGTGAAGTGACTTGCCTGGGTTCACACAGACTTTATGTGCCCTGGGCAGCATTGGAACCGGCTTCTCTTTTCACTCCACCAAAAGGCCTTTCTGGTTGTCCAAGCATGACACATAGTGTTGGCAGCTGGGGCAGCTAAAGCAGCTGTATACAACCAAAGACCTGAGTTCAAATCCCACTTTAGACATTTACTAGCAGTATGACCCTGAGCAGATCATTTCTTTCCACCTCAGATCTCTCCTCTGTAAAGTCAGGATTATATTCAGTAGTCTTTTGAGACCTTTCCAGTTCTGAACCAATGCTCTTAAGGTATCATAGTGGATATAGTCTCTTCTTTCTTTTGAAACACTCCCACTATTCACAAATTCTTCCCCCAACTCTCCCTGGGCCGTTAAGGAAGGGCATATGTGAGAAGGTACAGAGTGGTAATCCACTGGGGGGAATGTGGGAATGTGGCATGGTGTCCCTGGGTGGGGGGGGGGAGGGCACGAGTATTACCCAGAGCTGCAATGCAAGGCCTTGGTCTGAGGGAGAAGACTGTCCTCAGCCATCATTCGATCCCAAGTCTTCGATAGAATTGGCCTCGGCTTTCAGCCATGCTCACACCACAAATGTATGAGCCCACTGGTGCTTGGTCTGTGTGGGCCTCGTTATTTCTGGCTGCAGCAGAGAGGGAGGGGGTAGGATGGTTAATTGGGTAGCCGTTGGTGTACTAATTGCTCAGGAGTTGAATCAGCCAGGTTTCATCCTAATTTGGAGCCAAGATTGGTGGGAGATCTGATGACTGAGCCACCTTGGCAAGAGGCTTTGAAAACCCTCTTGTCTGGGATTGACTCATGAAGCAAATTGGATTTCCCTCAGTCTCCTCTAAAGGAATGCATTCCATTTTGTGGCCCTGTCTGTCTGGGAGGATGCTGTGCTTAAGTGATCCCAGATGCTCACAGAGCTGGTGGGAAAGAGCAAGGCAGCATCTGGAAGGAGACTTGATGGTGTGTGGAAGATGGAGGGGGGGTGGTGGTGGTCTCAGCTTGGTCTCCAAGTCCACAGGATTTTGAGACGTGATCTGTCTATAATTTGGCCTTGAAAGAGGAGGTAACACTTGTGAAGACTTCCCAAAGGCCTGCCCATGGGGGGGCTTTTCCTGACAACCTTCCAGGCCACATGCCCAGCTCCCTGTCCAGTGTCTAACCTACTTTCAGAAGGTCATTAGAGAGTCAGCCTGTTGTAGTCAATTGAGACTCCTGGTCAGAAAGATACATGTTCAAATTCTGATTCTGATACGTATTAGCTGTGTCCCCAGTCAAGTCACCAAACCTCTCTGAGACTACTTTTCCAGGTTTAAGATGCTGTACATCTTGCCTCTTCAGGTACTCTGAATTTCTATTTCCCTAGCACTGGGACCTGGCACATGATCACAGTAGGTGCCTAATTAATGCTTGCTGTTGTTCAGTCCTTTCAGTCCTGTCTAACTCTTCATGACCCCATTTGAGATTTTCTTGGCAAAGATACAGAAGTGGTCTGCCATCTCCTTCTCCAGCTCATTTTACAGATGAGGAAACTGAGGCAAACAGGGTTAGGTGACATCCAGGGTCGCACAGCTAACTAGTATGTATCTGGGTCTGGATTTAAACTCAGGTCATCAATGCTTGTTCATTGATTGTAATGGAGATAATAAAAACTGTCGATGGTTGTGAGACTTGAAAAAGCTAATATATGTAAATCCCTTTGCAAACTCTAAGATGCTCTCCTCAGAAATGGCGGCAGATTTATTATAATAGAGGCCATGTGGTATAGGAGGTAGGCAGACTGACGGTGGAATCAGGAAGTCCAGCCTCTGACACTTGGCTAAATGACCTTGGACAAGTGACCCCGCCTCCCTCTGCCTTGGTTTCCCCATCTGTAAAATAAGAAGGTTGGCCTCTCACGTCCCTTCGAGCTTTAAATCTGGATCCTGGGATCCAGAGAAATGTGGGAACCTCTCACTGGCACAGCAGATCTCTTCATCTCTAGGTCCAGGGTGAGGTTCCCATCTGCGTGGGTTGACAGAGTTTCCCTACCATACTGAGATCCCAGACCTGGACCACTCTTATGAATTTTGTCATCAGTCTACCCTTTCCCCCAGAAGAAACTGGTGCTGACTGAAGACGACGAAGCACAGGGAGCCGTGCCTGGTAACCTGCCCCCAGTGGTCTCTATAACTTTGAACCAAAGCCCAGTATTCCTCTTTCTTCCTAGGGCCATGAGCAGGTCTGGTCTAGGTTAGAAGGGCCCCCAGGGCAAGCCTGGTCAGAAGCTCTGTGACTGCTGAGCCTTCCTTGCTGGAAGGATTCTGTCTGGTCTGGATAGAGGGGGAGTTTAAGGCTGCACTTCTGAGCTCACAATGGAGGGAACTCTTCCAGGTGAGGAAGCTCCCCCTGCTAATGCTGGTCCGTACTTGGTCCACAGTTTGTAGTCTCAGAGAGTTGCCTGGGACACAGAGAGGTTAAAGAAAAATAAAAATAATATTAGTAAGAATTACAAAGCACTTTATGTATATTATGTCATTTGATCCTCTGGGAGGTAGGTACTGTTATCCCTGTTTTAAACGTGGGGAAACTGAGGCTATATTTGAGGTTAATTGACTTGCCCAGAGTCACACTACCAATAGGTATCAGAGGCAGAACTTTCTGAACCCTGTTTTTCCTGGCTTGGAAGTTCCAAAAGCTAATAGAATTCAGACAAGAATTCTATTAGCTTTTGAGACCTGGAACGTTCCAGCTGCACATTCTAAGGACTGCTTTGTGTGATGTAGACCAGGAAGT
Organism: Pseudochirops cupreus; assembly: GCA_028627135.1. Lineage (NCBI taxonomy): Eukaryota > Metazoa > Chordata > Mammalia > Diprotodontia > Pseudocheiridae > Pseudochirops > Pseudochirops cupreus. The sequence continues at coordinate 369,235,559 of CM053584.1, forward strand.
GCTTTGCAGCCCGCCTTCCTAGAAGCCTGGAGCATCCTGCCCCACTTTTCTTCCCAGAAGAATTTTCTCTAGAAATATGCAGAGCTCATTATAGATTTCAGATAAGGACTGTTTTTCCAATAACAGCACCAGGGCCTGGCCTCAGGCAAAACTAACCTAAGTGGTTTATTGGGTGGACTAGAAGCAGACAGAGCCTGAGCCTGGGCCAAGGAGCTTCTTTCTATCCTCTCCCACCCCCAACCTTCAGATTCCTCTTCCTGGTCCAGCAGCTCCCAGAGGCCTTCTCTCTTCTTAGAGCATGTGGCCTTGTGGCCTGTGACCTAGAGTATCTGACCTTTAAAAGAGGGTGATTATTAGCACAAAGCCATGAGTCTCTAGTGGTAGAATTTGGGGGATGGTGGGAGACAGCCTCAGAATCCCACATCACAGGCCATCAGAAGTCCCAAGCACTCAGGGCATAGATACAGGAAACAATCTGACCTTTCATGAAGGTCATCTTATCCAACCCCCTACCTATCATCTTACTGAGTTCAATCATTTTTCAGTTGTTTCCGACCCTTCATGGCCCCATCTGGGATTTTCTTGGCAGAGATCCTGGAGTGGTTTGCCATGTCCTTCTCCATCTTGACAGATGAGGAAACTGAGGCAAGCAAGGTTAAATGACTTGACAAGTTTAAGTAACTCACTTGGCCAGATTTGAGTTTAGGTCTTCCTAGCCCAGCATGGAAGGCGATTAATAAATGCTTGTTGAACTTGACTCAAATGAGGGAAGAAAAAGAGGCAGCAGACTAAAGGAACTAGCCCTCCTTGGACAACTTTCAGTGCCCACTCCAAAAATAGAACAAGGGAGGTTTTTTCTCCTCTCTTGATTTAGTGGCTGGTGGCTGCGGGAGCACTCAGGTCCTTCCTTGACCCAGCACACTAATCCCTTGCTGCTCAGTGAGATAAAAGCAACAGGGTCCTGGACTAATAACTCTTTATCTGAACCTTGCCTGAATCTGCTTCCTTCCTGGGCCTAATTCAGATATGCCTGGTGCCCTGATTTGTTCTGTATTATGAGGGCAGATTTTATTTCCTAAATTCTGAGACAAAAAAAACCACCGTAAGTCATCTGCTTTCTAGGGCCCTGTCTGCTGGTGAATTCAGGAGCTGTTTGTTTTGGCTGAGCACAATACAGTATCAGGTGGCTTTCTTGGGCATCCTGCACCCTTCCCTTTGGGGTGCCTGCTGCCACAAAGGTGGATGGGGAAGGCAGCTTTTTAAAAAGCAGCCTCTCGTACTCCTGCCCCTTTGTACCACCTTCCTCCAGATGAGGGAAGCAGAGGATGGGCCCTTAATGAAACAGCTTTTGGCTCTCTAGAAAGCCAGCATCATTGCGTAATCTGTCCATCAACTAGCCAACAAGCACTTATTTAAAAAGCCTACTGTGTGTTAGTTGTTGGGAATATAAATATAAGTGAGATGTATTGTGGGTGAGGGATTGGGAATGAGTGAATTTTTAAAAAACCCAATATTTTCTAAGTACCTACTGTACACCATGCACTGTGCTTGGAACTAGACATACACATGCAAAAAAGGGGACAGTCTTGCCTTCAAAGAATTTACATTTTGATAGAGGAAATACCAAGATTAGGGAGTAGCAGTTAGGAAGGGAAATTCCAACAATGGTGGAAGTTTCCTAATATTTTCCTCATAGTTTCCTAATATTCCTTAGGGGAAAGTGGTGGGGAAAGTCTTCAGAAAGACTCCCAAAAAGTCACTAGAGAGCTAACCAGAGCTGGGGCTATGGACTTTGCCAAAAGCACTCGGGTTGATTTTCTAGGGACAGCAAATGTTTAGGTTGGGGGAGAGGAAAGAGAGAATTTGTATAGTAGTCTGTCCCCCTCCAATTCATCACAGAAGATCCAGACATCTTGATTGAATAAATCAATCTAAAGTAAACTAAGTGAGAATGAGTCTTTAATCAATTTGAAAGGCTCATATGAGACTTGGAGTTATGGGTTAAAGACAGATGAAGCCACATAGGAAGTATCTTTTGGTTGATTGAGGAAGATTAAATTGTACCTTGCAGGCTACATATGAAAGTATCAAGCTAGTTTGGAGAAAATCAATCGAGTGGGGGAAGACTCAATTTGAGAGCTAAGGATACCAGTTCCCTGAGAGAGAATTGCTCTTAAGGGAAAGAGATTGTCTGTTTCTCTCTGTCTCTCTCTGTCTTTCTCTCTCTCTGTCTGTCTGTCCCCCTTCTAAGAGGTGACCTGTGCAGCTGAAAGTAGAAATATGCCAACTATTAGCAGGTGTCCTGGGAAAAGTCATCAGGGTATTCAGAGATACATAGTTAATAAGGTTATGACTTTGTGAACTTTGAAAAGTCAGAAGACCTAAAAGTCCAGTCTGAGTGAAAAGCAGTATCCACCTTAGCCAATTACAGTGACTAATAGCAGCGTCTACACTGGGAGCTGAGAAACACCTGAGGATAAACTAGATGTATTGAGGAAAGACAAGTTCAAGACTCTATGAGGGAACTGACCCTCTGAGCCCAGTGGGGAACAACGCCTAAGAAGAGCTTCATGAGAACTACCCAAAAGGAGAAAAAGACTTCTAGTAACTAGGAACCCCTTTACTACCTGGATTCCCATACGTTTGCTTTACTACCGTTTTACTATAAGTTTGAGCCTGCTCTCCCCAAACTGTGTATTTGAGGGAAGAATATGTCCCCAGTTTGGGAGATTGTTTCTGTAAGAACTCTCCTTGATGAGTAAATACCTTTTCTAAAAGGTGATCTAAAGCACTTTTTTTTCACTGATCATCAGCCAGACTTACTTAGTAAAATACCTTTTCTAAAAGGATAAAAAGGTATTACTAAGTATATCTGACTGGTGACCAATGGGGAAAACACACTGGTGGGGGCTCAGGAATGATAGTGCTAGAACTCAGAACCCTTCCGCAGTAGGAATAATTCTTCTCTGGCCCGTCATTACTAGTGGGAATTGGGAGAGTAGTCCCCAAAGGGATGCTACAATGTAGGGTCTCATTCTGGGGTAATTTGGGAGCCCGTCACATCCAAAAGGAGCTACCAGAGAGATTCTCTATTTGGGCCTCTTCTTGGATGTGCCAGAATAAGATTTCTGAGGTTTTTAATTTTTTTTCCCTCCCTCTTTCTTGTTTCAGCCTGCAATTGGACAGTTCAATGCTTCTTTTAAAAGTCAGACCATTTCCTCTGAGATGACCTTTGCTGGTTTGAATGCTTCAACACTAATACTTGTCATATTACTGAGTCCTTTACAAGTATGGAGGCATATATTAGCAGGCAAAATTTTGCATCCCTAAAATGCTGATGCTAACAGTTTGTCAAGAGTACACTATGACCATTATGATAGCTGGCAAACATTGAATTATTTTTCCTTTTTGCTTTTAAGCAGACCTGGATTGCTTACCTTACTGTGATGTGAGCCAAGACAGCATGTCTGAAATCCTTATGGACTGCAGGGCTATTGGAATAGATTCAGCTGCTGGCCTAGAAATCCTAAGTGACCAGCCTCTAGGTCAGTGGTTCTCAACCTTCCTAATGCCACGACCCTTTAATACTCGTGTGGTTGTATCTGCATGTGGGCGGAGCCACCTGGAGACGGATAGAGGAGCGGTGTCTCAGTTCCTAAGACCATCAGAAATATGTGTTTTCCAACGGTCTTAGGTGACCCCTGTGAAAGGGTCATTCGGCCCCCAAAGGGGTCGTGACCCACAGGTTGAGAACCACTGCTCTAGGTGCTTAATCCCTTCTGGGAACCCCACTTTTCTGTAAGTTCCATTTTTATATGGCCCCTCCTGTTCCATGTCTGCTTCAGAATAGGATAAAGTGTGAGATATAGAGTTAGGAAGACCTGAATTGGAATCCTGTCCCATGTCATTAGCTGTGTGACCTTGGGCACGTCATTGAAATTCCTGGTATTTCCTCTCCTGTAAACTGATAATAATAACAGTAACAGTAATAGCGATACCTTCTTCACAGAATTGTTTTGAGGGCCAAACGAGGTGATGTATCTAAAGTGCTGTATAAATGTTGGTCATTACTATCATTCAAGTTTTGGTTTAGTCAAAGTTGGTGACCCTGGACAAGTCCCTTAACCTCTCCCAGCCTCAGTTTTCTCATCTGTAGAAAGGAGATAATACAGTAGAGTCATTGGAAAGATCGAATGAGATAGTTGCGAAGCTACTTTAAATGTCAGCAGTTACTGTTTTTCGTGTTTGGGAGGCAGCAGAGATAGAGATAAAGAGAGCTCTCTAGAAGGAAAGTTAAGGTCCATAGATGTTTGCCCAATGTCACGCAGAGAATTAGTGAGAAAGGTGGGACTAGAATCAGCAAAGGAAACTCAGGAGAAAGGGTCAGACAAATAGGAGGAGACCTAGAAGAAAGTAATGGTCTAAAGGGGCAGAGAGCAGAGTATCCAGGAGGAGAAGAGGGTGGTCAGCGATGTTCGATGCAGCTCTGAATAAGAATGTTGAGTCAGGTGAGCCAGGGTTCCACCAAAGATGCTCCCCCAGACCCCCGGCCCTCCTGCCCCTGAGCAAGCTTCCAGAGCAAGGTAGCCCCAGCCATGTGTCCTCTCACCTCCCTGGCTTTTTTCCTATGCAGGGTCAGCCCAGGGCATTGTTGACAAAGGCCCAGCAGCAGGAAGCGTTGTTGGCAACTCTGTTTAGCTGATGTTCCCAGGCCCGTCATTTTGTGCCATCTCTTGTGCGCTGTGTTGTGGTAAATAACAGATAATAACATTCTCAGTCCTCTCTTGCCACACATTGTGGAACATATGGCTCCCCACTCTTCCTGGCAGGGCCTCCGGTGCCCAGCAAGCTGCTGTACTTTCAAGTCCTGGTGTTTCTGTGTCTTTCCTCAATATCACCTTTAAAAAAAATCCCCCTACCCCCAGGCTGCTGTCACCATGCTTCCTCTTCAGATTTCAGGCATGGTGGTCACATCAGTTGGGAATGTGGCCTTGAGCACTGATCTTGGAGTCAAAGGACTTGGCTCCAGAGCCACCTGAGTGAGCTGGGGCCAACCCCTTCCCCTCCATGAGAATCTGTACAGTGAAGGGTGCTGTATAAGATGCCTCCCAGGTCCCTTCCAGCTTGACATCTGGGATCCTCTGATCCCTTGTCCCATCCGGGAAGTGGTCCATGGGAAGATCACTGGCCCTGTAGTCAGAGACCAGAGTTTCAAACCCCACCTGTCACTGGCTAGCTGTGTAACCTTGGTCAAACCACTTAACCTCTCCTGGAATCACAATCCTTTTCTGTACAGCGGACTAGATGGCTTGCCTTCCTGAATGGGGACGACAGAGGGAGAGAAGGCCCTCTTACCTCTGCCTTGTCAAAACCTTACCTTCCTTCAAAGCAAAGCCCAGGGGTCCTCTCTGTGCAAGGTATTTCTCCATTTCTTCCTTCCCCATGTTAGTTCTTCCTCTCCCCTTTCACTGAAGTCTTCATGTAGGCTTTAATAGCTTAGGGAAGCCAGAGGCAGAGATGGAGGGGGAGTCTGCTGGCCTGGGGGGTGGCGCCTCCACCTCGGCCTCCTGGCTTCCTCCTCTTCTGTCTCGCTCAGCTAAAGTCGCACCTTCTGTGAGAAGTCTGTCTTGATCCCCCCGAATGCTGTGCCTTCTCTCTGTGTGTTCCTTCCCCTTTATCCTGGCGGTATCTTCATACATAGCCGTTTGCTGGTCTCCTCTCATTAGAATAGAAGTTCTCTGAGGGCAGGAACCCTATTTTTGCCTTCCTTTGTGTCCCCAGAGCTTAGCATGGTGCCTGGCACGTGCTTGCTGATGGTTGACATGTTGACCATTGGATGAATTGTCCAAAGGGACCTTGTTATTTTCCATAAAGTGATGGGAAGAGAACCTCATGGGCAGGGAAGGGACCTGTCGCTCGCAGGTTTGGGCTGGGGGCAGGGGGTGGGGGGAACCCTGAGTGGACTCGTAGCTGTACCTTGCAGCTCAGGAGAGAGAATCTGGAGTAGAGAACTGCCAGACCTCCACAGGGAAGGCTGATGGGAGGTCAAGGCTCCTGCCAAGGTTTAATGAGAGCAGAGACTGCTAATGGGGCCCAGGGGGACCAGAGATGGAGGGAGGGAGCGAGCCGGCTTCGTTTAACATTCTCCTCTACTTTCCTTCTGCTCTGGTGTTAAGTGAGTAGATCAGATGAACATGTGTTATCTGTGGTAAGCCTAGCCTCCAGACCCAGGCATTAGGACAACATCTCTGAATTGAATCTCTGGCCTTGGACCTGGGCAGCACTGAGCTCTCTCACTCCCTCCCATTCTCTCTCCTAGTCCTTAGGAAGTCTGTCAGACCACTGGCCATAGTGGCACCCAGAGATAACCAGCTGCTGAATCAGAGTGTTTGACTTAGAAAGTTATGGAGAAGAGTGTTAATAATGTAGATTAAGTGCAAATGTGTGTCTTGCAGTGAGCCACTTGTTAAACATTTACCAGAGAGCTGCTTGTTAAAAATTTATCAGCACCCCCCCACCCACCCTTTCTGGTCCCTTCCAGCTCTATCTCCACTACTCCATGGTCTGGGTTTCTTAGATTAGGTATTGCGGCAAGTGCCAAAGATTCTGTGAAGTAACTCTCTGTGTTACATTAGACATGTCACTTATTTTTTTTAATTGAAGAGATGTTGACTCAAAAGTGACAAAACCAAACCCATTAGCTTTTCCTCCCAGCTATGTCATCTACACATTTGATGAGCAAACATCTACTCCTTTATCTGTCATTAATAAAAATGTTCAACACACAATTTCTCTGGAGATCTAGCATATTGTTGTTTTAATTAAGAAAAAAACCTGTCGTGTTGCCATCAAACTATTCAGAAAACTACTTTCTGCCTTTTTTTTTGGAGGAGGAAAGGCAGGGCAGTTGGGGTTAAGTGACTTGCCCAAGGTTGCAGGGCTAGTAGGTGTTAAGTGTCTGAGGCTGGCTTTGAACTCAGGTCCTCCTGACTCAGGGCTAGTGCTCTATTCACTGTGCCACCTAGCCACCCCTAGAAAACTACTTTCTGAGTCTGGCCATCTGACTAGTTCAGAATCCATCTCATTGGGTTTTCATTTAGTCTACATCTCACCATTCTCTCCACAAGAAGAGCTTGAGATCCTAATCTTAAAAGCTTCACTGAAATCTAGACAAGCTGTGTCCGCAACATGAGCTTCCTCTATTAGTTTAGGAGTCCTTTCAAAAGAGAAAATGAGGTTAGTCTGGCATGACCTGTTCTTGATGAAGCCATGTTGATTCTTAGTTATTGCTGCTTCCGTTTCTAGAAGTTCTCCAACCATCTCTTTAATAATTTGTTGTAGACATTTCCCAAAAATTGAAGTCAGGCACACTTTACTCTGTCTCTGTGTCTCTCAAAATTGGGACAATTTCCTCTTATTTGATATTGTGGCATCTCTCTAGGGGGCATTCTAGCATACATTTAACAACTGGCTCTCTGGTCATGGGGGCGTTGTATGCAGGGCACATTTTAAAATTTAATCTGATTCATTAACATTTCCGCCATCATTTTCTCAAGTCTAGACAATCAACAAAACAATAAAATTCCAACATGTGAACATTTCCTCTGAAAATTTTACAATTAGTTCTCCATAGCCAGTTTGAGATGGCTCCAGGACACTCCTACACCTCATCCATTTCCCATGTTCCTTCAGATATTGTTGACATGACTCAGTAACTACATCCTTTCAGTGCCTGAGGATGATGATGATGATAACTAGCATTAATATAACACTCACTATACGTCAGACACCATGCTGTTTTACAATTATTGTCTCATTTGATCTTCACAACAACCCTGGGAGGTGGGTGTATGTAGTTCACCTGGGTCAGAAAACTTGAATTCATCAAGGGCAACAAGGTGTTCTCCTCCTATTTCCTTACTTACCTTGTGACTGGGGGCAAAATGCAGTATTTATTGAGTATCTAACATGAGAATGTAAACTCCTAGAGGGTAGGATTTCTCTCTCCCTCCCTCCCTCCCTCCTTCCCTCCCTCCCTCCCTCCCTTCCTTCCTTCCTTCCTTCTGTCCGTCCATCTGTCCTCTTTACTTGCTTAGTCATTCTCCTGCTTCAGGAGAGCCTGGCTGAAGGCTAGGAACTGACCAGAGCTGAATGATGAATGAAGTGCTGGTGTCTCTATTGATCGAGTGCCTGGGAGACATGCCCCTCCAAACACACTACTTACAGCTCATCTTCTTTAGGAAACCTGCCCCTGTTACCCTTGGCCAACCAAATCACTCAAGTTGTTTTTTTTTTTTAACACTTCTGCTCATTTGGAAACGAGGCCACTTTTTTGCCCTGGCTTTGTACGTGTCTGAGTAAGTACACCTAATCATTTTCATGCCTCTGTGCCCTGTCTCCCCAATTAGATTTTGTGCCTAGAGATGCAAAACCCAGCAGAGCCTCAGACATCGTAGCTGTTCAATACACATTTGTTAAATCCGATTAGCACACTTTTAGATAAAAGCCATCTCTCTCTTCCCAATTTGTCTAAACATCTTAGCACCTAAAGCATATTTGTGTACTTGTATCTTAACTCACTCCCCTTCTACCCACATTAAAACGTAACCTCCTTGACTGCAGGCTCCATGTCTGATTTAATCTTTGTATCTGGAGAACCCAACACATAAAATAGGTGGTTAATAAGTAGGCACACAGTAGGCACTTTTTAAAAAGTTTGCCTCCTGAATAAGCATTCATTCAATCAACCATTGGATGAGTATTTACTAAGGGCCTACCACATGCCAGGTACTATGATAGGTGCTGAGGATTCAGAGACAAAAATGGGGTGCTCCCTGCCCCGAGTAGCTAATATTCTGCTTGGGGTGAGAAATGTATGTGGTAGAGGAGACTTTGTTCTGGGGCTAGACAGTTACAGAGTAGAGCAGAGTATCATGTCCCTTCCTATAGCCATGGCAGTATTGCTTGGTTTATTATTCCCTGAGCAAGAGGTGGAAAGTGGGGGGCATACTGTGGCACCCCAGGGGCACCTTTAACTCTCAGTTGCAGGTTATGTTCCCCCCCCCAAATATAGCTACCTCAGGTTCAAGACACACTACTAAAATTATAACTCACAAGCCCCCACTGAGGTGTTTGTAGCTATTAACCAGAAAATACAGTTAGCTCAAAGCAAAGGCATTTCATGACATAACATAGTTTTTAAAAATTACATTAGAACATTTCTCTCCTCTCCCTACAAACTTAGGGATAACTTTCCCACAAACATATACACTCCCACTACACTGTGAGCCCACGCTGGTTGGGCCCTAGTATCCTGGTAGATGGTTTGGCCCAACCCATTGGTCCTGTCTAGCACCAGCTAGATAGAGGATTGAAGTGAATCTCAAAGTTGAGTGGACTAATTCCCTCCTCTCACCCCCTCTCCTTACTTCCCCAGGTCCAGGATGGTCTCTAATACTAGTGGGGAAAGTCAGGCACATGTCAGGATGCCCAGGTTAGGGAGCCCCTGCTGTTTTGATACCTTCATTTATTGAATTGGAATGAATGAAAAAATGGAGTTGTCTTGCACTCCTCAACCTTGCTTGTCCCCAAGCTGATTATCAGTCTTGTTTGTCTTGTTAAATGTTCCTCTCTGTTTCTTGCTGACGTTATCACCCGATCTGACTTCTTTGTCGATGTCAACATCTCCATTTATTCTCACAGATAGCCTATACCCCCCCAGGACCTAGAAGGGCAGACACTTCTGTTTTTAAAGCAAAGTGCTTCATTCCTTTTCCAGGCTACTGCAGATGGATGTTAGCCAGAAACATAGCCTTGCTTAAGCAAGTTTAGGCCTAGTCTCAGAGGTGATGCTGTTGGTTAGCAGAAGGGAAGGACAGACAAAGTGGAGAGCTTTCTATCTCTCCTAAGTCAATGCAGCTTCGTCCTTTAAAAATATTTTTTAAAGTTGATTGGATCATGCAAAAGTCATTAGAACTGGAAGAGACTTTTGAGATCAAGTCCAATCCCCTCATCTTAATTTTTTTTTTTGCTTTTTGAAGGGCAATTGGAGTTAAGTGACTTGCCCAAAGTCACACAGCTAGTAAGTGTGTCAAGTGTCTGAGTCTGGGTTTGAACTCAGGTCCTCCTGACTCCAGGGCCGGTGCTCTATTTGCTGAGCCACCTAGCCACCCCTAATTTTTTTAAATAATGAAAATCTAATCTGTTTTCCTTCCACTTCTCCCACCTACCTCCCATTGAACAAAAAAGAAAAACAAAACCCTTATGATAAATGACAAGAAAAATGGACAAGAAAAATAAATTGACCATGTCTAATATATATATATATATATCTTATTCCGCTTGGTCTACCACAGAAATGATGAGATGACAGAGAACTGTCAGGAGGTGGGTAACCTGTTTCATCATTATTCCTCTTGAATTGTGGCTGATCATTGTGATAATCAGAATTCTTAAACCTATTGAAGTTATCTTTACAATATTATTGTTATATAAATTATTCCCTGGTTCTGCTCACTCCATTTTGCATCAGTTCATACAAATCTTCCCAGGTTTCTCTGAAACCATCATTATTTCTTATAGTACAACAGCATTCCCTCATATTTATAGACCATAACTTGTTCAGACATTCCCCATTTGGGAGTTTCCAGTTCTTTGCCTCTTCTTTCTTTGATGTCTTTGTGTTACAGAGATCAAATGAGAGGGTATTTGTAAAGTGTTTAGCATGGTGCCTGGCTCTGTATAAAGGCTGGCATGGTTATTGTAGAGCAATGGTGTATCTCTGGGTCAGAGGGTATGCACGGTTTGATAACTTTGGGGGCATAGTTCCAAATCACTTTCCAGAATGACTGGACACCACTAATGGTGCATGAATGTGCCTGTTTGCCCATTTTTCCTGTTTTGGTCAGCTTTGCCAATCCAGCACTTCTGCCTCATTTTACAAAGAAGACCTGGAGAGAGAAGTGTCTTCTTAAAAGTCACGTAGTTAGTAAGTAACAGAGTCTGGATTCACACGCAAGCCTTCTGACTCCAAATTTAGCACTTTTTCTTCTATGCCACAGTGCCTTCTGAAGGCTACAAATTCCCCTAACATTGGCCATTCACCTTTTAGTATAAAACTGCCTTCCAAAGTCTGATAGAAATAATTTTATTGCCCGTAGATCATAGGTTTAGAATTGAAGACATTGGAAGACATCAAGTCCCAGCCCCTCCTTTTGTAGGTGAGGAAACTGAGGCTCGGAGAAGAATGACTTTCCCAAAGGCACACAGCTAGAAAATGGCTCAGCAGACATTTGAACACAGATTCTTTGCCTCCGTGGGCAGCTAGGTGGCGCCATAGGGCATAGAGTGCCAGGCCCAGAGTCAGGAAGCTACATCTTGAGTTCAAATGTGACCTCAGACACTTAATAGCTGTGTGAACCTGGGCAAGTCACTTCACCCTGTTTGCCTCAGTTTCCCCATCTGTAAAATGAGTTGAAGAAGGAAATGGCAAACCATGCCAGGATCTCTGCCAAGAAAACCCCAAATGGGGTCACAGACATGACTGAAAACAGCAGAACAACCTTTTGTCTCCAAAGCTAGGAATGTTTTCCTCTGCACTCTGTGCTCCTCTCATGAACCTAACAGAGAACCGACTGCCCTTTATGTGGTGGTAGGATCAGAGTGCTTATTGTGTGAAGGGTAGGAAAGGGGGCTTGGGGACCTGAGTGGAACATCCTGGGTATTCCCTTTAAATGGTGGAAGCACTTAGGCTGGAGAGTGTGCAGGGCAAGGGGATGCTTAGCATGCAGCTCGTTCTTCATGCCCGGGATCTGCCTGGGCAGAAGGGGCTGCTGAAGGGAGCAGCCTGGTCCTTGGGGAGTCCGCCTACTGCACTGCTGAACCGGAGGAAGAGAAGAAATCTTGTTCTTGATAACATTTCCAGCCGATCAATAAAGCCCAGAACAGAACAGCAGTGATGGGGGCAGGAGGCAGGAATCTACATTTCCCCCGGAGGAGATCTGGCTGGGAGAATGGGCATGAGATTCTCACCCTGCACGCCCCCTCCTTGGCCTCCCACATGGCCTGGAATTTTCCTCAAACCCTCTCTTTTTTAACCTTGATCACAGAACAGTAGAGAGGGACCTGACCTCCCCTTTCTGGGCCTGTACTCCCTTCAGTTTGAGTGGCTTGGTGTTTGAAGGTATTTGAAGACTTGGACACTGTGTACTGGGAGCTTCAGACATGGTGGAGCCTCGACCTCTGTGCCCCCCCCAAGAGCTTGTTTTGTGTGCTAATGAATGGGGGAAGGTGCCTTTTCCTTTGTGTTTCAAAAAGTAAAATTTTTTCCCTTGGAAACTGAAAGAATCAAGGAGGAAGGAAGGAAGGAAGGGAGAGAGGGAGGGAGGAAGGGAAGGAAAAAGGTGAAAGGAAGACTAAGGAGTTTCTAGGAAGTTGTATTATTCCCTCCTACAATCAGTCTGTTTGAGGGGTCATCAGATTTAGACCCCAGAGGCCATCATGACCAACTCTTTTACACTTCACAAGGAGGAAGGTAGGACCTAAAGAGGGGAAGGGACTTGGCCAAGTTAAACAAGTAGGAAGTTGGTAGAGGCAGGATTTGAACCCAGATCCTTGGACTCCAAATCCAGAGTCTCTCCACAAAAGAAGCCCTGAAAGCCACAGGGTCATAGGTCTTGAACCAGCCTGGACCCTTCAGAACTGGGTTTAGTTCTGGGTGACACATTTCAGAAGGATATATGAGGTGGTGAACATCCAGAGCCTGACTAGTCCAACCCTCTCATTTACAAAGGAGGAAATGGAGGCCGTCAGAAGTGAAGTGAATTCCCCAGTCTCACACAGCTAGTAAATTTCACCGGTTAGATTTGAACTGAGGTCTTCTTGACTCCAAGCCCCATACAGTCTCCCCCACCTCAGGCTTCTTTTGCAAGGGAATTAGCATGTACCCCCTTCAGCACCCTGGCCAGAGCTCTCCTGACAGAGCAGTAAACGCCCATTGGGTAAATGGATACAGGATGAAAATCCTTCCAGGCCAGGTCGAGGTGCCCTGAATGTTTTCCAGCCCTGTGGTTTATTTTTGTTTTCAGTAGACCCCAGTGGTTGTAGTTTGGGAGCTGGAGAAAGCTGATGTTGATTTCCTAGGGACCTACCTTAGCTGTACTCAGATAAAATGGCTGCTGGACCAGAGCTCTGCCCTTTGACTTGCCAGGTTAACCGGCCCCTTCCTTTGAGTCTGATCACTGCAGGGCCTGATTCTAAACCCCATCCCTGACTCCTTTGTGTAGATGTCTTTTAAACACAGTCTATCTATTGAACTTTCTTGACAGGAACCTGGAGTAAAGCCTAAAGCTATAAGGAGGAAAGTCACTATTTTCTTATTGATCTGAGATTTAATAGAGAGTAGTAGTGAGGTATTACATGAGCTATAGCAAATGATCTTTTAGCTGGCCAGTGCTTCTGATGAGCCTGCTTCTCCTGGATAGCCACCCACTGACACTCTGGAAGAAGAAAGTGGAGTCCAGGGAGAAGTAGCTGGTCCCCGAGGAGGCAGGGGATGTAATCTCTGCTTCTCTTGTCCCTACCCCCTGCCTCAGTCGGTTAGCAAACTGTGAGAGCCAGAGAAAGTCCTGGACCTCAAGTCAGGAAGACCTGAGTTCAAATCTGGCCTCAGACACTAACTAGTTGAGCGGCCCTGGGTAAGTCACTTAACCTCTATCTGCCTCAGCGTCCTGATTTCTAAAATGAAGATAATCATAATTCCTACTTTCTAGGGTAATTGTGAGTAAGAATCAAATGAACTATTTGCAAGGCACTTTACAGACCTCAAAGTACTTAAAGCTATTTTTACAATTATTAGTATTACTAGTGGGGGAGCCAACATTAAAACAACCTTGTATTTACAAGATATATGGAGTGTAAGGGAGAGAGGATCTTAGAACTTAAGAAGCCCACTCTTTCACTTTACAAATGAGAAAATTGTGGCCTGTGAATTCATATGTATGGACATTCTCTTTAAAGATTCAGATCACCACCCCCTCCGTGACTTAGCGGATTGTCCTTGAAAGTTTCCATGACTGAATAATTTGTCTTCTGGAGGCCCATCTACTGATGAGTCTTCCTGAACTCCTACAGACTGGTACCTGGATGACAGACAGACAGATAAATACACACACATCACTGGGCCCATGTTCTAAGACAGGATTTGAATATGAGGATATGATATATATGATATTCTGTTCTCAATATGTTGGAACTTGATCCTCTGGGTCATAAGGAGCCACGGGCTGTTTGTGAACAGGGTAGTGATAAAGCTTATGCCAGTGTCAGGGATTTAGTCTCAGTGTTCAGGCAACTCCTAAAATCCTAATTTTGGGGCTTATCATTGGGAGCCTTTAGCAAGTCAACCTCCCTGGATCTCAGTGTCCTCATTAGAAAATGAAGATATTAGACTCAGTGTCCTCTAAAATCCCTTAAAAGAAAGGAGGGAGGGAGGGGGGAAGGAAGGAGGGAAGGAAGGGAGGGAGAGAGGAAGGCAGGGAGGGAGGAAGAGAGGGAAGGGGGAAAGAAGGAAGGAAGGAAGGCAGGAAGGGAGAGAGGGAGGAAAGAAGGAAGGAAGGAAGGAAGGAAACAAGCATTTATTAAGCATACCTACTATATTTCAGGCACTGGGCTAAATGCTTTACAAATATTTCATTTGATCCCCACAACAACCCTGGTGCTTTTATTACCATCATTTTACAGTTAAGGAAACTGAGGCAGACAGAGGTTAAGTGACTTGCCCAGGGTCACACAGCTAGTAAGTATCTGAGGCTGTATTTGAACTCAGATCTTTCTGACTTCAGTCCCAGTGCTTAGTCCACGGTTCCACCTAGGTGCCTCTACATACTCCAGAAACCTTTGTCTCTGTAGTTTAGTGCATTTTTCAAAAAGTCATGAAAATGGCACTGAAGTGAAAGTAAGGAGTCTCAGGGTCTAGTTCTGGTTCGCTCACTGGCTTGTTGTATGACCTTGGTCAAGTCACTTCCCCTCTACAAGCCTCAGTTTCCCTAGATGTAAAATGATCAGATTTGATCAGACTAGTCTCTTCCACCCCAGACACTCTCAATTTCTCGGATCCTCTTTGGTGGTCACAGCAGCAAAGAGAAGACAGTAGAAGGAGGAGAGAGTCAGATGTATTACCTCTGGTGGGGTTTGGGGATTCTGTTCTCATGCTGCCTCTGGAAGGAGGAGGGAGGGCAGAGGGTCAGCTGGGCAGGCTGTTCTGTCTGACCCCCAGCCTGCACTGGTGGGACTTGGTGGGGACGGGGCACTGGCTTGCAGGGTCAAGTGTCACCAACGTGGACTTCTCTCCCCTGGTGGCATTGTACCCAGCCACAGAAATGCTGCAGAAGAGGTAGACCCAGCTCCCTGCTCCTGGCATGGGCTTAGCTCTTTGTTCTTAGAACAAATCAGGTCCTAGACAGATAGTAACAGCTACCAGATCCAGTTTTATCCAGAAGAAAAGCTTGGCCTCTGCATTTGGTCTGTCAGAGGTGGGGAACTTGCAGCCTCAAGGCCACATGTGGCCCTCTAGATCCTTGGGTGTGGCCTTTTCACTGAGTCCAAGTTTTACAGAACAATCCTTTTATGAAGGGGATTTGTTCTGTGAAGTCTGGATTCAGTCAAAGGGCCACACTTGAGGACCTAGCGGGACACATGTGGCCTCAAGGCTGCAGGTTCCCCACCCCTGGATTCATCCCTGCTGATAGATACACTAAGCCATGGATGAAATGAGATCTAAGCAGTCTCTTGCTGGGCTCCTTCTCCTGCCTCCACTTCTTTGCCAATCCCTGCTCTTCCCATGAAAGATGATCAGATGCCCCCTGTGGGCAGGGGTACATATATCTGGAGCCCTAGAAAGGTGGTCAGGGGGTAGGAGGGTAGGGGGACCCAGCTTCAGGAAGGAAAAATGTGCAGGGTGACTGAGAGAGCATTGGATACAGGTTTGGGAGGCCTGAGTTTGAATTCTGCCCCCTGGCTTTATGTGGTCATGGACAGATAGCTTAAATGCTCTCTGTACCTCCATTTCCCCACATGTAAAATGGGGCTATTTATACCCCTCACAGGGATGTTGTAAAGTTTGAAGGGAATAGGATCCACAAATCCCTTTGCAGATGTTCCGGAGTTCTCAGCTTCAGCTTCTTTATTAGAAATAAGGGAGGTTCTTGAGGTTTTAGGGGTTGTGTTGTGGGTTGTTTGCCTATTTATTCTTCTGTATTATATTAAATATTGTATATATTATATATTGTATATATTACCTATTTGATTATTTGTTCTTATAGTTTCATCCATATAGGGATGTCCCACTGAGTGGGTGAGTGAGAAAATTTCTTCTCCCAGTAGAATATTAGAACATCACCTGGGGTGCTGATAGATGAAGTCTCCTGCCAAGGGTCCCCTAGCCAGGCTGGTTCAGAGGGAGCATGGGAACCCAAGCCTTTTAGACTCTAGGGCAGGCTTGCAGTCCACTATCCCAGGCTTCTTCTTAATTATCAGTCCAACAGAGTGTAGACTTGGGCATCAGAGGGGAAATAGCTGGAACATTTCAGTTGCATCGTATTGATTTGAATGTATACAATTCTCTTATGTTATGGCTCTCTTTTCAGCCAACAGGAAAAGGCAGTTTGTGGTTCTCCACACCCACCTTGGTAGAGTGGTCTCCTGCTTTCCTCTTGGCTAGCACCTTGCCCCAGGTCCCTGTATTCATGAGACAGCATCTAATCCCAAGCCCTGCACCCCTCCCTGGCCAGCACTGAGTAACTGGTCTCTGCCTCCCCTCCCACAGTCCCTAGAACCCAGAGGCTGCACTCAGACCCTCCCTCCTGCTCTTGGAATCTGGGTCAGTGACATTTCACTCCTGGGGGCAGCTTGCAGTGCCTGTCACCCGCTCACAGGTTAAGTGACTGATTCACGAGCCCCCAGGGAGCCAGGATTGCAGTAACAAATGGTTTTCTCTTCCCTTGGATCCTGCAGCTCAGTGAACAGCAGACAGATGAACTTGTAGGACGTTCCCTGGGGGATAGGGGGTGGGGGGCTTTTTTTCTTTCTTTTTTTTTTTGACAAAAAATCAGCATGAAATTAAATCACTGTACTGAAGGGAAAAGGAGCCTAGTAGACATTACAAGCTAACTCTACCTGCTACTCACAGCCTGATCTTGGTTCATACTCAGGCTTGGCTAGCCAAATAAGCCCTAGCCTTAGAGCCAGAAGTCCTGCGTTAAATCTCATTTCCCCACTTGTTCTATGCATGCAACCTCAGCCTTTCTGTAAAATGGGTGTTATTAATTCTTGTCCTGCTTAAGGAGAGGCACCAAGTAGGGGGAGGGGGAAAGCCCTGGATTTGGAGCCAGGCTCTGTTACCTTTGTAATTGAGTTCTAAAGGCAAGTCCCTGGCTTTGGCAAATCATGTTGTTGGAGGCAAAACCTTGGAAAGGGTGCTGTGTGTGTGGAGTCTGAGGACCTGGGTTCAGATCCCAGCCCTGCCACTTAGTACTTGTGACACCTTGACCAATGGGTTTTGCCTCTTTGGCCTCAGTTGTCTTATCTGTAAAATGGGGTGTGTATGTGTGTGTGTGTGTGTGTGTGTGTGTGTGTGTGTGAGACTAGATAGCTTTGGGCCCTTAAAATCCTTTGCAGTCTTGTTCCAGACCACCTTTCTGATCAAACTGACCTGTTTACTGTTGCCTGTACCTGACATTCCATCTCCCTCTTCCAGGCCTTTGCATAGCCTGTCCCCTGTGCCAGGAAAGCACTCCTTCCTCCTCTCTGCCTCTTAGAATCCCTAGTTTTCTTCAAAATTCAACTCAAGTATCTTTTGCTCTACTAGGATTTCCCTAGTCCCTCTCCTCCATCTGCTAGGGCCCTCCCCCTCACTTGTTATTTCCTTTGTAAATATTTTTGTGTTTATTTAGATGTATACATGCTGTTTCTCCAGACAGAATGTAAGCTCTCTGTGGGCAGGGATTATTTCATTTCTGTCTTTGCGTCCTGGGGCCCTGCACAGGGCTTGATACATCATCATCCTTTGGGCCCATGATTTCACTGGGGTAGAGAATACCCAGGGAGGAAATTCCCTCTACCACTGCCGATCACCACTTTTTCTACAACTTTACAGTCAAGAGAAGGCATGAGAGGTTGCAGGATTGAGAACTAGAAGGCACCATAGAGTTGGTGCAACCCCCTCATTTTACGAATGAGGAAGTGCCAGAGACTTGCCCAAGGTCACCTGGGCAGCAAGTATCAGAGGTAAGATTTGAACCCATGTTCTCTGACTCTAGGATTAGTGCTTTTCTGCTGTACACCTTTGGTCAAAAGTCACAGTCAGTATGCATCAGAGATAGGATTTGAACCCAGGCCTTCCTGACTCCAAGGCTGACTCTTTTACTAAAATACCTGATACATAGTAGGTCCTTAATAAATGCTTATTCATTGACTAAATGGTTTCCCACCCTGTCAAAAGAAGTAGATTGAACCAGAGCAGAACTGTCAAATAGACTCACATGACCAAACCAAAATAAAATGATTGGAAAATATTTAACAAGATAAATGAATAAAAATATAATACAATATAGATAATGTGAATTTGTGGTTTTCTAAAGTCAATATGTGGCCTACAGAGATCCATTTCTATTTGACTTTGACACCCTTGGCCTAGATCAGTGGTTCTCAACCTGTGAGTTATGTCAAATTTGTAACAATGAAAATACATCCTGTATATCAGATAAATTCATAACAGTAGCAAAATTACAGTTACGAAGTAGCAAGGAAAATAATTTTGTGGTTGGGGGTCACCACAACATGAGGAACTGTATTAAAGGATCGCAGTATTAGGAAGGTTGAGAACCACTGGCCTAGACGATCCCTGAGGGCCCCCCTGGCTCTATATCTTAGGGTTTTGTGGTTGAGATCATCGATTTGGATCCTTCAGTATTTAGAGACCTGTACAGCTCTACAAAATGATGGTGATCTTGTTGGCATTGTTTTGTGGTATTATTAATAAGCAAACCGAAGACCTCCCACCCCTACCCCACGGGGTACAAAAGCAATTCTTTGATGAGACTGAGAGCCCAGAATGTATTTACATTTCCACTATCTCTTTTCTCTCTCTCTCTCTCTCTCTCTCTCTCT
>CM053584.1:369254822-369376673 GCA_028627135.1 Pseudochirops cupreus
GCAGTCAGAAGCGGACTCTGTGGTTGTGTAAGATTTGCAGTGAGCAGAGAGAGGTAGAGTATCCTGGGGGTCTCTGAGGGACAAGGGGGGTGCCACCATTTGCTCCTCGGGAGGGTTGCATCTCTGGGGATCCTGACTAGGTGAAGGGTGGGATAGGAGCTGGCCTTTCCCCCAAGTATTTGACCAGGGGTGGGTGGGAGGATGTGCACCATCTGAGCTTTTCTCAGTCAGGGAGCCTGGACCACTGGCATTTCTCCCCAGCAGCCTGGCTCCCTGGCCACTGCCCACCACCTGGAGTGCCTCCAACATAGCTGCCCATCCTTCAGTAAGAGATGTATTCTTTATGGAAGGAAGGGGTCCGTGTCATATGAGGAGTAGTTGGAGGAATGGGGTGAGGGGGTGTTTAACCTCTAGAAGAGAATACAGGTTTGGGGAAGGAGTGGGATGGGACATGAGAGCTGGCTTCAAGTATTTGAAGGGTGGTCCCTACCCCAGAGGGCAGAACCAGAAGTGGTGGTGGAGGGGGAGGAGTTGTAGAAAGGCCAATTTAGGCTTGATATGGAGGGGGGGAACTTCCTGGCAGAAAGAGTCATCCCCAATGAATTGGGCTCTCTCAAGCAGGTGTTGGTTGAAGATCTCTTTGGAGATGGTCAAGCCAATGCCAGATGACCACTCATTGGGTATGTTAGAGTGGGGATTCCTTGGGTTGGACTCAGTGGCCACCAAGGTGCCTCCCAAGTTTTTCCATCTGTGATTCTGGTTATTGACTTAAGGAGCAAAGAAATGGGATGGATGGACCGACTTGAGGATTTCAAGGCAGCCATGGCCTTAGGCCCAGTGATGTCTCAGGGAATTGTTCTCAGGGATGCCACATTGACTGAACCCTTGGTACAGAGGCATCATTTCCCGGGGAGTGGACAGATTAGGCCCAAACACACATTCTCACTCAGAGCATCTCAGGGGTACCATACCTCAACTTCCCTGAAGGCATCTCCAGAAGAGCAGTTAAGAAAATCCATAAATATGGCTGAGGGTGGTGCTGAGGGCCGCCTGGAAGGTCTGGCTCCCCTCTGCCCAGCCCTGCATCAGAGCCTGGCTCAGCATTTCTCATTCGTTCAGGGGCAGTTTTCTGCAACCTGCAGAGTGTTATGGCTGGTTTTGCTTTTTTTTTTTTTTTTAACATGACTACACCAGCTGTGCTCCTACTTCCTGCTCCTCCTAGGGATCCTGGTTACTTCAGTCAGCCTTGGAGAAGCTGCTCTCAGATGCTACCCCTCAGGACAGCTTCCCACAGGCCACGTTCACCCCCTGCCATTCTTTTCCTCATGTTAACTTCCTTATCTGTAAAATGGGGGTAATAATAGCACTTAGCTCCCAGGGTTGTTGTGAGGATTAAATGAGATCATATTTGGGAAGCAAGTTGCAAACCCGAAAGCTCCATGTAAATACTAGCTGCTCTCATTTCTTTTTCTGTGCCCCGCTATGATTCTCTCCATTCTCCCACCCTCAGTGGCATGGGGGCTGTGCGTGGGGACTCCAAGCCTGTGTTCTTGGCTCTCCAAAGCAGCAGGGTGGTGCAATGGGTAGCGCCCTGAACTTGGAGTCAGGAGAGCTTAATTTCAAATCAGGCCCCAGACACTCATTAGCTGTGTGATCTTGGTCAAGTCACCTCACCTCTGTGAACAGTGCCTCAGTTCCTCCAGCTATAAAACAGGAAATAATAATAGCACCCACCTCTAGGATTGTTGTGAGAATCAAATGATATAATGTTTGTAAAGCACTTAGTGTGGTGCCTGGCATGTAGTAGGTGCTTAATAAAGGCTTAGTTTCTTCTTCCTTCCTTTTCTCCCTCTTTCCTTTTTTCTTTATTCCCTCCCCTTGCTCTCTCCCTCCCTCCCTCTGCTCCCTTTCTCCCTCCTCCCCTTTCTCCTTTCCTTCCTTTCTTCCTTTCTCTTCCCTCCTCTCTCCTCCCTTCCTTCGCTCCCATTCTCCCTCCCTTCTTCCCTCTCTCCTTCCTCCCTCTCTCCCTCCTTTTGCTCCCTTCCTGCCTCCTTTTCTCCTTCCTTCCTCCCTCCCTCCTCCCTTCCTTCTTCCTTCCTTCTTCCCTTCCTTTACTCTCATTCTCCCTCCCTTCTTCCCTCTCTTCTTACCTCCCTCCCTCCTCCCTCCCTTCCTTCGCTCCCATTCTCCCTCCCTTCTTCCCTCTTTCCCTCCTCCCTCCCTCCCTCCCTCCTTCCTCCTTCCTCCCTCCCTTCCTCCCCCTCTTTCTCTCCTCACCTTTCTTTCTTCCTACATCACTTAAGCCACTTGGTAGACTCCTCCACCCTAGGGGACCCGGCCTGCTGTGAAGTGCAAAGTTGCCGCATCCTCTTCATGGCTCTAGCTGAGAGAATAACATTAATGATGCAATTATGTGACACTTTAGAGTTTCAAAGCCCACCCCCACACATTTTCCTTTTTTTTCTTTCTCGACAGTCATCATGGCAATGCTATAACAAAGAGTCTGGGGGTTTTGCCCCTAGGCCCTCAGTGCTGGGGTTGATCTACTTTTTACTGATTGACTGGACTAGGTGATCTCTAAGCCCTTTGGACTCTGGATCCTGTGAGTAAATAAACCAAACTCAGAGAGATTAGCTGAGTAGTCCAGAGTCACACAGTTAATCAGTGGTCAGAACCCAAGCTTCTCTATTTTACCTAAAATAAAATTACTGATACCACTTTCATTTTCAAATATATTCTCCCCTCCTCTGTGGTCCCACCCCTCTTCAGAGAGAAACCTCCTGGCCTCGTTTCTGCCACTCCACCAGCCTCATTCCGACTGCCTGTTCCCTTCAGATATGCTGGTTCTTCAGCCAACCTTGGAAAAGAATCTGTGACAAAGAAAAAAATGAGGAAAAGATGGAGGAAAAGTCAATTGAGCAAAACCACCCAAGGCATCGATGAAATCTAGGGGGATGGCTCTCTCCTCGTGGCGCCCCACTTCTGCCAAAAAGACAAAGGCAGGAATTTTTTCAGCTCTTCTTCAGGACCAATCTTGGTCGTTATCATTGGATGGCCTTGTCTCTTGTTTATGTATTTATTTTAGAACTGAGCTTTTTCTGCCTTGATTTTCCAGCTAGCTATTCTCTCCTCACCACCACATAACACGATATAAGCTTCTAGCAGAGCTGCCCACAAGTGGAGTGGGCTGCCTTGAGAGGTAGTGAGTTCACTGTTTCTGAAAGGATCCAAGCAGAAGCTGGATGGAAATAAACAACAGTTGCGATGACCGCTGTTTATGTAGACCTCGTGAGGGTTTGCTCAGAACTTTCACATCCCTTATCTCGTTTGATCCTCACAACAACCCTGGGAGGCAGGTGTTGCTATTTTCCCCCATTTTACAAATGAGGAAACTGAGTCATGGAGTGGCTACTGACTTGTACAGAGTCAGACACCTAGTATCTGGGTCAGGATTTGAACCCAAGTCCAAATTCTGTGCTCAGGTCACGGTATCACCTGGCTGATAAGTGGACGACCACTCATCAGAGATATGGTAGAATGGACCTTTGGCCCAGTAGCGGTGGCTCTAGGTGGCTTCTGAGGTCCTTCCTGACCATGGAGATTCTGGGTGATTTTGTGACGCCCTATAATGAATACAAAGAAAATAAATTACATTGCAATGTAGTTTTCAAAGTATTTTTAAAAGCAAGTTCACAGACTCTAGGTTAAAATATAAAACCTGTTCCAGGATGAAACATAAAACCCATAATCTGGCATTTAAAGCTCTTCCCAATGTGGCTTCCCCTTCCCGTTCTATGTTCCAAATACTCTGGCTTAGATGCTGTTCCTTCTAACTTTTCCATCTCCTGCCTCCACACCTTTGCCTTGGCTGTTCCCTATACCTGGCTTGCACTACCTCCTCCTCCTCCTCGGGACTCAGAATCTATACCTCCCTTCCAGGTTCCACCTCCTAGAGGAAGCCTTTCCAGCCCCTCCCCCAGACCATAACTGCTCTGGACCTCAGTTTCCTTCCTCTACAAAAGGATTGAACTGAATGGCCTCTGAGACCCCTTTAGCTCTAGCCCTGAGGCTGTACACGTATGACCTTATGATTTACTCTAAGTCCTGGCCCTCCACTTCCTAGCGTGCACCTGATTCCATTTTGTTGTTGTTGTCCGGTGGTTCGGTTGTGTCCAGCTCTTCACCCAGATTCAGAGTAAGCATTTACTAAATGGTCTTTGGCCAGCGAGCCCTGCTCTCTGGGAGGCTGAGGCTGGTGGATTGCTTAAGCCCTGAAGTTCTGAGCCCCTCAGAAGGGAAGCCTCCACCTGAGGACATGAGCCCGGCCAGGTGGGAAATTTCCTACCTGATCAGAGTGGGGCCTGCCCAAGAATAGGCTGGGCACTTCCAGCCCGAGCAAGATAGAAAGACCCACTGTCTATTGATTTATTTTTTGTAAGACTTAGTCTTTAATGATGAATGGCCCCTCTCTATGATCAACCAGATTGTTAAAAGTTGTATTAAAAAAAGTTAAATGCTTAACCATTAACCAGGTAAACTAGATTAAAAACAAAACAGAAAAAGAATAAACAATAAAGTCTAAAACAAATTTGAATAAATAAATGCCCTTTGGCAGACAGATTGACTCACTGTGCGATCCTGTGAAATTCTAGGGAGACTGGGAACTTTTTGATAAAACTTTTCTGTCTCTACTGCTCAACTCGCCATCTTCCTCCCCAAATGGGTGTTAAATAAATGCCCTTGGGATTGATTGGAAATTCTTTCACTGTAGCTTTGCTTTCTCAGGTTCTCAGAGGCTTTTGCACTTCTGGAGTCCCCTTTTAAAGTGCAAATGATTGGGAGAGGGATCGAAGCTCGAGCTGTTCTCCACTAACACCCTAGTGAGATTGGTGACTGTGGGCTGAGAGCAAGAACTGAAGAAAGGTGATGCTGGGAGAGGGGCCTGAAAAAGGGGCTGCATCCGCCTACCATGCTGTGCCCCATGTCGTGCCACCCTCCATGCCATCCCTGGGGGTTGATTGTAATCTGTTAGAATTTCATAACCACAGCAATAATAATGAATATCTCTAAAAAAAATTTAAAAAAAAATTTTAAAGATAAAAAAAATAAATTAAAAAAAAAAGACCATTTCTACAGTGCCTACTATGTGCCAGGCACTGGGCTAAGCATTTTACAAAGATAATCTCATTTGCTCTCTGGGAGGTAGGTGCTATTTTGTTGTGTGGTGGTTGATGTTATCGAGTTATTTCCAGTCATGTCCAACCCTTTGTGACCCCATTTGGGGTTTTCTTGGCAAAGATACTAGGGTGGTTTGCCATTTCCTTCTCTAGCTCATTTTACAGATGAGGAAACTGAGGCAACCAGGGTAAAGTGACTTGCCCAGGGTCACACAGCTAGTAAGTGAGACCAGATTTGTACTAAGGAAGAGGAGTCTTCCTGACTCTAGCCTGATGCTCTTGCCACCTAGCTGCCATTATCATGCCCATTTCATAGCTGAAAAATGAGATGAACAGGGGTCAAATGGTTTGTCCAAGGTCCCATAGCTAACAAATATAAGAGGCTGGATTTGAACTCAGGTCTTCCTGACTCTGGGTCCCACCTGCTAGGTAATAATATAATAATGCAATCTATATAAGGTAATAATAGGTAATATGAAGTAATAATATAATAATGTAAGAATATAAGTTTCTTAAGGGCAGTGACTGTTGGAGATTCCCTCTATATATGCTGGGTTTTGTAACTTATACTCTTAGAGAGCTGCCTGGGATAGTGAGAAGTTTAGTGACTTGCCCAAGGTCACACAGTCAGTATATGTCAGAGGTGAGACTTGAACCCATGTGTTCCTGATGAAGGCCCAATCTCTGTGCTATACCAGGCTTGGACTTTGGACCTTATGTATAGTAGGCAATTAATAAGTGCTTTTTGTAGATGGATTGTATCGAGTGTCTGTCTACCCATTTTGAGAAAGAACATGACCTGTTCCTTACTCATGAGGTATACCTGTCTCCCAGGATGTGCTAACGCCTTGAATAAAAAATCCAGAAGAAAGCCAAGGGAGATGTAAAAGAAATTTTTGTAAATGCGAAGAACCTATGGGTCTCTGTCTTGCCACTGGTTTGCCCTGTGGCCTGGCTAATTTGGATTTGGAGAGGCCAGAATGAGTTTGCTTTCTCAACTGGGCAGAGATAATGTCCCTTTTGTGTATGGGCGTTCCACTCTACTAAGCCTGACATATTGTGCGAGTCGGCTCCACATGCCTCGGTGATGTTGCGGCTGGTCGTGTGTTTGTGTGTACTGAAGTCCATCTATTCCTCTTGTCTACTTTCTTTTCCATGACAGGGTAATTGGGTTTTTTAAATGCCTTTTTAAAAAAAAATTTAATCAAAAAGTAGAGATAACTCAACAGAAGAGAACATTTTTAAAATGTCAGATTCTAAGTGCTACACGTGGCTGTTTCTGTGATAAAAATTTGGAGCTGTGACCCCCAGCAACAGCCAAGTCCTAAGTGGAAGAACTGAAATTTCTGATGAAAACCCTTATGATTAGTTTGCCAAGGCCTCTTATCTCCCTTTTTTCTTGGCTCTTCAGGACTGGCATCTCCTAGAGTAATTATGAGCATTCCTCACTCCCTTCCCCCCAAGAAAATGGATCTTGAGCTGTGGAAGTCCCTAGGGTGGCCAGCTTGGCACTGGATTCATCCTTCAGGTACAGCATGAGTGAGAGCCAGGCAAGCCCCCCCACACCCAGCTCTGCCTGGGAACTTACCTTGGTGAGCTTAGGATAGAGCTGTGACTCTGAAGGAAGTGGCCCTGGGTTTGAATCCTGTCTTTGATGCTTATTCCCTGTGTGACTTTGGGTAAGTCACCCAACCTCCTCCAGCTTCAGTCTGCTCATCTGTTATATGGGTGGGCTAGGACTAGATCACCTCTGGGATTCCTTCTGACTTCAGAGCCAAGATCTCATGAACCTAATGAGGAAAGTTATTATTTGGGAGAGCCACATGTACCACAGACCAGGCCTGGGGTAAGTGGCAGGTGACCACACCAGGGGACATACCATTGAATACAAGGTGATGACGGAGGTCCAGGGGTACTAGTGCAGGACCTCTGCAGGAGAGGCAACCATGCTTCCTATTTTTACTAATGATTCTTGCCTTTTAAGAGTATAGTTTAATGTGGTACAATGGGAAGGAAGCCAGCCTCAGAGGCAGGGTTCAAGTCTTGCCTCCAATACAAACTGGTTGTGTGAACCTGGGCAATTCTTAGTGCCCCAGGAAATTCCAAGACTAGAAATTGCTGAGAATGTGCCAACCTGCATTGGCATAGGGAGGTTCTTCACTGAGAACTCCTTATACTAGAGAAATCACAGACCCATTCTCATCCCTACCCATTCTTGCGAATTACTGTTGCTTTGGTTTTGTTTGGTTTGGTTTTTGCTACTGAAGGACTATGAGCTATTAGGATTCTCTAAATTCAGCACCCTGAGACAAAGGGCCAGTTGCTCTGCTCTAGTTATGGCTTCGTTATTCACGCAGTTTTCTTCCCACCTTTCTCCCTTTGTGTTTTTTTAAGGAAGCATTGTGAGAACATGTGAGAACTGGTCTGCCATCATTCTCAACAACTGTCATTTGTCTCTGAAGCCTTCATCTCCATTAACTAAAAAATAAAATTAGTTGTAAAGGCACTGAATGAATGAAAAAGCCTTTATTCAGGGCTTAATCTAGAGCAGGCACTGGGCTAAGTGCTGAGGATATGAACATAAGTAAGCAAGACAGTCCTAGTCCTCACTTACATTCTAATAGAGAAAGACAACATATAGGGGCGGCTAAGTGGTGCAGGGAATAGAGCATAGGCTCTGGAATCAGAAGGACCTGAGTTCAAATCCAGCCTCAGACACTTAACACTTACTAGCCATATGACCTTGGGCAAGCCACTTAACCCCAATTGCCCTGCCCTCCCCCCTCCAAAAAAAAGCCAAAAAAAAAACATATAAAGAGGAACAAGAAGTAAAGAGGTACAGGCTCATTGGCATGGGTTGGAGGTGTCCATGGCTGGGAAGTGCACTGTGGGCTGGATTGGATGAAAGCTCATGAATCAGAGTTCAAGTGCCAGTGGGAGGAAGAGAAAGCCAGAGTGCAGGTGGGCATGAAATGGAGATGGCCATGAAGGTTATGCAGCCAATAATGGCAAAGTAAATTGAAATCTAGAATTTTCTAGAATTTATCTCTTTCACCAATTTTTTGAGTTTCTGACAAGTGCTGCTTAAAGCCAAAGACTGCTGTGAGTGAGGCAGCCTGACTGCATCTAGAGACTCAGGGGACAGAAGATTTGTGATGCAGGGTGAAGAAAGATTTGCAAGTAATTGAAAGGTGTGACAGAAAATGTATAGTTCAACTTTCCCTTTCAAGCTTAGGTTGGGGTTGGATGCTTCCATTCTTTAAGATTAAGGGACTAGGACAAGGCAGTTACAGTATCAGCTCACTCACTCCTGGTCTCTCTTCTTTTCTCACTTGCTTTGTTCTGGGCACTGTGCTAAGTGTTAGGGGTACAAAGAAAGGTTAAAAGACAATCCCTGTACTCGTGCTGCTCCCAGTCTAATGGGGGGGGGGGATAGCTTACAAACAATTATGTACAAATAAGATATAGAAAGAATAAACTGGGGATGAGCACAGAGGGAAGGCACTAGAGTTAAGAAAAATCAGGAATGACTTCCTGTAGAAGGTGGGATTTTATGTGGCTCTTGAAGAAAGGCTGGAAAGCTAAGAGATAGAGATATGAGATAAAGAGGGAGAGCATTGTAGGCATGGGAGACAGCCCATGACATTGCCCAGAGTTGGAGTTGGAGTGTCGTGTAAGGATCAACAAGGAGGTCAGGGTCACTGGATGGCGCATGTGAAGGTACATTGTGAAATTTATTAGCTCTGGACCCCCAGTCCAGGGAAAGTAGGAAGAGTTTATATGTGTATGAGGAAAGTTAGTGGGGAGGACCATCTGGAAGAGGTAAAGGTGTGAGTGCTGGCCAGCTCCCATCCCAGAAAGTTCCTGTAACTCCTCAAATGGAGTTCTTCCTTTGCCCTAGAAGGGATAAAGCCAAGGACCTTTCCAAAGGGGCTAGAGGCACAAAAAGGACAAACAACAGTACTTAAAGGGACCCTTAGATTCTTATTCTTCAGATCATCAGCCCCTAATTTGCTTCTTTTGTAAGCTTGGAATCTTAAAGCAGACCAGGTCACTGAATCCAAACTTCATGGAACAAATCCTCTTAATAAAAGGATTTGTTCTGTAAAACTTGGACTTAGTCAAAGAGCCACACTTAAGGACCTAGAGGGTCACATGTGGTCTCAAGGTCACAGGTTCCCCACCCCTGCCCTAGTCAGTCCCATCTGCACTGAGCTAATATAGCAGGGGGAATGTGCTACATATGGGAAGGCCTTCTCCACTGAGTGAGTGCAGGGATCAGCAACTCCACTTTCTTACCTATGTGGCCATTGGAAAATCACTTAGCATCTTGTGCCTCTGAACATCAGTTTCGTCTTCTGTAAAAGGTGGGGGTTGGATTCCAAATGAGAGCGGTTCCAGCCTCTAGTTCTGAAGCATGTTATAATTTCAGTTGATAATAAGATCCTCAGGGACAGCAACTATTTCAGATTTGTTTACAGAGGATGGGGTGTATATACTGCAGGCACTTAGGTGCTTCCTGATTAATGACTTTAGAAATCTATGCTCTGGTTGCTGAGGGGCCGCAGTGCATAGAATGGGCTGAACTTGGAATCAGAAGACCCGAATTCCAATCATTCCTCAGATGCTCCTCAGCTATATGACCCTGGGCAAGTCACCTAACCTCTCCCAGCCTCAGTTTCCTCATCTGTAAAATGGGGATCCTCATAGTACTTTCCTCAACAGAGTCATTGCAATAATAGTAGTAACAATTAGCATTTATATAACACTTTAAGGTTTGTAAAGAACTTAAACATTTTGCAAACCTTGAATGTAAAAATGTCAGCTGTTATTTAAAAAAATTGTACTATTGTATTATTCATGATCCTGTGATTGATGGAAGTGATTGGAATAATGGGATGGAATTAGTTCTGGAAGATTCCACAGAGAAACTGAATCTGGGACGAGATTTCAAAGGTGTTTGGGGTTTTTTTTTTCTCTGTGAAGCTGATTGGCCCCACAGGCCAATCAGAGGATGTGACTACATAGTTATTCATACGACAAAGACCCCAGGGTTTTGGATGATGTTGATGAAGCTCTACATGAGTCATTGGTGGAATCCAGCAGCTGAAAAAGGCCACGTAAGCTGAGACCTTCTTGATAGACTCAGAGCATCCACGACTGAAGAGGCGATGGTTCTGTTCTCTCCTCAGGACAGACAATATCTGGAACGGTTGAGACTAATGCTGGGGGGGGGGGGTGTGTATGGCATATCTGTGACAAATTAGAGTGTACCCAGAGGAGGTTAACCAAGGATGCTGAAGGATTTAGAAAGCTGTTCCTTGTGAGTAGGGATTGTTTCATTCTGTGTGTTAATATCTCCAGTACCTAACACATGCTTAATGTATATTGAATGAGAGAGACTTACTTGGCTTGGAAACCAGGTTATGTGATGGCAACTCTAGGAGGGGGGATGTTGAATCAGGAAAGATTTTGATGGGACAGGATCACCATTTTTGAGTATCTGAAGGGCTATTAAGAAAGATTAAGGCTTGTCCAATGTGCTTCCAGAGTGCAAAATTAGGACTAATGGATAGAAATTAGAGAGAGGGAGACTTTTGCTCATTGGAAGAGTTGTCCAAAGCAAAATGTAAGCCTTGTAAGGTAACAGTTCCTCAGTAAAGGAGATATGCCTCAGGCAAGGAGCTAGACTATGGCTTCTGAGGCACTTCAGATCTGATACAGCCCCCTTACAAACCATTAAACTAACCAACCTCTGATTCCACCCCACTCCTCAAACTGAAAATAAATACATATGAGCTATGTAGCTCTACCTTAGCAGGGAGTATGGAGCATTTGGAACAGAGCAGGACAAACTTAGTCCAAGTGGTATTAAGACTGATGTGTCATTTTGAAGGAGAGAAGGTCCTTGCGTTTGTGGAGAGGCTAGGAAGGCTATGTCAGGTGGAGAGGACAGCACAGATGAAGAGTGAGAGATGAGACCCTCAGCTAGAAGAGACAACAATATGACCCACGTTTCTTTCATGCCTCCTATGTACAAATCATTGTGCGAGGTACTAGGAAAGCTCCAAAGCTTAGCTAAGGTACATCCTCTTCCCTCATAGTGCTAACAGTCTAATAATAGGGGAATCACTAAGCCATGCAGGTAATTTGCAATGCCCAGTACTACCTAATAATGAATTGGGGGTGGGGATGGGAAGAAGCATTATCACTAAGCACCTACTCTGTGCCAGGCTCTGTGCTTTATAATCATCATCTCATTTTATTCTCATGACGACAACCCTGTGAGGTAGGTGCTGTTATTATTTTACAGTTGAGGAAACCAAGGCAAACAGAGGTCAAGTGACCTGCCTGGGGTGTCTGCACTTGAACATGCATCTTCCTGACTCTAGGCCCAGTGGTCTATCTATCCATTGTACTACTTATTTCTTCCGATGGAGGGCCAAAAGAAAGTGCAGTGTGAGCTTCAGGCAGAAGACCGTTGCTGAGGTAGCAGGGAAGACTTCCTGGAAGAAGCATCATTTCATAGGGAAATAGCATTCAGAGCTGGAAGAAACCTTGGAGATCACCTGCTCTAACCACCTCATTTTATAGTAGAAGATCTCAAACCCAGTGAAGGTTGAAAAGTGACTCAATCAA
Organism: Pseudochirops cupreus; assembly: GCA_028627135.1. Classification (NCBI taxonomy): domain Eukaryota; kingdom Metazoa; phylum Chordata; class Mammalia; order Diprotodontia; family Pseudocheiridae; genus Pseudochirops; species Pseudochirops cupreus. The sequence goes on from CM053584.1 coordinate 369,266,639, forward strand.
AGTCACACAGAAAATAGCAGAATGAGAATTTGAACCCAGCATTCTTTACCCTTCATCATGCTGTCGCTAATTTGAGTTGGACTTTAAGGGATGGGTAGGAAATTCATCAGGCATAGAGAGGAAAGGAAGAGCACATCAGGAGGAGGGAATGGTGTGAGCAAAGGAATGGAGGTGGGAAAATAGTAGTGCTTCTTTTTTCTTCCAAACTCTGGTAGAACATGTACCTGGCTGCTATTTGGAACATCTCAAATGGACTTGTAACTGAATTAGTGGTTTATGGTCTTAGCTATGCAAGAGCTCTGTCAGTTCCAGGAGGATAGAGACATCTTCTTCTGTCACCCCACAGTGGCTGGCATAGTGTCCTATACCTTGTAAGTGTTCAAAGAATGGATGGTGGTCAGTTTGGTCAGATGAGAAATTATAGAAAAAGAAAGTTGTTTGCTGAATTTAAAGTGCTATATGGAAGACATGGTACAATGGAAAGAATGCTGAGGTCACTGGTACTGTGGAAAGAGCACTGGCTATAGTCATAGGATCTGGATTCAAATCTCACCTTGGATGCTTACTGTCCATGTGTAATCACTTCCCCTCCCAGGCCTGAGTTTTCTCATCTGTCAAATGAGGGGGTTAGACGAGATGGCCTTTGAAGTTTCTTCTATATCTGTGATAAGCTGAGTTGGAATCCCAATTCTGACACCTTTGTGACTTTAGACAAGTTAACCTTTCTGAGATTCAGTTTGCTCATCTGTTGGGTTAGACTAGATGACTTTTATTTAATCTGCCAGTCAGTAAGCCATATACTATGCTAGGTAGTGGCACTGCTGGGTCAAAGGGTATGCCCTTTGGGCATTTGGACATTCCATTGACTGGGGAACCCTGTACCTCCTCCATAACCATACAGTATTCTTTTGATACCAAAGGAAGAGGCCAAGGCTCTCCAGACTAATTATAAGCAGTAGTTTAATCAATCATTATAAACACTTACAAAACAGGGGCAGTCTTTCGTCTGAGGTGGGAGCCAGACAGTTAGTTGATCCCTGCAAAAGAATGCCAAAAATACCCGTGGTAACTATAGAAAACAGACAAAGGGAGGAGGAGCTCAAGAGTGCATCCCTCCTGATTGGTGGATATTTTTGCTTTTCTGCTTAGTAATGAGATTGAACATTAAGCCAATGTTATACCCAAACAAGTACCAGTCACATATGGGTCACAATATTCTTGTTATGGCTTTCATAGTTCATAGTATTTTAAGTTATGACTCAGTGTCTAAGTTATGATTCAGTATCAAAGTTATGATTTTTAACAGGTCATCATGTCCGGACTTCCACCATTCACAGAGTTTAAGTTTTTTTGGCTTTTCATTTGTTACTGTGTTTTATGGCTTTTTCCCAATCCAGACTCCACGGACATAGTTCCAAATTGTTCTCCAGAATAGTTGGATCTCTTCACAACTCTACCAACAGTGCATTCGTGCACCTATTTTCTCTCATCCCCTCCAGCATTTGTTATTTCTGATAGGTGTGAGGCGGTATCTCATAGTTGCTTTAATTTGAATTTCTCTGATTGATAGTGATTTAGAGTATTTCTTAATAGGGTTACTGATATCTTTAATTCTTTCTGAAAACTGCCTGTTAGTATCCCTTGACAATTTATTGATTGAGTAATGGCTCTTACATTTACAAATTTGATTTGGTTTTCTATATATTTGAAAAATGAAACCTTTATCAGAGAAACTTGCTGTAAAAAGTTTTGATATTATTTCATTGTCTATGGTACCTTTTTTCAGGATGTAGTTTTCCTGATTATCTCTTAATTAGTTCTATTTTTGCTTTTGCTTTATCTGAGATCATGATTGCTATTCCTGCCTTTTTTACTTCAGCTGAAGCATATTAGATTCTACTCCAGCCCCTTATTTTAACCCTTTATGTGTCTTTCTGTTTTAAGCATGTCTCTTTTAAGCAATATGTTGTTGGATTCTGGTTTCCAAGCCATTCTGCTGTCTGCTTCCATTTATGGGTGAGTTTATCCCTTCTACATTTGTAGTTATGATTATTAACTGTGCATTTCCCTCCATCCCATTATCTTATACATATTCTTCCCTCACTGCCCTTTTATCCTGTTCCTCCTCAAAGTTTGTTTTGCTTCTAACCACTGCTTCCCTTAATCTACTCTCCCTTTTAACATCCCTGCCACCTTTTTCCTGTCTCCTTGCCTTCCAATTTCCATATTGGGTAAGATGGATTTGTATGCACAACTGAGTGTGTGTGTGTGTGTGTATACACACACATACATATATATGTACACACACATCTACACACATATATGTGTATATATTTATGCATGTGTATGTATATCTATACCTATATATCTCTATCTCTATATCTTCTTCCTTCTTTGAACCAATTCTGATGAGAATGGGGTCCAAGCATTGCCTACCCCCTCCACTGTAAAAATTCTTCCTTGTATGCTTATTTCATGTGAGATAATTTTCCCTATTCTTCCCCTCCCTTCCCCCTTCTCCCAGTGCATCCCTTTTTCTTTCCTCTTCATTTTTTTGGAGATCACTCCAACATAATTGACTCACACCTATGCCTTCTGTCTATGTAAACTCCTTTTAATTTCCCTAATAATGATAAAGTTCTTGAGGGTTACATGATCATCTTCCCATATAGGAATGTAAATAGTTTAGCTTTATTGAATCCTTTGTGATGACTCTTTCATGTTTACCTTTTATACTTCTTTCGTCTGAATATCAGATGTTCTATTCAGCTGTGGTCTTTTCATCAGGAATGCTTGGAAGTCCTCTATTTCATTAAATATCCATTTTTCCTCCTGAAGGATTATACTCAATTTTTCTGGGTTGCTTATTCTTCTTTATAATCCTAGGTGCTTTGCCTTCTGAAATATCATTTCTCAAGCCCTCTGCTCCTTTAATGTGGAAGTGGCTAAATCTTGTGTGGTTTTGACTGTGACTCCACAGTATCTGTGTTGTTTCTTTCTGGCTGCTTGTGATATTTTCTTCTTGACCTGGGAGCTCTGGAATTTGGCTTTTGTTTTAGAATCTCAGGGTGATGAATGGATTCTTTCAATTTCCATTTTACTCTCTGAATCTAAAATATCAGAGCAGTTTTCTTTTATAATTTCTTGAAATATGATGTCTAGGTTCTTTTTTTTTTGATCATGGCTTTCAGGTAGTCCAGTAATTCTTAATTTTGATCTATTTTCCAGGTCAGTTTTTTTTTCTTATGAGATATTTAGTTTTCTTTTCTTTTTTCATTCTTTTGACTTTGTTTTGTTGTTTCTTGATGTCTCATGGAGTCATTAGCTTCTACTTGCCCAATCATAACTAAGGAATTACTTTCATGAGTGAACTTTTATACTTCCTTTTTCCTTTTGGCCTAGTCTTTTTTTAAAGGAATTCTTTCCTTCAGTGAATTTTTGTGCCTTTTTTTTTTTAACCATTATGTTAATTCTGTTTTTTAAGGTTTGGTTTTCTTCAGTATTTTTTGTCCTATTTTACCAAGCTGTTAATTCTCTTTTCGCTATTTTTCTTGTATCACTCTCACTTTTTCCTTAGTTTTCCATCTACCATGCTTATCCCATTAAGTCTTACAGGATTTCTTTTCTTTTTCTTTTTCTTTTGGAGGAGCAATTGGGGTTAAGTGACTTGCCCAAGATCACATGGCTAGTAAGTATTAAGTGTCTGAGTCCAGATTTGAACTCAGGTCCTCCTGACTCCAGGGCTGGTGCTCTATTCACTGTGCCACCTACCTGCCCATCTTAGAGGAATTCTTGTTGAGCTTGTACTTAATTAGCACTTCTCTTTGAGTCTTTGGTTGTTTTCACATTGTGGTCTCCTTCTGAATTTGTCTTGATCTTCCCTGCCATTATAGTAGCTTTTAATGGTGAAGGTCTTTTTTGTTGTTGTTGTTTGTTCATTTTTCCAGACTACTTCTTCACTTGAAACTTTATGTTCAAGTTGGGCTCTGCTCACCTGTGCCTGGGAGGGCACCGTCTCAAGCATTAGGCTTTTTTTTTTTTGTGCTATTCTTTTCAGAGCTAGTTCTGTGAGTCTGCAAGGTTTTGGTGCTTCCAAAGTGATGTAATGCAAGGAGAGGTGTGGTCACTGCTCTCCTGGTCTGTGCTCTGGTCTTTATCTAGGAAAGGCCCCTGTTCCCCTCCAACTGCAAGGGCTAGTTAGTGCTCCTTTCTGCCCTGGAACTGTGCCTTGGTACTGCTTATGAGTAATAGAGTTGTCAATCCATGCCAGCCTGACCCAGTGCCAGCAGAGGGTCCCCTGCAATCTCTTTCTGACTAGTTGTTTGACCCCCTTACTATCTTTGGGCTGAAAGCTCCTGAAGCTGCCGGTGCTTCCCCATTTTCTGTATGGGCTCCAGACAACTTTCCATTCCATGTCACAGACCTCTCCTGCAGACCACCTAAGTTTTCATAGACTGGAAAAATTGTCTCTCCCTGACCTTTTGCTGACTCTGTTGCTCCAAAATGTGATTTAAGGCCCTATTTTAAAGTTGTTCGGAGGGGAATATTGAGGGAGTTCAGCCGGGTGACTGCTTCTAATCCCCCATTTTAACTCTGCTCCCAATCTATGAACTTAATTTTTTTGATAACTATATTTCAAGACAATTCATTGAAATCCTTCTATCTTATTTTATATATTTAAAAATATTCTGAGAAGGAGTCCATTGGCTTCACTAGACTACCATAAAGGTCTGGGATGTAATAAAAGGTGAAGAAATCATTATCTATAGGCATTAGGGAGCCATGGGAGTTTATTGAGCAGGAGACTGATGTGGGTAGGTCTGAGCATTTAAAATATCACAATGGCAGCTCTGTGGAGGACAGATTAGAAAGGGGAAAAATATGAGCTAGAAGGCCAATTAGGAGGATCATTTGGGAGACCAGTGAGTTCAGGAATGAGGTGATCAATGATCCTAATTTGTGCCATTATTATTATTCTACATAGTTTTGGAGCTCACAAAGCTTGTGGATTAACTGAAAGAGATATTTGCAGAGCAGAAATGTGACTTGGCTCCTTCCAAAAGCCCTCTTTCTAATGGGCTCCAACCTTTCCCCTGATGACTTTCTAAAGTTGTATTCTCATGGTCTAGGGGCTAGAAGTTTCCTTTGGGGAAGATGAATCTTATTGATACAGGGACCAATGATCTAGAGCATCCTTTGTTGTTTATGGAAGTCTTGCAGTCAATTTCCCCAGAGCTGAGGGGTCAGGGAGGGATCTGGGAATGGCTGCTGTCCTTGGTGCTGACACCTCATCTTCCTAGCTTAGAGTTTGTCCTGTTGGGCAACCCTACCCAGAAGCTTCCTCAGCCTGGTCCTCAGAGGCTTCCCTGCCTCTCTCAGCAGTCAGAAAATGGAAAGTAGATTTTTTTTTAAAGTGGAAAGGAAAAACTCAACCATGAGGAGGTCTTCTATGCTGTTCCAAACTGTCCTGCACACTCCCATTGCCCCTGCCTTTTGGGGTATCCTCTGTTCACTGTGACAGCAGCTGCCATCTGTTTTCCTGCTCCTCTTCTTTCCTGGTCCTACAGTCACCTCGCTGCTTGGCTGCTTTTTGTTTTGGGTTTTTTTTTTGCGGCAAATAGATTTGCAAAAATGGAAGGGGGGAGGGGAATGTGGAGGGCCCTCCTGGGAGTGGGTGGCTGACACTTGGGCAGGGTGGCATCGGCGTCTTCTCTCTGCCATCTGCTGTTCTCCTGGGGCTTCTGTCACCCTGTCCTCTGGAGACCTGGACAGCCACACTTCCTCTGTGTGTTCATCGCCTCCCACGCCTCAACAGCTCTGCCAAACAGGCACACATGTGAAATGCTGAGTTTTGGTCTCCCGAGGGTGGCAAGAAATTTACTGGAGCCAATTCCTGTCCCTCCCTACAGGGTAGCAACAGTGTATAGTCCTAGTGCAGTGGGAAGAGTGCTATATCTGGAGTCAGAGGAACTCTGGCTCTGTTACAGGCTACTTGGATGACCTTGGGCAAGTCAATTAACCACTCTGAGCCTCAGTTTCCCCATCAGCAAAATGAGAGGTTTGGTCTAAATAGCCTATGAGGTCCCTTCCAGCTCTAAATCTATTATCCTATAAATTTATGGCCTGTGTGACTTTGCACAAATCCCTTCACCTCCCTGGGCCTCAATTTCCCCATCTGTAAAATGAAAGGGATGGACTAGATGGTCCATAAACTCCCTTCCAGCTCTAAGTCTATGAGTCAGGTATCACTTAATATTTGGGAGATAACCAGGTCAGGTTTAGCACACTGTCTTTCAGTGGGATGGAGTTTCTTTATGAAGTTAACTGGTCCGTGGTGGGATACGAACCTGTGACCACAGTCTCTTTAGCTCTACTCTAACCAAGCTGAGTTAACCATCCATATAAAATTCAAATGATAGACACAAGTTAGCACCAACTATAACTATAGAGAGATGCACATACAGAGGCAGAGGCATCACAAAAGCGAATGAGAAAAAAGAAACAGGAGCTTGAAGTGGTTTCTCCTTGTGAGGTCAGCAGAGCTGGGCAAGGCTTTGAACCCCCACCTGTTGCTTTCAGGTAGTTCCCACTTGTTTACCTTTTCTCATGAGGAAACCAAACAAGCTGGTAAATTCTTTTTAACTGAAGTTGCTGTGTGTGCTGGTGATCCAGAAGTACAATGAAGGGAGGGGGATAGTGAATCTATTTTTCCACTTTGAGTAGTTGGTATGATGCCTGCCTGAAACACCCAGGTGCAGCCAGCTCCATCCTTGTCTCTGCACACAGAGACCCTTTGTAGCTGTTCCTTCAGTTTACCCTGAAAAAGTCTCTTGTGTGTATCACACTCACACACACACACACACACACACACACACACACACACACACTACTCACTTCTCCTTTCCTCATAATACTAGGGCATCATAGGTAGGGAGGTGTTGGATTCCATTTCTTAAAGTAATGAGTATAAATTTGCAAAGTTAGGTCTTTGTGAGTATTTGTTAGTTGTCAGACAAGGGTTTCACCCACAGGGACCCAAACCCATCACCTCTGCTAAGCTGTCTAAAAGATGATAACCATAGGAACACAGGACCATAATGCCATCAATATGGAGCCAGAAGGGAACTTGAAAGTCATTTAATCCAATTGTCTCTTTTTATAGATCAGGAAACTGATGTCCAGAGGTGAAATGTCTTACTTGAAGTCTTATAGATAGGAAGTGACAGGGATAGGGTAGGATTTGAAACCAGGTCCTCTGCCTCTCAAATTCTTCTTTCTGCTATGCCACTGGTGTCTCCCATGATCCTCATGAACAGTGAGGGTGGCTCTCCATTTTTTCTTCTACTTGATTACACAGTACTGATCATTGTATAAAGTTATCTTTGTAGTCGAATCTACCATAAAATTGCATGTAGAATTCACATTTGCGTGGGAGACACTGTGCCCAAGGAGAGCCTTCAAAGCTATATTTGGTTCTACTGAGTCAAATGTTTCTTCAAGTAGTTATTGATACATTTTATTTTGACACAAGATATCCTTCCCAATGAACGCTGAAAGAAGCCTGCAGAAAAAGGCAAATGCTTAACTCCACCTGATGGTATGATTTTGACTATTAACACAAGTTACTTGTCACTATTGTAACTTACTAGTTGTTAATAGAAAGGATATATGTGAGGACTGAATGTTTATAGTATAGCACCAGCATTGTGCATGATATCCAATGCCTTCAAAAATCAACAATCAACAGACACAACAGGATATATTCTCTCTGCCTCAGTCAGTTTTGTGGTTATAATGGGGACTTGTAGAAAATCACTTGTTGAAGAAATTTACTGTTTCCTGCTCATGTTTTCATTCAAAATACCCCCAATATTTGGACAGACCAGTCTTGGAAAGATTTTTCTAGAGATGAGGAAGCAGGGATGTGGGTCAATAGTTGCCGATATCTTCTTGGTTACTTTTTGGAGTAAAAAAAACTGAAACGAAACCAAAAAAAACCCAACCCTCATGGTCTTTTTCTTTCTTTTGAAAACTTTCCATGAATATTGATTCTCCTTCTTTCCCAAAGAAGTCAAAGACAGAAACAAAAGTCCTATTTATGTTGAATATTCATAGCAGCACTTTTTGAAACAGCAAAGGAATAATGATTATTACTTGGAGAATGGGTATGACACATGGATGTAACGGAGCACTCCTGGGAATAGTGGAGAAAGTGGTGGACCTGGGAGTTTGGAAGACCTAAATTCAAATGTTGCCTCTATAGATTTTGAAATATAGTGACAGTCATCTCCTTAATAATCTTCACAGAAGACACTCCATCACTTGACTTTGTTTTATTGTTTCTTGATGTTTCATGGAGTCATTAACTTGCATTTGCCCAGTTCTAATTGTTAAGGAATGATTTTCTTCAGTGAGATTTTGTACCTCTTTTCCCATTTGGCCTATTTTGCTTTTCAAGGAGTTCTTTTCTTCTGTGAATTTCTGTGCTGCTTTTACTATTATGCTAATTCTGTTTTTTAAGGTGCTTTCTTCTAATGTTTTTGCCTCTTTTACCAAGCTATTAATTCTCTTTTCATAATTTTCTTCCATCACTCTAATTTCTTTTTTCAATTTCTTCTCTTATTCTTATATTCTTACCTATTTAAGTCTTGCAGGAATTCTTTGAGACTTTGGTTGTAGTTTTTTTTGTTTACATTGTTGTCTTCTGAGTTTGTGTCTTGGTCTTCCCTGCCATTGTAGTAGCTTTTTATTGTGAAGTTCTTTTGTTGTTTCTTCATTTCCCCAGACTATTTCTTCATTTGGAACTTTATGTTCAAGCTGGACTCTGCTCACCTGGGGATGGAGAGTCACTGTCTCAAGTTTTAGGCTTTTTTGTGCTGTTCTTTTCAGAGCTAGGTGTGGGGGATCTGTAAGTTTTTGATACTTCCAAGGTGGTATGGTATGGGAAGAGGTGTGATCACTGCTCTCCTTGTCTGTGCTCTGGTCTTTATCCCTGCTCCCCTGCAGCTAGAAGGGCTGGTGTTCCTTTTGACACAGGAACCAGGTCTCCTGTAATTACAATTGCTAGTTCTACTCTCTGGCTTAGAACTGTAACCATTGCCCCTGGTTCCTTGTGACCGACCACAAGTGCTCTTCTCCACCTGGGAACTGTGGCCCAGAACCTCTCCTGCTGACCTCCTAAGTTGTCCTAGGCTGGAAAAATATCTTACCCCAACCTTTTGTTGGTTCTGGTACTCCAAAATTTGATTTGAGGTTTTATTTGAAAGTTGTTTGGAGGAGATTATTGGGACAATTTGGCTGGGTTACAGCCTCTGATCTGTCATCTTGCCTCCATCCTGTCCGGTTTGGAACCTGATAATCCAGACATCATCTTCTGACTGAAGCTTTTTGGATACGCCCAATTGCTAGTGCCCTCTTTCCCAAACTACTTTTTATTTAACTGCCTTGGACATATTTACATCTATTCACTTTATAATTATGCAACATATTTGCGTATGTATTCATCACCTCCATTAGAGTATAAGCTCCTTGGAGTAGGTATTCTTTCACTGAATTTGCATCCCTAGCCCCTAGAACAAATCTAGCACATAACCGTCTCTCCATACGTGCTTATTGATTGATTGAAAGGAGGGAAGACTATCCTCATAGCTTTGGGGTTAAGTTTGATCATCCTAATTGCATAGTGTTTCGTTTTAATGTGTTGTGTTTACATCATTGTTGTCATGGTTTATTTTGTTTCCCTGATTCTGCTTGCTTTATTTTGCATCAGTCCATGTATGTCTTCTAATGCTTCCCTGTATTCTTCATGTTCCTAATGTCTGATAGAATAATAATATTCAATCACATTCATATACCATGATTTATTTAGCCATGGATAAGCCATGGATCCAAACCTAGAAGGGATGTCAGAGACCATCTAGCCCAACTCTCTTATTCGATAGATGAGGAAACTAAGATTAAATGACTTGCTTAGATCACACAGGGGTTAAATACCAAAGATGGATCTGAACCTAGGTCCTTTTATTTCTACACCTGTGTTCTTACCACTACACCATGCTGATGGTTATCTATTTTATTTCTAATTCCTTACTTCTGTAAAGCATATGCCTACCAGTGGGCTCTCGGGGTCAATGGAAATGGACATTTTAGTCACTTTCTTAGTATAATTCCCTACTTGAGTTATTTCAATCATGTCTGACTCTTGGTGACCCCTAAACCCGATTCACACGTAAATCAAAACATCACCCCATGATGCCATTGATCCTCTTCAAAAACAAAGGATGAACAACCACAGAACAGACAATTCCCTATTGTTTTCCAGAATGATTAAACAAATTCCCAACTCATCTTTCAACAACCCCTACAACATCAAGTCTTCTCATCTTTCATCATCTTTCCCAGTTTGCTGGGTCTCGCATGAAACCGCAAGATTATTTCCGTCTGTATTTTTCTTATTAGTTGTTAATGGGTACTCTTTCATATGGTTGCTAATGGTTTGTGATTCTTTTGAGAACTGTTTATTCATCATCTCCTTTGGACACTCATCTGTTTAGGAGTGTTGTTAGTCCTATATATCTTGGACATAAGGCTCTTGTCAGAGATATAAGATGCAAAGTGCCATCCCTCTCAAAGGATAGACAGCTTCCCTTCTCATCCTGGCTGCACTGAATTCAGTCATTTAAAAGTTTTTGCATTCCACGTCATCAACATTATCATCAGTCCAGAGTTGGAAAAGACTTAAAAAACCATCTCAGTCTAATTCACCTTATTTTACTTAGTGACATGAAGGAACTTTTCCCCATAGACATTATGTAGCTAAGCCAGGATTGGAAACAAAATCCTCTGTCTCCAGCTCTGGTCTTCTTTTCACCCCATCACAATGCCTCCTTTCACACCCTTTGGGCCTCAGTTTCCTTTATAAATTGGGGGAAGAATATTTATTCTAACCATTTTATAAAGCTGTTTCAAGAAAAACCCTGTGACATTAGAGAAATGTGAGTAACTTCATTGGAGAGGTGAGTCCCTAGACCACCTTTGCCATGTCCTAACCTCCCTCCCCCCATGTCAGGTCCCCATGTGGGGCTTGCGAAAGACCCATAACATAGGAGCCTTTTCCTGGAATTCTTTTTAGACGCTGTAGGCCCTGTCTGTGTGCAGAGAGCCCTTTGCAGGTAATTGTGCCAAAGCCTCTATCTGTGAGAGAGTATCTGGCCAGGGGGTTAATGGAAGCTGAAACATTTCTTCTGGTTTCTAAACTAATCTAGCCAAGGTGTTTAAAATATCTGTCAGGAAAAATGGATGGCACCCTAAGGGCATTTTTTCTCTACAGTCTCCTTTCTCTTTTTTCCTTTTGCTTCTGTGATGCTGCTAGGTTCCTGCCTTCTCAAAACTACCTGCTGGCACAAAAACTCACTTGAAATGAAGAGGGAGCTTTGTGCCTTTCTGCACTCTTGACAAGAAATGAGCAAACCTCTTGTTTTGCTGGTCCAAGCCTCCCTGGCCTTGTCAGGGCTATGATGGCAGTGGGGAGTGCATGCAGGAGGGAGGAAACGTACAAAGAATGAAATCCTGCATAGACAAATTCAGAATAGCCTCAAAAATTATAGCACTTGGGACACCCTTCCCTCTTTCTCACACATGGGCCCTCCCAGACAACTACTTCAGGTTCAAGGTGCTCCACGGTCTTCAGTGACCCAAATCTTAGCTCATAAGCCCCCACCGGTGTGTTTCAGAAGATAGTATACTTTTTATTAAGTGTGAAATTGATGCAAAATTAGGAGGGACAGCTAATGCAATGGCACTTTATGTATTATAAAACACTTTTACATGTGTTATCTAAAATTTACAGCAATCCTGTGAGGTAGGTAGAAAAAGCATTATTAACCCCACTTTATAGATGAGGAAATAAGACAATCAGAGGGGCTGTGACTTTCTGAGGTTCAGAGAGCTAGGAGATTTTAGTTGTCATTGTCTTTTTCCCTGTAGGATCATTCAGTATTGTATTATCAGAATTTAGATTTATAGTGCCTCCCTACCCCTGCATTTCTCTTGAGTAATATTTCCTTTTAGAATCTTAGATAATGCCTATCATTTCTCTCAATGTGTGCAGAATCATCTCTCCTAAAGCTGAGGGTATACATTTGTCCAGTATGTATCTCCTTGGTTATTGCAAACTCCAAGATGACATGATTACTTTTTCGCAAGGTTCTCATCATATTTCTCTTTTTTGTTTGTTTTTGTTGTTGTTGTTTGACCAGTCAGTTTTTCCTTGTTGGTTAGAATTTAGTCCACAATAACAGTTTGATTGATCACTCTCTTTATCTATTGAAAGATGAATTATTGGCTGAGAGACTCTGGAAAAGTCACTTAAAAAAAACAAACCTCTGCCGGCCTCAGTTTCCCCAATTGTATAATAGGGATAATAATAGCACCTACACCTCAAAATTGCCATGAGGATTAAATGAGATAATATTTGTACTTAGCACATTTCCTGACACATAGTAGGTACTCAATAAATGCTTTTTTCCTTTCCCTTTTAAAAGTTTGTTGGATTAGGTAGAAGTTAATTAAGATGCTCTTTTTTTAGTGAAATGACACTTACACACAAGAATATGGATAATTGATGTCTACCATGTTACTTTGTGTACTGCTTTGTGATAGTTTTGTAATTGGTTTCAGGAAAGCATCATCCATACCCTCTGTCTGATCAGGTGACCTGTAGAATACTCTCACAATGATATCTCTTCTGTTTGGGGTGGCTAGGTGATGCAGTGAGTAGAGCACCTATCCTGGAGTCAGGAGGAAGTGAGTTCAAATCCGGCCTCACACACTTGACACATTTACTAGCCATGTGACCTTGGGCAAGTAGCTTAACCCCAATTGCCCTTCAAAATAAAGTAAAAATAATAAATAGATAGATAGATAAAGAAAGAAAGAAAGAAAGAAGACTTACATAAAAAAATTAAAAGTAACAAATTTAGGTTCATATCCCAGTTCTGACACTTAATCTAGCCTTGTGATTAGGGCCAAGTAACTTAATTTCCCTGAGCTTCATTTTCCTCACCTGTATTTTGGGAAGATTAATACTTTTCATTAATCACCTCACAGGATCATCATGAGGAAAATGCTTTGTAAAATTTATAGCGTTATATAAACATGAACTATTATTATCACATGACTTTTCCTTCTTTGTTCATCGCTCAAATGTTATCCAAAGTACTCTCACTTTCAAATTTATGGATTTCATCTAGTGATTCAGCTTCTTAGCATTTATTTCTTCCTTGCTACCTCTTCTTTCAGATCTATTTCTTTTGAATAATGATTATCCACTAATTAGTGAATTTCAGTCATCATCCTACCAAGTCTCAGTGAAACCTCAAGCCTGCTGCTTGGTTTCTCTGCCTCAAGTCTATCCCTACTCCAGTGCATCCTCCATTCAGCTGTCAAATTAATCTACCTAAAGCACAGATCTGACATGACCATTACCACCCCTCATTCAATAAACTCCAGTGGCTCTCTATCACCTCCAGAACCAATTCTAAAATTGTTTTGTGTTCAAAGTTCTTCACAACTGGTTTCCCTTCTATCTCTTCAGTCTCCTCATAGTGACACTTGGCTTCCTTATTTTTCACACAAGAAACTCCATCTCCTAATTCCAGGCATTTTTACTGACTGGTCCTCATGCCTAGATTTCTCTCCATCCTCATCTTTGCCTGTGGGTTTCCCTGACATTCTTCAAGTCCCATACAAAACCTCAGCTTCCACAAAAAGCATTTCTGTAACCCCCTTAATGCTAGTGCCTTCTCTCTGTTGATGATTTCAATTTTAGTCTGTATGTATCATTTGTACATAGTTGTTTGTGTGTTGTCTCTTCTGTTAGATTGTAAGCTCCTTGAGGGCAGGGAATATCTTTTGCCTTTTTATGGGATACCCCCAGTGCTTGACACAGTGCCTGGCTCATAATAGATGCTTGATAAATGTTTATTTATTAAGAGAAGCCTATGAAGTTGTATTTAGTTCATTGTGTTAAAATCCCCAATTCACTATGTTACCAATATGCTGTACATTGGTACATAGATATTTGAAGTCATAAATCTTGTTCCCACCTCTCTTCCCAGCTATTTCCCTCTTGCAAATTATTGCATCTTCCTCCACCATTTTCCTTCTTCTTATGCCCTATCCCTAGTGCCCTATTTCTTTATCCTTCCTCCTGTATTTTTGCTTTATAGCTTTGTTGATTAAAGAACCAGGTCTCTAGCCAAACACACTCCATTTCACTCCATCATTCTAATATCTAAAGTCAGAATCCAGAAAAAGAAATCTCATTCTTGGATACCGTCTAGCCCACTGTTTACTTCTCATATCCTCTTCCAACGTCCTAAATGAAGTGAGCAGGAGAAATGAAACCATGCTACCTGTGTGTGTCCACATAGAACTCTCAGTTTTCCCCCCAGGACATTAGATTACTAGACTTTCTGTTGTGTAGCTATGATAGCCATACAACACAGTGACTTGTCAGTACAGAGTTAGCTCTCTGTCAATATTCATTTGATTCATGAAGGTCATGAAGGTCTAGGGGTACTGGTTTCAACTCACATTTGGACAGATCATTCTAATGAGTAACATTGTCTGTCCATTGGAACAGACTGCTTTGGGAAATAGTGAGTTCTTTGTCTCTCAAAGTATTATAATAGAGGCTAGAAGGCAATATGTCAGACATGTTGTAATGAGCAGTATGACATTGGAAGAGAGGCAAGATGGGATGACTGCTAAGGTCTCTTCAGACTCGAGTTTCTCTGATTCAGTGTTTGAAATTGATGAAACCCAAGGTTACTGCCTGAGTGACAGCCCTGGACAAGTCCCTTAGTCTCTCTGGGACTCAGTCTTCCCATCTATAAAATGGACAGATGGGACTAGAGGGCTTCTGAGGTCCTTCTGGCTCTAAGTCTAGGAGCCTTTGTGTGACCTTGTGTAAGTTACTTCCCTTCTGGAAGCCCCAGTTTCCTCATCTGTAAAATGAAGGGATTGAGTTAGATGTCCCCTGAGGTCTTTTCTGCTCTATATCTGTGATTCCCTGATACTCCGGGGCTTGAAATGTGGGCATCTTGGTGGCACAATGCACAGAGAATGGGACTTTGAGTCAGGAAGACCTCAATTGAAATTTACTCTCAGATAGCTTTATGACCCTGGGCAAGTCATTTCACCCCTAATCACCTTTAGTTTCCCCATCTGGGAAATGGGGCTAATAATAGCTCCTACCTGCCAGGGTTGTTGTAAGAATCAAATAAAATAATATTTGCAAAGCGCTTTGCAAAACTTAAAGCATGATATGACTATTAGCTATTGTCCTTATTAGTCTTCATGTATAATACAAATTTAGGCTTCCTGAGAAGACATCACCTTATTTAGGAGGCTTCACCATTAAAACTTTTTCCTGCCCTCTGTATTTACTACATAACAACAGCTTGATTTTGTTTTTGTGGTGGTGGAATTTCGGGTGACTATTTATAAAGAATGACATTTCTGGTTGTGTTTTGGTTGGAAACTGGTCCTAATGAGACCAAGAATAGGTATTTGAAGCCCTCATGGGGTGATCAGTTAGCTTTGCTTTGTGCCATGTCACAGACCTCTTAGTTTTGCCCTCTGTCCCCTGGCATACAGCAGGCATCAATAAATGCTTATTGACTAAATGTTAGATGGATGGGGGAGGGGCATGGTATACTAAATGACAATTTCATAGAGTAAGCACTTTATTTGCATGATTTCATCTGAGCTTCATATAAGCCCTGTGAGATAGAGTCTTATGGGTATTAATATCCCCATTTTACAGTTGGAGAAACTGAGGCAGGCAGTGATTAAGTGACTTGTTCAGAGTTATGTAGCTAGGAAGTGTCTGAGGCAGAATTTGAACTCTTGTCCTCCTGATTTTATCCATTGTACTACCCAGTGTCCTTTGTGTGTTTGTCACTGAGGTTACAAAGAAAAATCAAAATCAGCCTTGGTCTTCAAGGAGTTTTCATTTTCCTGATTCCAAATCCAACTTCCTCAAATGAGTAGAAGTAGAATAGGCTTGTTGCTAGTCACATATTTACATATGTAAGGAGGACTTGTTTCTGTCCACACATATGTAATAAAATCAAAATTGTAGCTAGGCAGGAAGAGCACAAAGATTCTATCCCCTGGGCTTGATGGGACAGGTTCCTTTCTCACCTCCTACTGATTCATATGGAAGAAGGAGTTTTGACATTGAAAAATGGGAGGGGTGGGGTGATGGGGTGGTGAATTGGACTTAGAACTTGAGGACTCTTGGAATTTTGTTGCAACGGCAAACTCTAAAAATGGACTTCAACCAGATGTACTTTAGTAACTAAGAATTAAACAAGGAACTACAAGGAATTTCTAACTCTAAGTCAGAGTGATGCCTCTAAGAGAGTCTTTTTCTTTAGTGACCAGGAAGGTAGAAGTAAAAAGGCAGATTTAACCCTGAAGATACTTGTTAACTGTAGTGGCTCCATCTCCATATTCCAATAACCTTGGTCTGGGATGAGGAATCTCCTTCTATCCATTTCTGCTAAAGCTTGGAGAAATAGGCATACTCTCTTCCTAGGAGAAAGTCACTGAAGGTAATTGTTTTGCTTCCTATTCAAATTACTAAATGTGTTGGAGCTTTTCCCTCTTAAAAGGACTACAGTGGGAGAAAAAAACCTTCTAAGCTTTAAGCTAAAAGACCAGTGGCCAAGGCTTATGAACCCTCCACTCTTCCCAGGCCCAGGACTTTAGCTAAAAGTTGAAATCAGACTGAAACTCAATCTCATGTTCAATGAAACTGGACCTGGCAGTGAACAACAGTGACCATGGAAATATCAGAATAATAGCCAAACCAAAACAGAGACTAAGCGTCTGACTGAAACCGTTCATCTAGTAGTTAGTATATGCCATGCAAGACCAGTGGAGAAGCAGAAGCAATAATAATTACATTCTTGTTATTAATTATTAATAATAATTAATATAATTACATTAAGAGAAGACTCTGGTGGCATGGCACCATGGAAGTGTGAGCTGCCCCTCCATGGATATGCTTTAGCTACCCAGGTTCCCTATATGTGTGTCTGCCCACATATCTGCCTGGCCAAATATATTTCCTTTACATATCTTCCAACCATGTTATTTATACATTCCTGGCTCCCACAGATTGTATGTGGTTTTGTGGGATCATGTGCGTATGGATTTACCCTGGCTTTATTGGAGGAAAATTTTATCACTACTTTTCTTATCACGTTTTTTTTCCCTACTAAATACCTTCACTTTGAAGTAATCATCACCTCTGACTGACTAGAAAAAGTAAACACATTGGTAGGGGCTCATAAATTATGAATTTGGCTGAATGCAGATCCACAGAACACCTTCAACTTGGGCTAGATTTGTCTAAGGACCCACTGTGAAAATTTGAGACTGCTCCTTGGTGTGTTAGGAAACACAAATCATAGCATGTACTCAGGTCACAAGAATGTCACCTGCAGGCATGAAGGACAAATACCTATTAACATAGAAGGCACCAAAAAGTTGTCTCCCTCTTGCCGAAGCCTAGCCTTACTCTTCTGTCACCCCCAACTGATTATCCAGCCAGCGGTCCTTCCCCTTTCCCTTCCACAAGATCGCTACAATTACAACCTTCTCCGAGCCACTGCATTTAAGGAAATGCCAATAATTAGCGATGGTTATCACAGTAATTAAAACTCCCAGGGAACAACTTGGCCAATATCCATCTGGATCAGTCAGAGCCAAGTTGGTCCGTGAGCTGAAGTTGTAATGAAAACTCGCCTGCCTCTGGGAAGCAGGAAGCTAAAAGGATATGAAGAGAAATTTTATACCTCTTGCCCCTTCCCCAAAGCTCTGTCCAGCTCTGGTCTTGTCTTTTTCTCATTAAATGCCATTTTCAAGGCTGGCTGCTTTGCCTGCCTTATCACAATACAGCACACATGAGAAGGAGATTATGGCTTTTACAGGAATGTACAAGGGGTTGGTGGTTTTTTTCCTTTCCAGAATTGTGAACATTTTAGAAACCCTGGTTGCCAGGCGGGGTGGCACTGTTGGGAAGAGCAGAATGGGGATTAATTCCCACCAAGGGCTTTTCCTGCCAAAATTTGCTACTGTCACAGCCAAGTGTTTATTTTGGGCATCGGGCTGAGTGTCTCAGGGTAGACACACCTGTTTGTGTTGCATAGTGCCTAGGGGAAACCAGCCGGGGATTTCAGGTTGGAGAGACAGAGGATAAAAACATATGTTATTGTGGAGCTGATACAGGAGAGAGCCACACAGGCCACATTCAACTCCAGGGGCTTCAGGGACTAGTCTAGCTAGAACATGCTCCTATAATTCCCCCCCGCCCCCTCCCCAGCCTTGATATACCATGTAGAAAGCACTTTCTAAAATACTGGCCTTGAAATTTGGTGCATCATGTGGATTCTGAAATATAGTCTATCTGTCCTTGCTTCACTGGGAAGTGGAGAAGGATCACTGGCTCCCCAAAGACCCCATCCCTTACAGTCCATGAGTTTGGCATAGGTAGAAGAGACAGCTACCCACACTGGGTGACCCAAGGGAGGCACTGTGGAGGCCTTGAAGAGTCAGTTGGATCCTTGTCATTGGAATCACACTGACAGATTAGATGGCAAAGAAGGACATTGTCTCTTGAAGACTGCCATTAAGGTCTGACCTCCCAGTACAAGGGCTCATCAGAGTAACTAAGAACACCTTGGGCTCCAGGGAGATGAGCTTCAAGATAGATAGTCCCTGAATTTCAAATGGTTCCTCAGACTTTCTCTTGTTCAGAGCCATAACTAGGGTGTGATAACCAGGGCTTTGTTCAGGGGTGCAGAAATTTAGAAAACATTGATAGCGTCTGTACTTCTTCAGTATGCAAAACCAACTGAGCTTAGTGCCTGCTTAGTAAGAATGCTAATTAAAATTTAAAATGCCTGAATGTTTTTCCTTCAGTCACTTCGCCCCAATGGCCACATCTCAGTTGAGAGCTCCTCTGCATTCTCACTCTGTCCTGTCCTGTTCCCTTTCCCAATCATGTTCCCACAGTATTTTAATCATGGGAGCCAGTATCTATCTATCTATCTATCCATCCATCCATCCATCCATTTATTCTCTATCTCACCATCCATCCACCTGTCTGTCTGTCCATCTACCTATCCATATCTATCTCTCCATCCCTCATCTATCCAGCTATTCCTCATTCTATCCATCCATCCATCCATCCATCCATCCATCCATCTACCTATCTATCTATCTAACCTAACCATCCATTCATCTAGCTATCCATCCATCTGTATTTATTATCCATCTACCTCTATCAATCCATCTATCTACTCCATTCA
Source organism: Pseudochirops cupreus (assembly GCA_028627135.1). Lineage (NCBI taxonomy): Eukaryota > Metazoa > Chordata > Mammalia > Diprotodontia > Pseudocheiridae > Pseudochirops > Pseudochirops cupreus. The sequence continues at coordinate 369,286,024 of CM053584.1, forward strand.
TCCATCCATCTACCCATCCATCTATCCATCCATCCATCCATCTATCTATCTATCCACCTATCTACCTATCCACCTATCCACCTATCCACCTATCCACCTATCCACCTATCCATCTATCCATCTATCCATCTATCCATCTATCCATCCATCCATCCATCCATCCATCCATCCATCCATCCATCCGTCTATCCATCTCCTTATCACATACGGGGCAATACTGTATCCCAGGACTCCCCAAGGTCAATCTAGGCTACACATATCAGTTACTTACACTGGCACAATTTATGGTACTTGCTCAGGGGACCAGAAGAATGAATTATGGTACTGTGCTTGTCTAAAATAGTGGATTCTGTCAAGAGTCATTTATTAAGCTCCCACCATGTGCCAAGCACTATGCTAGGCTCTAGAGATACACAGACAAAAGTGAGACTGTGCTCCTCAAAGAACTAATTTTTTTTGGAGGAAACACCACACATGGATACAAAATATCTATAAGACAAACAGGGTAATTTGGAAGGTGTGGGGAGGCATTGACCAATTGGGAAAATCAGCAAGGGCCTCATGGAGGAGGTAACCTTGAACAGAATTTTGAAGGAGCTGGAGATTCTGAGCAGCAGAAGCAGAGAAAGAGAGTGCATTTCAGTACTTTGCACCTTGTGAATGAGTATGGAGGCAAGAGATGGAGCTTATTGTGTGAAGGATAGCAATAATGTCAAACTGGCTGGACAGTATGAAGAGGAAAAATGTGGAAGAGGTATGAGAAAGTAGGCCACACCCCAATTGTGAAAGGGAGCTCTGGAGCTCCTTGAGCAGAGCTGCTTTGGAATGCCATCAGCAGCTTGCTAGAGGATAGATTGGTGACTGAGGGACCAAAGGCTAAGAGCCCATCGAAGAGGTTATCACAGTTGTCCAGTTGAGAGATAGTGAGTGTCTTAGCTAGGTTGGTGACCCTAGTACTGGAGAGAAGACATATGAACAATTGAACAGGACTTATTAGGATCTTACAACCATCAAGTTGGAGCTAAAAGTAACCTTTAGATTCCAACCTCCCCAGTTTACAGATGAAGAAAGTTGGACCCAGAGAAGTGAATCAAGTTGGCCCAAAGTCCCATAGGTAATAAGGGCCTGGTAGGACTGGGATTTGACCTAAGGTCTTCTACCTCTAAATAGGGCACTGATCTGACTGCATCATGTTGGTCTGAGAGAGGTGTTTTCACTGGACATCACCAAGACATAGAATTAGAACTGGGCTATCACAATAACCTCCTAACTGGCTTCCCATCCTCAAGTCTCCACATTCAATCCACCTTCCACTAAACTGCCATGATTTGTAGGATGCTGAGGTCTGACTATATTGTCCCATGCCCCTACCCATTGAGTTCTAATGGCTTCCTGCTACCTTCAAGAACAAGCAGAAAGTCCTCTATTTAACATCTAAAGCTCTTCATGACCCTCCTTTCCATCCTTCTTCCGCTTTTCTCTCCAACACAAACTCTATGGTCCAGCATCACCAGCCTGCTTGCCAGTTTCTCCGATACAGCATGTCATTGTCATCATTGAGCCTTGGTACCTGGAGAGCCTAACCTCTGCCTTAGAGTTTCCCTGACTTCCTCAGGACCCAGTTGAAATCCCGCCTTCTACAGGAGATCTTTCCAGTATCCCCAGCTGCTCATTTCTTCCCCTTTCAGGTTACATTTTCCTTCTACTCTGTAGGTATCTTATGTGTACATAGTTATTAATATGTTTTCTCTCCCATTAGAACATAAGCTCCTTGAGGGCAGGAATTGTTCTCACCCTTTTGGGGTGCCCCTAGTGCTTTAGCACATGAGTGATTGATTGGCTCTGCAGCCTACCCTTATGATTTGTTTCCCCAGTTGACTCTTCTTGGTTGGTCAACACCCATCTCCCCCAGAATTGTCATGGATACTTCCTCCCTTTCCTCTCTTTTACTTCCTCCCCCATAATAATTTGGTTTGTCAATTTGTTTAATTAAAATAATGCAAACAAGGCAATATTTTGGGAAGGAAAGGGACATTTCCTGTTTGGGAAAGGAGGAATAAAATGAAGCCAATCTCGATCTTCTCCAGTACCTCCATCCATCATCCACTGCTCTTTATCCCTTAGACAGAGATTTCTGGGGTCAAAATTCATTCTGGCAAATGCCCAGCTGGGGCTTGGGACTCTCAGCCAATCAGCAAATATTGACTGAGCACCCATCATTCGTTGACTCACCCCCAGCAAGGTGCCAGCCAAGCTCCACAACTTGGCACAGATGGAAGAAATTGGTTTTATTACTGGCTGGGGAGATGAGGCATAGACACATATATCAACATTGTAGAATCGATGTGGCTAGCCCCAGGAGTTCAGAGCAGGGAGAGCTAACTCTGGCATTGAGTGGGCCCAGAAATAACCTCCTAAGGACCCTGGGATTTAGCCAGGCTTTAATGGAAGGGTGGGAGGAAAGGTAGGCTGGAGGGAGGGTACAAGGAAATGGGTCTTCTTTCTTTCCTCCTGATTGTGGGAGAATTGTAGAGGAGAAGAGCTCAACTCTGCTCCTCCCACTATCCCTAGGTCTGGAATTGGGTGCTTACTTTATCCTGGGTCTTTTTCATTAGACTGGAAACTCCTTAAGAGCAAGGAATAAATAAAACCCTTCTCTTTCTCTGTGTTCTCCTCTCACCCTCTTCTCTCCATGTTCCCCTTTTCATTCGAACACTGTACCATCCACAGTATTGCATGGCTAACAGTCTGATTATGGACTTAGCAGTTAGTTAAGAATTATTTGCTGAGCCAGTTTCATTCATTTATTCATTCATTTGTTTGTTTGTTCATAGGGCCAGTCCTATCAAGTGCTACCAAATGGGAGCTCTTATTGTTATTAAGAGAGTTTGAATTTCTAGAAGAGGAAAGTCCCTTTATCAGTAGATCAGCACTTTCTCTGTGGCTCATAGACAGTTGCCTGGATCACTGAGAGATGAAGTGAAAGATGAAACCAGGCTGGGTCTTTCTGTCTCTAAGGCCAGTTCTCTAACCACTAGGCAATGCTACTCATTATTTGTAAACTCATTGAAGTCTCCTAATATCCATCTCTTTTTATAGAGTACCACTCCTTCTGGAGGAAGTATGGACAGAGCTGACTTCAGAACCAGGAAGAACTAGGTTCAAGTCCTAGGTACCTCCCTGGGCAAATCACTTAACCTCTCAGTGCTCTAGACCAGAGGTGTCAAACTTGGGGTCCCCAACACTCCAGACAGCAGCCTGAACCAGATGGAAATGTAATTGGGAAATATTAACAAAATAAATAAAAGTACAATACAGCATACATAATGTTAATATGTAGTTTTCTAAGTAAGTTGATGCCCGCAGGGAACCTTATGTATCATTTAGTGGCCCGGGTTCTATTTGAGTTTGACGATACCAAGATTGTAAACTGCACAGAAGATGCCAATCTGTACCGGAAGAGGGACTTTCCTCATCCTGGATTTCTCTATAGGAATGAAATTGCAAGACTACACCACCTTCACTTTCTCCTCCTCCTCCTCCTCCTCTCCCTCCTCCTCCTCTTCCCCCTTCCTCTTCCAGATATAGTGAGAGATAACAGGCAGAGTATGAACACCCAGCTCATCTGCCAGTCAAATGCCCAAGGGAAGAGCCAGGTAACCCTGTGACTGACTGTCTATGCGGGGCATAGGTCTCCTGAGCCATTGAAATCTCTCAGAAAGTTTAAATATCTTTCAAAGAAAAGAACCAGCCACACCCCTGAGTTGGGGGGAAGATAGGGGGTATGGGGGGCTGGCTGATATTTCTCCTGTATCAGGAGGCAACTCAAATTGGAATAAGACCAATTAGAAAATCACAAGCTCCATGGTCCAGAAACCAAGGTAAGCAGGCCCCATCTTCCACCTGTTTTGCTGTTGTCTGGAGCCTTGGGGCAGATTCTTTGGTCTGGTCTTTTGGAATAGGGCCTTTGGCCTTTGGGTAACTGGCTTCCGAATGGACTCCACTGGGCACTCCAGATGGTGGCCTCAGCTTGTCCGGTCTGGCTTCTGGCCGGCTTATTTCCCTGTGCCCTCTTTCTCCTTCTTCCTTATTCAAGCTTCATCCCACTGCAGGGAACATTTCTGCAAAGCCTTGGTGCATTACAGGCATTGAAAGCCCGTGGCCCTGAACTCATTTGCTCCCTTGCGTTCTAATTGGTGGTTAGGGCTGCAATTTTGGCCACCTAATGTTTTGAGTCCTTTCAAGGGTGCTTTCTAAATTGATTTTTCTCAGCTAGTTCTTCAAGATGAGTTTCCAAATAACATGATTCAGCCACACTGTGATAGCATTCAGCAGGCTGTGAAGCCCTCTCTAGACACACCAATCACAAGTAGATCTCAGATGAATGATAGAGTTAAAGTGGGCAGCTGGGTGGTTCGGTGAGTAGAGCTCTGGACCTAGAGTCAGGAAGATCTGAGTTCAAATCCTGCCTCAGACACTTACTAGCTGTGTGACCCTGAGCAAGTCACTTATCTTTGTTTCAGTTTCCTTGTCTGTCAAATGAGCTGGAGAAGAAAATGGCAAATCACTCCAGTATCTCTGTTAAGAAAACCCCAAATGAGATCACAGAGAGTCTGACAAGACTGAAACAATTGAACAACAACAAAAGAGTTAGAGTAATAGGTCTGGGATGTTGTCCTGGGTCAGGATGGGGACATAGGGGGCACCCAAGGGCAGCGTGGACATGTGTGGGCATATGGAGGAGAGCCTACTTTTACCTGAGAGTAGGAGGCAAAGGGACCAGATTCCTTGGACACTGCCTCAGTACTCTGGTTTTCTGGGAATTTACCTGACTTACATGAGGAGAACGTCATCCTACTCGGCTTTTAAAGCAAGTTTATGCAAAGGAGAAGGAAGTGGAGGAGAAGGAGGAGGAGGAAGGTGATGATGATGAAGATAGTTTGGCCAGCGAAGTAAAAAAAGGGACATGATTGTACAGGTATGCATAAATCACAGTAATAACGGACATTTTCCTGTTTGTATTTGGTGGGGGGAAGGTGGAAGGAGAACTGAACCTGTGATTTCATTGTGTAGGCAGCTATGGGGAACAATGGATGGAGTGCTGAGTCTGGAGTCAGGAAGAACCTGAGTTCGAATCCTTCCCCAGACACTTCACTAACTGTGTGACCCTAGGCAAGTCACTTAACCTCCGTTTGCCTCAGTTTCCTCATATGTAAAATGTGGATAATACGAGTTCCTGCCTCCCAGGGATATTGTGAGGATCAAATGAGATATTTGTAAAGCACTTTGCGAATCTTTGAAGTGCTTTTTATAAATGTGGTTCAGTCATTTTTCAGTTTTGTTCAACTCTTCATGACCCCCATTTGGAGTTTTCTTGGCAGAGACACCGGTTTGCCATTTTCTTCTCTAGTTCATTTGACAGATGAGGAAATTGAGGCAAACAGGGTGAAGTGACTTGCCCGGGGTCACACAGCTAGTAAGTAACTGAAGTCAGAGTTGAACTCAGGTCTTGCCCAGGTGCTCTACCCACTGGGCCACCTAGCTGACTGCCAGATAAGTGCCATTATGGTGATAATGAGAAAATCACTAGTGAGGAAACTCCTTTCCCCAGTACAGATCAACACAAGCTCTGTAACTAGAATCAGAAAATGTAAGATATTTAAAGGAGTTAGTGAAGCATTTATTAAGCACTTACTGTTTGCAAAGCCCCACGTTGAGTTCTGGTAAACACAAATAGAAGTGTCAGATCCCCCTGTTCTCCAGGAGCCCGTTCTAACTCTCGAGGGCAGGACCCATTTTATTGCTGCCTGCCAAGCACAACTCCTGGAATCTAATAGGTGCTTAATAATTGCATGATTATTGAATAAAAGACAGGAAGAAGGAGGGAAAGAGGAGAGAGATAACATGTCAGATGCATGGAGGTGACCCAGGCTGTGCCAGGGGAAGCTGCTGGCTCTGGCAGACCTGCCAACCTGGCAAGGTTTAGAAGACGCCCCAGGCAACAGACTGTGCCTGCCATCTAAGGACCAGCCTTGGGGCAGAGAGACTCATCTTCTCCTGCATCTGGCGGCTTATTTAGGCTCCTCACTTCCCTTAGTGCATCCACAGAGATGCAGAGGAGTGGCAACCTGTATCAGAGGAGAAAGCATCCATCCCTGTGAAAACACAGATCCTTGAGAGTTCTGTGCAATATGGCGGGTTTAGAGAAGCAGCCTGGCATCATGGCCAACCTTGGACTGAGGAAGACCAGTCCTCATGGTCTGCCTCTGTTTTGTACTGGACCAGTCCTTCCTCTGCTATCCTAACCTCTCCCTGTCCCAGGCAGTTCACTAACACTATAAATGACACACAGGTGGCCAACCTGCATTGATGGGGGGAGTCTCCACACCAGGGATTCTCTTCATGGATGAAATAACAATATTTGCTAGTATTTACATAGCATTTTCAGATTTACAGAGCACTCAACATGTTTTCTCATTTGATCCTCACAACATCCCTAGGAGGTGGGTGCTGTTATCACTCCCATTTTACAGATGAGGAAACTGAGGAAGACATAGTAAAGTGACTCATCCAGGGTCATGCAGCTAGGATGTGTCTGGGAGAGGATTCAAACTCAGGTCTTCCTGACTCCAAGTCCGATGCTGTATTCCCTATGCCACCCATGTGCCACAGGTCTCGGCTAAAATGAAAACTGTGGGACTTGGGGGAGAGAGGGGACCCCTGGTATCACACACTGCAAACGTGTCTTATCCCTAGGTCTGGAAGAGGTCTGGGGCGTGGTTTTACAAAGCACTGCCAAAATACATCCTGCCACTGAAGATACCCGGCCAAGCCAGTGAACCCCCCTTCAGACTCCCCCCTATAGAGCCTCCCATGAGTGACCCGAGGAGCATCGGCACCAGTCGATCCTACACCTGGGCCCGAGGGAAAGGTAGGTTCTCCTCCACCTCTAAACACTTCTCCCTGCTCCACAGTCAGCGTGCCTCTGTGTCAAAGTGCAATATAGGAAGGTGGAAAGAGCCTGGGATTGAGAGGCTAAGGATCTGAGTTCTAATTCCTCCTCTTTTAATTCCCAGTGGTGCGACCTTGAGCCATCCCTTAACCTCCTAGGGCCTCAGTTTCCTGCTCTGTAAAATGATGTGGTGGGGCTCGGGACCTTTAAAGGCCCCTTCAGCTCCAGATCAATGATCCTCTACTTCCAAAGGCCCTTTCCAGCCCTGCAGCCCCAGGATCCTGTGACTGGGTTGGCTTCTGTCTGAGCAGAGAAGTGAGGCCCTGTCAGGGGAGAACATTATATTCATTTTCAGTCATTACATTGGATGTTTTGCTTAACTTAGTTGTTGTTACAAGGGAGAGTTCAATGGAGGGTTGACGGAATGGGAAGAATTGGGGGGGGGGGGGAAATGATATAGAAATAAAAGGAATGGTAAGGGGGAATAGGGAGGGATAAAAGAGAGGGCAGACTGGGGTAAGGGGTCATCAGAACAGGATGGGAGGTAGGGGAGAGATGGGGAGAAACTTTGGAACTCAAATTTGTGTGGAAATGAATGTTGAAAACTAAAAATAAATAAATGAATTCTGGGGGGAAAAAGAAATAAAAGGAATGATAGTTTAAAGAAAATACTAAAAAAAAATGAAGGTTAAATGACATCTAAAAACTAATGGACAAAGTCAGACTCTCTGAGATTTCCCCTTGGCTTCTTCTCTCCTCCCTGCTGCTCCCCCCACCCCCAGGTTTCAAGTCCCTCCCTTTGCTGCCCGGTCATCTGGCATGGGGAGGCAGGCTCTAATTGCCAGCAGAAAACAGGCTAGGAGGATTGTCTGTGACAGTCAGAGGGGCCCGGCTGGGAGCCAGAGAAGGCAGCTTGGCTCCCATCACTCTAATAAGCATTGATCTGGGGAGTGGAGGTGGCGAGACCTCAGACAGCTGCATGGATTTCTGGAGAAATACAGCCTCCATCATTTGGGGATTTGGAAGGTTTTTCATGTTTTTCATGAAATATAAAAAATGAGTCTCGTTAAAGAGACCTGTAGCTTTACTTTCTTTCTGCTCAATAACTCTGTCTGAGGGTTATGCCTAATTGAAGGTTCCCCTGCTGCTGACAAGTACACTGATTTTTTGATGCCTGTCCCCACTATCCCTCTCCATGTCAGCCTAGTGGTGCTTACTGGGACATCCTACCCCAGGTTCCTCTCCCTGTGGCCTCCCAGACAGCCACATACCATTCATCTGTTGGATCATAAGCTCATAGATCGAGAGCCATCTAGTCCAGATCTCTTATTTTACAGATGAGGAAACTGAGGCCCAACAAGGCAACATGATTTGCTTTAAGAGCTACTGCTTGTCTTAGACTCAGAAGTGCTAGGTTCAAGTATGGACTTTGGTATTCACTAGCCCCATGACCTTTGGTGAGTCAGTTTTTCTAAGTCTCAGTTTCCTATTCTATGAAGTGGACAGAACGATATTTGCACTGCTTCACAGGGTTTTTGTGAGACCCCAATGAGATGTCTGGAAAGCAATTTGTAAACTTTAAAAGGCTATGCTTCAATTTGTATTAATCTCATTTTTATCATCATGTTTTGATGGAATTCACACAGAAACAATTCTGGGGAAAGACCCTGATATTGTTATGTATGTTTGATATTTGACAGCCTGTTGCACAGGTGGATAAAATATACCTGTGCTTTATTACTTGAATAAAAGTATTAGGATGTCGGCTTATCCTCTGCAGACTCACTGAAAATATCTTTGGCATGAGTTAAGTAACATACAGAATAGCAGAGATGACCTGAACCTTGTCCTGTTCCCACAAGTTCGTAATTCCTCCTGTTAAATCTCTATATTTTCAAAGCTTTTCATTTTGTGTAGCTTGGAGATTCTGAGTGTTTGGTACAGTGATATCTATTAAAAATTCTGTTCTTAAATGTTTATAGATCAGTGTTTTATATGGGCAGTTGTGGGCAACAATTCTCTCTCTCAAGACACTTGTTGATTTCTCCAGGATGGTCTGAGATTTTATGAGGAATATGCTATTTATTAGTTTATAGAGTAGTGAACCCCTGGTGGTTGAGGTGTCCCAAAAATCTTAGTGTCACTTTAAGCTTTAATACCTTCAGAAGTATAACTACTACAAACTTTAAAAAGTATCATTTGAAAATTTAATTATTTAAATTTATTTTATACTTGTCTAGTTTTGTGAATTTTGAAAACTAAATTTTCATTTCAACAAGATGAGGCATCTTGTCATTATGCAATGCGTGTGCAACAGTTTCAGGATGACATTCTTAGACTCATGGATGGTTGGTCACCTTGGTCACCTTATCTACCACCATTAGACTGATTCTTGTGGAGGTCACATCAAAATCTCATTCTTTGGGTGAGCTCAAGGCCAGGATTATAAATACAGTCCTTTCACTTACTGAGAAGCAGCCTGATGGAAGTTTTTAGAAAGCTTGAAAATCAACTGAAGCAAAATATAGCACAAGATAATAGTTATGTTGAATTTTAATAAGAAACATATCAACATTTTGAAATTTCAAATAATTAGCCTTTCAAATTTTTTGTAAGTTTGTAGAATGTATACTTCTTATGTTAATTTTTCATTTAAAATTTTTATTTTCAGTTACAAATTCTCTCCCTCCCTCCAGACCATCTCCCACCTATTGAGAAGGCAAACAATGTAATTCCCATTATACAGGTGATACACTTCTAAAGTTATTAAAGTTTAAAACTAGACTAAAACTTTTGGGACACCCTGTAAAATTCCAGCCACCTCATTATGTCCCTCTAGATATCTATTAGGTAATACATTTTTGCATCCTGTGTGACATATTACATTCCACTGCATAGTCTAACCTTGATCAATAAATCCACACTGATTAAGGTTAATTTTTTTTGCAATTTCTGGTGGCGGTGACCTGATCCTGAATTGCCATGATTAACCCCCTGATTTTTATAGACAAGTATGCATGATTCAGCCATTTGTTTGATGCTTCTCTGTTGCAGTATCATTGATTGAGTTTTCTGTGGTTGTCACCCATAAAGGGTCGTTTGATTCTACTCTTGGATCTCAGCAATGTCATAGGCTCCATCTGGAGATAAAACACTTTCTGGTTACATTCAACAAATCCAGTGCTATATACCTGTAGTTAGCCTCTATTGTTTCTTAAGTAAGGTCTTTTTGTTCCAAAAGCATTTCTATATATTCTTAACCTGTTTATCATGTCCTTAGAGAGCCTCTGTCAATCCATCTTTTTAGCAAGAAAATATTCAACTTTCTATAGCTGCCATGGGGTCGTGAGCCCTGTTGTTCATTAACATGGTATATTGGTTTTAGTTTGGATGCATTCTAGAGACCCACTGTCTTTCATTTTGCCAGGCCAAAAGTGTACGGTAAGACTGGTATTGGGTAGGTGTTAATGACTCCAGATGTGTTTTCCCCATTAAGCTTTGACTTCAGGATGCTGATCTGTCTCTTAACATAATCAGTTTTAGCTTCTCTTTGATACCTTGCTACTTAGTGTGATTGACTTGGAAAAAACCTCAGCACGTGTCCTGTATTACCTTAATCCATTGGTTAATTTAACCTTCAGGTTCAAGCTCAAAGCCTTCAGTTTCTCTAGCCTTCCTGGAAACACTGTGATTGTCCAAATGACATTTTTATATCTTTGGAGAAAGTTTTTAGAAGATGAAAGAGCGGTTTAATGTGCCTTCAAGAGAGCCTTAAAACTCAATACCATTCAAATATATTAAGTAATTAAGATGACATTTTGGTAGGATTCCCTCTTTGGCTTGAAAGCCTTTCTCAGTTCTATTTTGAGAATGATGATGGTGGATTTAGTGCTTGGCAGAAGCACATTGTCTCTCTGAAAGATGGCACATTTTGTATCAATTGTTCTTGACGTTATGGTATTGGCAGCATGTTTTAAATAGAGGATAATTTTCCACACAGATATCAGACCCTCCAAGGGAGCCATAGCTAGATTTTTCATGCCCAGGGGAAGCAATATGAAAAGCATTCTAAAAATAAACTCAATTTGGAGATAAGGGAGACTGAGATCCTAGTGTCTGGGCTACACGCACCTGGGATATTGCAATTTAAGTAATTATCCTTGTGAACTGGGTGCTTACATTTAGTTGTTTGTCTCAACCTATAATATTTCTTTGTTGTGTATTTAATTTTCTTTTGTTTACTTATAGTTTCTGTATTGGGACATTGTACTCAGGTCAGCCTCTAGTCCTTTGCTGTTCTGGATGAGATGGCTAAGATTAGACCCCACCTTCTGCACAAGTCCTGGCTTCTAGCTCGACTTGCTCCACTCAGGCTTTGACCTAAGCCCTTTCTCTATCTTTCTTGCATGGTCCTATCCCAGGAGTTGGTTCCATCTCTTAATGAGGTCTTGATAGGTCCCAAATGGCTATTGCTGATGGTGCTGGTAGCATGCTTCCTGCAAGACCCCAGGCTTTGCTGTCTGGCCACTGCCCTGGCTCCCCTGACTCTTTCTCTGCTGTGGCTCTGGTCGGGGCCCCTTTGGAACTGTACCCTCTGCCTCCCCGGCTTGTTTTCTCCTAGAACTTCTACGGGCTTCTGGCAGTCTTCTCATATAGACTTAGACCAGATAGAGATGCATATATCTATTTCTCTTTGGTTTTCTTTATTAATTGTTCTTTCTGATGAATTTTGGGACTTTTCTGAAGCGTTTCTTAAAATTAATGTCATATTAAAACCAAATTATGTGCTTCTTTCAATGCTACAACATTTAAAAGTAATAATTTATATGCCTCATATCAAACTTTTACAAAAGTAATAAAATCAGTAGCTAAAAAGTTTAGGTCAGTACTCCACTGTATGCTATCATGGGACTTTCCTTAAACTAGAATAAACTTAATTTTTTCTACATTGCTGAAAGAATCTAAAAGAAATTGTCTACACATTCTAAATTTCAGCACCTTCAATCAGTCAGTCAACCATCAAACATTTCTAAAGTTCCTATTATGCACCAGGCATTGTGTTTGGTGCCAGGGATGAACTTCTGCCCTCAAGGAGCTTATATTCTAATAGGAGAGACAACATGTTCATATACAGTGTATACAACACACACACACACACACACACACACACACACACACAAAGCAAGAGTAGCCTTGCAGGGAAAGGCTCCAGCAGGTCGAGGGACTTGGAAATACAAAGAAAGGGGTACTTAGGTGGAGGCTTGAAGACCAGGGATTCTAAGAGGGGGAGGTGAGGGGCAGAGAGACAGAATGGGAGTATTATAAATGAAGGTCCTCAAGTAAGCCAGTATGGTGGGATGTCAGTGTGTGGAGGAAGGACTGCAAAGTGGATTGGGGGCCTGGTCCTGCTGCTTTGCTTATGGCTTTCCTCAAGGCACTTAAATTCATTCCATTGAAGTGGAAGAAAGAGTCATTGTATTGACATATACATAAATAATTCTAATACTGAGTAAGGTGTGAGAATGGTATAGGAGAGACATGGGCAAAGTGCCCTAGAACACTTTCAGGAGGGAGGGACCCTTTCATCTGGGCTAATGTAGGGTGTAACGTCATGAAGGAGGGGCACATGAGCTGAACTAGAATGGAAAAGAAAGAGAAGGGAAGGAGCAGGAGAAGGGGAAGGATAAAGGGAAGGGAGGAAGGAGAAGAGGGAGGGAAGAGGGAAGGAAGGAAGAATGGAAGGAAGGAAGGGGGAAGGAAGGAAAGAAGGAAAGGAAAGAGGGAGAGAGAGAGAGGGAGGCAGGAGGAGAAGAAACAGAGGGCCTTATAAAATACTTACTCTATGCCAGGCACCATCTAGCCATGGAGGAAAGCCTATACGAAGGCACAGAAATGGGAAATAACAGGATTTCAAGGAATACCCTGTAGTCCATGGAGAGTACAGGAAAGGGTGCAATATGAAATCAGACAGAAGAAAGAGGCTGGAGCCAGGCTGGGAAGGTCTTTAGATGCCAGGCTAATTAATTTGTATATTTTTTCTAGAGTCAGAAGGTGGCCCTATAGGAGTAATGACATGACAAGGGTTGGGGTGAACCTCCTCCAGAGGACATCAGAACAGATGCCTTGTAGTGTACAGGGCAGGGGTGTGCTGATAAATGTTTAACAACCAGTTCTCTAGGGGAAGAAGAACCAAAAACATGTGCTTTCAACTTACTTTTAAGCTTAATCTGCATTACTAATATTTTCTCCATTAATGTCTTAAATCTAGACAGCCAATAAAATAGTCCTAATGTGACTGTTATCAATTTTGGCATTTACCAATCTCTAAGGTATAAATGCTCACACTGAAAATTTAACAATTAGCTAGCTGGTTTGAGCTGGTTCTAGCACATTCCTGTGTGTAGGGGAAATCCACCCTGTTTATGTACCCCTCCCCAATCAGACCTAAAGCCCCGAAATTCCAATCCAGACGGCTAGTCCCTTGGGGATAAGCTATCTCAGCCAGGCACAGCAATGTGAGATGTTGGCCTCTCTTTCCTCTCAAGATGCTAAAAATCTGGGCAGTTTCATCCTATGAGATCAGAGCCCTGAGCCCATGAGGCAGCTGCTGCTCAGCCCTGCCCAGTTCTGGGCAGGTGCCAACTAAGGGGATGGGGGGAATGAAGGAATCACCTCGCCAGAACTGGACCAGAGAGGCACAGATGGACAGTCATCTGGCCTTTTAATTATATATAAGAAGAGGCTGGCATACAACAGATTCAGAATTATCTCACCATCTATTAGGAGGGTTTACATGGTGGGAAGGGCAGAGACAGGGGCATTTTGCATCTTATTTCTTCCAAAGCAAAGAGTTTAGAATTGAACTCAAAGGTCTTTAGAACCAGAAGAAGCACTGAGAGGGAGCAGAGTAACACCTTCTGTGTTTCTGTCCAAGAAAAGACTCCAGGGTTGCAGGAAGAACAACATTCCTAATTTTTGTACCTGGCAAAGGTAAAATTAATGAGTCCTTCATTGCTTTCAGGATGTGAGGTATGAGAGCAGAGATCCTGGTACACCAGAAGGCCAGAAGCAGGGAATACAAAGTGGGTTATAAGAGGGTTGTAGTTTACTTAGAATGCAGTTGCTATAGAAGGGAGCATTATGGAGAAAATAACTCTCTAGTAACTCCTTAATTTGCCTTTTTTTGTGTACTGAGTTTATTTGCTTCTATGTTACCAAAGGACTAAAAGTGCTATCTAAATTCTACCTTAGTCTGCCCCTGGTTGGAGGGCTCTGAAAGATCTGAGGGAGGGGAACCCCAGGCTGGGATAGTGGGAGACAGAAACAGAACCTTCCGTTACATCTGAAATGTTGTCCCTATTCCTCTATGTGCCACCATTTCTTATTTTGATGTCCTGATATCCAGGCTCACACCTCACCTCTTCCAGGATGCCCTCCCAGATTAAACCCACTTGATAGAAAGCAGTAATCAGGATAGTATGAGTACAAGCATTGTCTTTGGAGACAGAGGGCCTGGGTTCATGTACTGCCTCTGATACTACCTTGGGGAGCTTAGGCAAATCACCTGTTCTTGCTGGGTCTCAGTTTCCCCATCCGTATAATGAAAAGGGTGGGACTAGAGCACCATTAGGTTCCCTTCCAGGTCTAGAGCTATAATCCCTATAAGATATTTTGCTAGCTCTATGTAAGCTTGGAGAGCAGGGACTATCCATTTTTATCTTTGTCTCCCCAGCACCCAACATGATGCCTGGCACATAGCAGGTGCTTAATAATTACTTGTGATTCATTAATTGATGTTGGCCCAGCCTTGTACTAGGGGCTGTGGGGGATACTGTGAAATCTAAATATCACAAAGATCTAAATGGTCCCCTCAAGAAATTTAAAATCTCCCAGGTCAGACAAAGGTAAAGACTGGACCTGTGATTTTATGAGTATAGAGAACTCTCAGTGAAGAATTCTCTCTACCAGTGCAAGTTGGCACCTTCTCTACAATTTATAGTCTTTGAAAGTTGTACTGAGAGGTGAAAAACATGTCCAAGGTCACATAGCCAAAGTTACAGGTGTGTGTCAGAGACAGAAAACAAATCACAAAATATTATGTGGTTCAGATAATTAAGTGATGTAGGCAGTATTGTCCATTAGGAGTTCACTTGAGGGGATAGACCCTGGACTGGTATGGTAGAGGAAATGTGTCATAGAGAGATACTTGGTCGAGTGTTGCCCACCCGTAAGAATAGGAATGTGGTCAGCTCTCTGAAGGCAGGGACTGTTTTATTTTTGTCTGTATCCCCAGTACTTAGCCCAGAGCCTGGCAACTGGTAGGGTGCTTTATAAATGTTGATTGTTTGATTGATTCCAGCTCTGGTTTCAGCCACTGAGGTTTCAGATCAGAGAAACTAAGAAAGTGATGATACTTGAAAGATATAAGGAATTCTGAGATGGGAGGCAGTTTGGGTTCTAGAATTCTAAATAATTCTAACATATATAAAATAATTCTAAATAAGTGGAGCCTGTAGTCCTTTTGTGCCTGTTCTAGTTCACAGACATCACTCCTATCCATACTTGTACACAGTAAGAGCTTAATAATTTCTTAATTATGTCTTAATATTTTCTTAATAATAAATTCCTGTTGATTTCTTGTCCCCAGTTATGATTCTGTTAATCATGTATGCTGGCTTTGGCTGTGGAGCCTGGACAACTGAGCAGTCGAGAGAACTGAAGAGAAATGGAGAGGGCATTCTAGCATGAACAAAGGTGTGGAGGTGGGACTAAGCGAGGAAAAGTAAATCCAAACTGGTGGGCAAGAAGGATTTATGTTATTGAACAGCCAATGATAAGATCATATTATGAGGATCCAGAATGCCAGGCTAAGGAAGCAGTGTGAGATAGTGGATAGAACACTGATTCTGGAGTCAGAGGTCCTGGGTTCAAATCTCACCTCTGACACTACCCGCACGGCCTTAGACAAGTCACTACACTTTCATTAAGTGTATCTCAGTTTACCCCTCTGTAAAATAAGGCTTTTGGACTAGATAGCCTTTCTTAGTCTAACTCTCTAAGTCCAGTCTGACCTTTCCTTTGTGGATGGTGAGAAGACATTGATGACTTCAGATTAGGGAGGGGACAAGATGAAAGTGATGCTTTATAGAAGGATGTGAGTACGGCTGTGGGTGTCACAGGCTAGAGAGGGGAGAGACAGGAATCAAGGAGATTAGCTAGAAGGCTATAGCAGGAATATTTCATCAGTGATCTGTCAGTTGGTCAGTTAACAACAATCATTTATTAAGTGCCTACTGTTTGCCAGACACTCTGCTAAGTACTTTACTTACCTTCTCTCCTTTATTCCTCACAACAATGCTAAGAGGTGAATGCTATTATTCCTATTTTTATAGGTGAGGAAGCTCAGAAGTGACTTGTCCAGAGTCATACAGGTAGTGAGTGTCTGAGGCCGGATTTGAACTCAGGTCTTCCTTACTCTATCCACTGAGCCACCTATCTACCACATTCTACTGGGGGAGACGATATGTGAATATCTGGGTACATATGAGCTATATAGTGAGCAGAAGGAAGGAAATCTGAAAAGGGGAAATATTAACAACTAGGGAGGCCCAGGAAAGGTCTCCTATAAGTCAGGGAAAAACCTTCTCTCTGTGACTTCCTATGAGCACTGACGACCCCACAGGTGATAAGGGCCCATCTTGGAGTGGGAGTAGTCAGAATGGGGAGGATGGACTAGATTTTAACCACATTTTACATGAAGAATCCCCCAGAACTTGGTGATGAGATGAGAGGCTTGTGGGAGGGGGAGGAGTCAGGGATGAGGCTGAGGCTTCACACTAGAGAGATGAGGAGAGTGATGATAGTTGACAGAAAGGAGTCTTGAGGGGGAGGCACTTTGAGGAGCTGAATAAATTTGGTTTTAGATAAGTTCGAGGTGAAATCATGTCAGAGAGAGCACTTGGAGATTTGTGGGGAGAAAGAGAGAAAAAGAGAGAGGGGGGAGGGAGGGAGGGAGGGAAGGAGGGAGGAAGAGAGAGAGAGGAGGAAGAGGGAGGGAGGGAGGGAAGGAGGGAGGAAGAGAGAGAGAGAGAGGGAGAGAGAGAATGAAAGAAAGAGAGAGAATTGAAAAAGAGGGGGGGACAGAAGGATCCTGGAGCTGAGGGTTCAATCTTAGAGGCCAGCCCATTCACTTTACAAATGGGGAAACTGAGGCCCAGGGAGATGAAGTGACTTGCCCAGGGTCACAGAGATGACTCCAAAGTGATTGCCATGATACCACACCAGCTTCTGGAGAGAGGCAGCATAGAAGCATGGAAAGAACACTAAGTACAGACGTGGGTTTGAATCCTGATTCTAACCCTTGGGCAACTTTGGACAGCTCACTTAACTTCTCTGGGCCTCAGTTTCCTCATCTGTAAAACTGAAGTTGAGCTAGAAGGCTCTGAGGTCCCTTCACCTTGTGGGAGTGGGCAGGGAGGAGGGGGAGGGACAGAAGACAGTAGCCCCCAGCTCACCCCTCCACCTGTGGTTTCCACTAGACAATCCCCAGGAGGGGACAGAGAGGAGACAGGAGACAGGCGGCTCCCGGGAAGGGCAGTCCAAGTAGAAGCAGGCAGAAGACTGCTTAGGGAGGAGCACTGGCCCCCCAGCCCCCGCCCCACCTGCAGCATTCACAGGCTTGTGGCCTCTCAGTGGTGAGTAGACGCTACTCTGAAGGAATGACCCAGCCTTACCAGTGCAGCCCATAGGCAGATGGCCATTCCCCAAGGAGAGTGGGAGGGCTGAGCATCACCAGAGTGGGCCTGCTGGGCAGGGCTGTCCCATGTGCTTCCAGCTGTGCCTCTTCCCAGAGCCTTCTGGCTGCTGGAATTCCCTCTGGTAGCCACAGGCTCCCCAGCCCAGGCCCTGCAGGCCAAGGCAGATACTGGATTTGAGATTTTCGAATTCAGGATCCTGAGATTTAAGTCAGGACTCAAACCCAGATCCTTGGCCTCACAACGCAGTGCTCTTTTCATTAAAGTGCTCTCCCTTAAAAAAAAATCAGGTATCTCTGAATATGTCAGTAGAAGAACCTCAGCACTGAGCTGGGGGGAGATCTCAGTGGCCCCTTTACCCATGACATACACCTAAGGAATCCCTCCTGTAATGTACTGATGACTGATTGTCCAGCCAGGAACCTGCCATTGTCCTCTACCATGAAAAGGACCCCGTGACCCACATCAAATAGAGCACATATTCTTCCAGATGTCATGGACTGGAGGTGGGGAACCTGTAGCCTTGAGGCCACATGTGAAGGGCCACACTTGAGGACCTAGGGGGGGCCACATGTGAAGGGCCACACTTGAGGACCTAGAGGGCCACATGTAGCCTTGAGGCTGTAGGCTCCCCACTCCTGTGACATGGGCTGTTATTTTTTTTCTTCTAGGAGTCACTAATCCAAGTTGCCCACTTTCCCTCTCCCAGTGCTCCCTGATTATTGCTGATATCTTATTGCCAGATAACTGGTGAGGGTCCAGGTCAAAGCCTGCAGTCATGAAATATGGGATGTGTGACCTTGGACAAGTCCTTTATCTCTCTCAGTGATGACTTTCCTCATCTATAAAATGAGGGGGTTGGGCTGGATGACCGTAGCGGCCTCTTCCAATTCTCAGTCTAGAATCTTACGGAGCTCAGAACCTAGCAGTCATGAGCTTTGGAGAAAGCATTTTTAAGGGTAGTTGGTATCCGCCTCAAAATTCCCATCTAGACTTCACAATAAACCTGGTTGGCAGGTATCATAAAGATTATTCTGTCCATGTTACAAATAAGGAAATGAGGAAAGAGGTGACTTGCCCAGGGGTCACCCAGCTAAGGTGAGATCTGAACCCAGGTCTGAGCCCAAGTTCAGTACTCCCCCCCACTACTCCCTGCTGCCAAACCTGGATGTTTGCCTTGAGAGCTGCTCCAGGTCTGAGAGTTCTCCAGGTTGAGAGTTCTGGGATTGAATCTTTGAAAGAAAGAAGAGATACTGTAGGGTCCTGTGAAAGAAAGGGATTCACTGGAATAATAACTATTTTCATATAGGACTTTAAGGTTTGCAAAGCACTTGACAGACGTGATCTCATTTGATTCTCACAACTCTGAGAGGTAGGGACTATTATCTCCATTTTATGGATGAGGAAACAGGCTGAGAAAGGTCGACTGATTTCCTGAGGGTCACACAGCTAGTGAGTGTCTGAGGCAGAATGCAAGCTCTGTCTTCCTGCCTTCCAAGACTCTATCTACTGCACTACCTAGCCATGAGCTATACCCAAGCTATATTTGTAGAATTTTCCTGAAATAAATTCTAGGTAGAAGTAACAAGTCCAAAAAAAAAAAGGGTGGGGGGGAATCACCTACTTGGAAAAGCCCCTGGAGTTTGGCCTAGGCTGTGTGAGCCCAGAGTCTTGGGTTACCCAGGGGCGCATGTTATAAAGTTTTCTCACACAGTAGAAATAACCTGTCCTCCTCCATTCTCCATTCCTTTTCCAGACTCCAGTATCCGTTGAAAGACAAATCCATATCAGTTATCTTCCCTTGTTCCCTATTTCCTGAGCTTTTCTAGAAGGGGCCCTTAACTGAGAATTTCTGGTTCACCTATACCTTGTGTGCTCCCAGCCTTCACACTAGCTTTCCCAACCAATGGTGAGGGGTGACCGTCTAGGCCAGGGGTGCTGAACCTACAGCCTTGAGGCCACATGTAGCCTTCTAGGTCCTCAAGTACAGCTTTTTGACTGAATCCAAACTTCACAGAACACATCCTTTTATGAAGGGGATTTGTTCTGTGAAGTCTGGATTCGGTAGAAGGGCCACACTTAAAGGCGTAGAGGGCTACATGTGGCCTAGAGGCCGCAGCTTCCCCACCCCCAGTAGACTCACTCTTTTCTTCCCCAGGAAGCTGTTGTTCCAATGGAATCCGCAAGTACTGCTGCATCATCTCATTTCAATTCAACAAAAACCCGCCATTAAAGTGTGCCAGAAACACCTGCTGTGCGCTAGTAGATGCTGAGGCTACCAGACGGTACTTTGTGAAAGTCAAGTTAGGAGTAGTTCCTCCCTCTCCCCCCAAGCTAGGCTGGGTGTATGCTAGGCTCTTAATAGTACTTACCCTAAGAAGGGGAAGAGATTACTGGTCTTAGCCCTTGTGTGCTTTCCAGCCTGGCTTCTTGGGGAAATGCCAAGCCATCTAGGTGAGGGGAACGTGATGAACATGATGGCTACATCTTCTCTTGGCATCTCCCTGGTGGGTGGCTACTGTAGCTTTATGGAAGAAATCAGACAAGATGAGCATTTGTCCTCTGAGCTATGCAGCTGCTTCTCTGTGAAATATATATATTATCAGGGCGGCTAGGTGGCACAGTGAATAGAGCACCGGCCCTGGAGTCAGGAGGACCTGAGTTCAAATCTGGTCTCAGATACTTAACACAAAAACCAGCCATGTGACCTTGGGCAAGTCACTTAACTCCAAATTCCCTGCCTTCCCCCCTCCAAAAAGAAGGAAGGAAAGGAGGAAGGGAGGGAGGGAGAGAGGAAGGAAGAAATATATTATCTTTAAGGCAAAGACTGTCTCAGACAATCCCTCCATGGGCATCATGCTAGACTCTACTGTGGGCTGTCCTTCCCAGGCTCCTGATCTCCACCACCTCCAAAATGCAGAGTTTGTAGGGAGCTGAGCTATGCCTGTGTATAAAGCACATTCTAAAGCTAAAAAGGAGTAAGTGTGAGGGTCTTCTGTGACCCTATTCTTTCTTCCATGGAAACAGTGTGGTACAGGGGCAAATGCCCCAACTCTGGAGTCAGCAAATATGGGTTCAAATCTTATCTCTGTAATCTTGGGGACTTAACCTCTCCTAGGCCTAGCTTTCCTCACCCATAAAATGAAGAGGCCAGGCTAGATGGCTTCTGGGTCAGAACTCTAGCTCTAAGACCTTCAGCGTTTGGGTGGATTGGCAATAGAGCAGAAAGCATGCCGGACTTGTAAATGGTAAAGCAGTGTTCAAGGACGGGATGAGCCATTGTGGATACTACTACTACTACTACTACTACTACTACTACTACTACTACTACTACTACTACTACTACTACTACTCCTACTCCTACTCCTACTCCTACTCCTACTAGTGTTGTAGGAAACTGGCGTTAATGAGATATCGGGAGAGCATTAGACTGTCTGCCATATTTATTATGCCTCTGCTGTGCCTCTTGATAGAATGTGTAAACTCTCTAACTACAGGGGCCGCCTTGTTTTTGTCTTTGTATGTCCAGAACACTATGTAGCACCTGGTACACAGTAGACAATTAATGTTTGTCTAATTGAAATGCCAGGTGCCAGGTTTGGCTCTGGGATACAAAAGCAAAAATGAAATTGTGCCTGCCCTTGAGGGGCCTACATCCTATCAAGGGAAATGTGTCTAGAGACAAGGTGATTCACAAGAGACAAAGCAAATAGAAGGGGACTTCAGAGTGGGGAGGCGCTAGCAAATGAGAGAAATGGGGGTCTCATGTAGGAGGTGGGGCCTGAACTGAGCTTTGTAGAAAGGACAGGGATTGTCTCCTTTCTGTCTTTTTATCATTAGCAATTAGGTGACACAGTTCCCACCTCCCTTCTCCCTCCTCCCTCCCTCTCTCTTTCCCTCCCTTCCTCCCTCCCTCCCTTCCTCCCTCCCTTTCTTCCTCCGACCCCCCTTCTTCCTCCCTCCCTCTTTCTCTCATTTTCTTCCTCCCCCTCTCCCTTTCTTCCTTCCTTGTGTCTAACACAATGCTTAATAAATGCTCGTTAAGTGATTGATTAATGAAGCTACAGATTCCGCAAGGTGGAGATGAGGATAGAATACATTCCAGGGAGGTAGGAAACAGAATATCAAGTATGAGGGAAAGGAAGGCCCTTTCGATAGAAAGAGAAATCATTTCTCTAAGCCTATAAAGTCAGGTAAAGTAAGTCTATAAGGTAAAGAACTCCATAAAGGTAAGCTGTAACAAGATTTGTGAAGGCCTGTTTAATCCTCAAAGCTATAAAAATGCCACTCACTTCTAAGGTCCCTTTGAGCACTAATATTCCGTGGTTCTACATTTGACTCATCTAAGGGTGGGTTTTTGTTCTCCTAGAAGTGGGTGGAGCAGGAACTAAAAGGCTGGTGAGCAGAGCTGGTTCCTCCCTCTTGGCCAGCTCCCCCCCATATGAGCATTGCCATTGCCAGCTTCTTCCAGGCAGGGCTTTTCCTTTAGTCTGCTCCCTCTGCTTTGTCACTTGGCGGGGGGAGGATGAGCATCCTTTCAGACCCTTTTCCTTGGTACTCTCTCCTCTCTGGGCTCTCTCCCAGCTTTCCTCCTACCTGTCTGACTGCTCCTTCTTTGTCACCTTTGCTGGACCTTCATCCAGGTCATGCCCACTAACTGTTTGCTGTGGGAGTCCTCTTCTGGGCCCTGTCCTGGGCCCTCTTCTCTTCTCCCTCCGTGTTTTTTGTATTTGATGATCTCATCAGCTCCCCTGCCTTCAGTGCTCATCTCTATGCATCCAACTCTCAGATCTACTTGTCCAGGCCTAATCTCTCTCCTGACCTCCATTCTTGTGTCTGGAACTGCAGATTAGACGTCTCAGACTGGATATCCGAAAGTGAACTCATCTTTTTCCCCCCAAACCTTTCCTTCTTCCTAACTTCTCTCTTCCCGAAGGTTACCACCATCCTCCCATTGACTCAGGCTCACAACCTCTCTGTCATCCTCAGCTCCTCACTCTCACCCCACAGAGCCAATCCCCTGTCCTGCCATTTCTACATTGTAACATCTCTCGTAGAGGCCTCCTCTCCTCTCCTCTGGCACCCCAGCCAGCCCTAGGGCAGGCCCTCACCACCCCCCACCGGAACTATTGCAATAGCCTTCTGGGGAGGGGGACTCTGCCTCAGGTCTGTTCCCAGTCCAATCCTTCCTTGGCTCAACTGTCAGACTGATCTTCCTAAAGCCCAGTTCTGTCTGCCTGTCTCTGTTTCTGTCTCTGTGTTTCTGTCTCTGTGTCTCTGTCTCTGTGTGTGTCCCTCTCCTTCTCCCTCCCTGCATCTGTCTGTCTGTCTGTTTCTCTCTAACACACACACACACACACACATACACACACACACACACACACACACACACACACGCACACACACACACAGAGCTTCATCACCTCTCCCCTTTCTACCTTTCTGGTCAGTCTTTTTCTTTCCCCTTCACTCCCCTCCACATACTCTATGTCCCAGTCACGTTGTCCTCCTTGGTGTTCCTTAGACATCACACCCCATCTCCTGACTCGGAGCATTTTCCCTGGCTGCTCCTCATGCCCTGAATACTTCTTCTCCCTCTGTGTCTCCACCTCTGGGCTTCGCTGGTCTCCTTCAATTCTTAGCTGAAACCCACCTTCTGCAGGAAGCCTTTCCCAGTCTTCCTCCATCTTCCTGCCTTCCCTCTGAGAGAATTTATCCCCCAATTTCTCCTGTACATGTCCTCTCCATATGTAGTTGTCTGCACACTGGATCCCCTGTTAGACTGGGAGCTCCTTGAGGGCAGGGGCTGTTCTTGCCTTGCATTCCATCTCCAGTGCTTAGCTCAGAGCCCAGCACAAAATAGGCCCTTGACAAATGCTAGTTGGCTGACTGATTGACCTGCTAGAGGAGGACCAGAGGGAAACCAGAAGTGCCTAAAGGAGCCACCTCCCAGAAAGACCTTCTCTAGTCCATTCACCCCCAGGTGGGCTGCTCTAGACCCAACTATATCAAGGTCATAGTCTAGATTCATTTAGACTTTCTCTCCTTTTGGAAAGCTACAAGTATGGATCAATAAAATCTTTTTTTTTTCTTTCTAGCTTTAAATATCCATGCTGGGACTGTTCCCGGCAGTTAGGAAACTCTTTCTTTGGGCACCTCAGCACCCCTGTTTTTAACACGCAGGAACACACACTAATCACTTTTAAAGAAACTAGTTTCTTTTAGAACCAAAATAGAAAGGAAAAAAAGACCAAAGATTGGGAACCAGCTTCTTGTTCTTTTTGGAGAACAAGGAAGTGGAGAAAGCAGGAAAGAATGGAAGAAGAGGGACCAACCGGCCCCCAAACTGATGTCCCAGAGGCCCCTTTCCCTCACTTCCTGGGCTCATCTCTCTGGCACGAGTGGCTTGAGTAGGAAGGCAATCATGGAGCAGCAATAGGGCCTCCTCCTCCTCCCCTTCTGGACCAGTGCCTCTAACGTCTTGCAGTTATGGTCAGAGCTTGGGCTCAGTGCTTACAATCATTGACTTCTCTTCCCTTTGTGATGGTGCACCTGGTGGTCTAACATTCTCCCTGCCAGTAATGCTGTAATGTTCTATCATTTCCCTAATGCCTGATTTCATGAAAAAGGTGAACAGCAACATAAAGCCACAAATGATGCATGTGGGATGAATGGGAGAGACCGTCCATTTCCTGTCATGTACTAGACCCTACCAGTGCCCTTCCAGGAACGAGAATGTCCTCAGAAGGCCCTGGACAGAGTCTGGGTGCATGGACTCAACCCTTGGCTGTTCTCCCCAGTTGTAACCTATGAGTGGTTTGGCAGTTCAGTGCCAAGATGTACCCAAGGGGACACAAGTAGAACCTGTTTGGCAGATTTCCTTTCCCAAAGGGGAGGATTCCCACTAGAGCATGAGAATTCATACACAGGGGAAAGTACCCCAGCAGCTGGGAACATCTGCAGCCCTGCGACCTCTTCGTGGCAAATTCCCCACCTGATTCCTAATGACTTACCTGTTGTTAACCATAATGTGTCTAGAGGGTCCTAAGGGGATCATTGTTGATTCCAACTCCCAGGAAAGGATTTCCTCCACTATTAACCACCACAAAAATCTGAGTTACTTATTTAAAAAAAATTATGGTCCTGTGATTTCTTCAGTATGGGGAGTTCCCAGTGGGAAAACTCCCTCTACCAATACAGATTGACATCTCCATTGGTAACCATGAAATACCATGAAAACTAGAGGAAGGATGTTAGGTGGAGAAATTATTGGACATGGATGGGAGTGGCAGAGGATGGGAAAGCCAGGGCGGCTTGTGATCTGCCTCGATGGGAAGGAGTACGTCATTAATGAATTCATACAAGTCTATCAAAGTATTCTTGTTAATAAGTATGTCAGCTGCATATAACCTTGGCTCTGTGGTCACATCAACTCCTTCCTGGACCCTGTAATTCAGCCATATTATCTTCCCCCACAATGCTAACAACACCTCTTCTTTCAAAGGAGTCTTAAAAATTAGAGGTCTGCAAGAGTGAAATGAGCTGCCTTGTGCCTCAGGTGAGCTCCCTAAGACTTCAAGCAGAGGCTGATGGACAACCTACCAGGGACAGGTGGAGTAGATTCTACAACAGATGATTTCTAAGGGCCTCTCCCAGTTTAGGATGTTGTAGTGGGAGTTAACAACAGTCAGCTAAGTGGAGTCTAAAGCCTGGCTCTGACTCCTTGCCTTTTCGATCTGAGGTAAGTCATTTCCCCTTTGGTGCCTCTGTAAGATAAAGCAGACCAGACAAATTCTAAGGTTCCTTCTGGTTCTGACATCCTATTATGTTATCCTAGTATGAGGGAGATCTTAGAAATTGGGTTGGGCTGATCAAGACAGATGAGACTTAATCACCCAATCATAAAGTGTGTATTAAGCAACTTGCTCTGTGCCAGTCAATGCTAGCCTATTGAGGTTACAAACATAAGGAATGGAACAATTCCTTCTCTCAAGGAGCTAAAGATAGCCAGGGTCATAGCAGCTGCCATCTTCCCTGTCCTGCAGTAGCAGAGAATGGCCAACAGTAAAGCATTCACACTGTCGCCTGCACCTTCACCCCCAACCCCTTTGCACCATGGCACACACCTTGGCAAGGGTACCGATGAGAGCTCTTCAAGAATTCTCCCACTGAGTGAGGAGAACCAGGAGAACTTAGTACACAGTAACAGCAACATTGTATGATGACTCACTTTGACAGACGTATCTCTGCTTAGTAATGCAAAGATCTAAGATGACTCTAAAAGACTTATGATGGAAAATGCTATCCATATCCAGAGAAAGAACTATAGAGTCTGAATGCATATCGGAACATACTATTTGCTCTCTCTCTGTTTTTTATTTCTTCTTTCTTATAGTTTCTACCATTGGTTCTAATTCTTCTTTACAATATGACTAATGTGAAAATTAATATGAATGAATATATAGAGTCTATATCAAATTACACGCCATCTTGGGTGGGTGGAAGGGAGAGATGGGGAGAATGTTTGGAACTCAAAATCTTATGAAAGTGAATGAAACTAAAAATAAATTAAAAAAAAAGAATTTTCAAAAAAAAAGAATTAAAAAAAAAAGAATTTTCAAAAAAAAAAAGAATTTTCCCACTGGCCGCTGCTTCTTTGGCAGCACACACCAACCAGTCCTGTTAATAATCATTGGCTTTACTCAGAGAGTTTTTCTGTCAACTGTGTTTACTGTTTCCCTGCTTCTTAATACAGAATGCTATTTTTACCCCTTTCATTCTTTTTTTTTTCCAATTTTTAAAAAATTTTATTTAAAGTTTTGAGTTCCAAATTCTACCCCTCCCTCCCCTCCCTGAGGCAGTAAGCAATCAGATATAGGTTATACACGTGCAATTATATAAAATATTTCCATATTAGTCATTTTGTACAAGAAGACTCAAAAGAAAAAAATTAAAGAAAGTGAAAATAACATGCTTCAGTCTGTATTCAGTCAATATAAGTTCTTTCTCTGGAGGTGGATAATATGCTTCATCATGAGTCTTTTGGGATTGTCTTGGATCATCGTATTGCTGAGAATAACTGAGTCATTCACCGCACTTCATTCAACAATATTGCTGTTCCTGTGTTCACTTCACTTTGTATCAGTTCATGTAGATTTTGCCATGTTTCCTGAAATCATCCCGTTCATCATTTCTTATAGCACCATAATATTCCATCACAATCATATGCTACAACTTGTTTAGCCAGTCTCCAATTGATAGACATCTCTTCATTTTCCGATTCTTAGCCGCCACAAAAAGAGCTGCTGAAAATATTTTTGTACAAATAGGTCCCTTCCCTTTTTTTTGGATGTCTTTGGGATACAACCTAACAGTGGTATTGCTGCATCAAAGAGTATGCACAGTTTTATAGCCCTTTGGGCATAGTTCAGAATTGCTCTCCAGAATGGTTGGATCAATTCACCACTCTACCAACAGTGCATTAGTGTCTCAGTTTTCCCATATCCCCTCCAACATCCAACATTTTCCTTTTTTGTCATGTTAGCCACCCTGATAGGTATGAAGTGGTACCTCAAGAGTTGTTTTAATTTGCATTTCTCTAATCAATTTAGAGCATTTTTCATTTGACTATAGATAGCTTTGATTTCTTTGAAAACTGCCTGTTCCTATCCTTCAACCATTTATCAGTTGGAGAATGACTTGTATTTTTATAAATTTGACTCAGCTCTCTATGTATTTGAGAAATGAGGCCTTTATTAGAGATACTTGGAAAAAAAATTTCCCCCAGTTTTCTGCTTTCTTTACAACTTTGGTTGCATTGTTTTTGTTCGTACAAAAGCTTTTTAAATTTTCTTTAATCAAAATGATTTTTTGTAATGCTCTGTATATCTTCTTTGGTCCTAAATACTTCCCTTAGCCATAAATGTGACAGATAAACTATTCCATGATCTCTTAATTTGCTTATGGTATTACCCTTTATAGGTAAATAATGTACCCATTTTGACCTTATCTTGGTACACAGTGTGAGATTTTGGTCCATACCTGGTTTCTGCATGATGTTTTTCCAGTTTTCCCAGTAGTTTTTGTTAAATAATGAGTTTTTGTTCCAAAAACTTGGATCTTTGAGTTTATTATATGCTAGATTACTATGGTCATTTTCTATAATGTAATTTGTACCTAATCCATTCCACTGATCCACCACTCTACTTCTTAGCCAGTATTAGATTGTTCTGATAATTACCATTTTATAACACAGTTTGGAATCTGTTATGCCTCAGCCTTCTTCTTTCACATTTTTTCCCATTGATTTCCTTGATATCCTTGAGTTTTTGTTCTTCCGGGTGAATTTTACTGTTATTTTTTCCAGCTCTATAAAATAATTTTTGATAGTTTAATTGGTATGACAGCAATAAAGAGATTAATTTAGGCAGAATTGTCATTTTTATTATATTGCCTTGGCCTACCCATGAGCAATTGATATTTTTCTAATTGTTTATATCTGACATTATTTGTGTGAAAAAAAGAGAGAGCAATAGATGTGTTCATATAGCTCCTGGTTTTGTTTTGGCAGGTAGACTCGCAAGTATTTTATATTGTCCAAAGGTATTTTGAATGGAATTTCTCTTTCTTTCTCTTGCTGCTAGACTTTGTTGGTAATATAGAGAAATGCTGATGATTTCTGTGGGTTTATTTTGTATCCTGCAACTCTGCCAAAGTTGTTGATAATTTGAGGTAGATTTTTAGTGGATTCTCTAGGATTTTCTAAGGATGACATTGTATCATCTGCAAAGAATAATAGTTTTGTTTCTTTGTTGCCTATTTTAATTCCTTTAATTTCTTTTTCTTCTCTTATTGCTATAGCTAACATTTTGAGAACGGTATTAAATAATAGAGGTGATAATGGGCATCCTTGCCTTACCCCAATTGTCTTGGGAAGACTTCTGACTTCTCCCCATTATAGATAATGCTTGCTGATGTTTTAGATAGATATTACATATCATTTTAAGGTAAGCTCCATTTATTCCTATGCTCTCTAGTGTTTTAAATAGGAATGAGTGCTGTTTTTTGTCAAAGGCTTTTTCTGCATCTATTGAGATGATCATATGATTTCTGTTGGTTTTGTTATTGATATGGTCAATTATGCTGACAGTTTTCCTTGCATTCCTGGTATAAATCCCACCTGGTCATAGTGTGTGATCCTTGTGATTATTGCTATAATCTCTTTGCTAGTATTTTATTTTAAAAATTTGCATCAATATTCATTAGGAAAATTGATCTAGAATTTTCCTTCTCTGTTTTGGCTCTTTCTGGTTAGGGTATTATCACCATGTTTTGAATTGTAAAAGGAATTTAGTAGGACTGCTTCTTTGCCTGTTTTTTCCAGATAGTTTGTACAGTATTGAGATTAATTGTTCTTTAAATGTTTGGTAGAATTCACTTATGAATCCATTTGGCCCTGAGGATTTTTCCTTACGAAGTTCATTACTGACTTGTTCAATTTCTTTTTCTAAGAATGAGTTATTTAAGTATTTTATTTCTTCTTTTGTTAATCTGGATACTTTATATTTTTTATATATTTATCCATCTCACTTAGATTGTCAAATTTATTGGCATATAATTGGGCAAAATAGCTCCTAATGATTATCTTAACTTCCTCTTCATTGGTGGTGAGTTGATCCCTTTCATCTTTTATACTAGTAATTTGGTTTTTTTCTTTTCTTTTTTTAAATCAAATTAACCAATGGTTTGTCTCTTTTATTGGGGTTTTTTCATGAAACCATCTTTAAGTTTTATTTATTAGTTCAATGGTTTTCTTACTTTCAATTTTATTACTCTCTCCTTTGATTTTCAGAATTTCCAATATGTTGTTTAATTGGGGATTTTTAATTTGTCTTTTTTCTACTTTCTTTAACTGCACACTAATTTGTTGATCTGTTTTTTCTCTATTTTATTGATGTAAGCAATTAGAGATAAATTTTCCCATAAGTACAATTTTAGCTGCATCCCATAAATTTTGGTATGTTGTCTCATCATTTTCTTTAATGAAATTATCATTTGTTTCTCTGATTCATTCTTTGACCTGCTTGTTTTTTAGGATTAGATTATTACATTTCCAATTGGTTTTTAATCTCTCCATTGTCCTTTATTCAATATAATTTTGTTTAGATTTATCTAGTTCTGAGAGGGGAAAGTTGAGATCCCCCACTAGTATAAATTTATTATCTATTTCTTCCTGTAACTCATTCAACTTCTCCTTCAAAAATTTAGATACTATACCTTTTGTTGCATATATGTTTAATATTGATATGACTTCGTTATCTATGGTACCTTTCAGCAAGGTATGGTTTCCTTCTTTATCTCTTTTAATTAGATCTATTTTTTGCCTTTGCTTTCTCTGAGATCATGATTGCTATTCCTGTTTTTTTTTCTTCAGTTGAAGCATAATGGATTCTGCTCCAGCACCTTACCTTTACCCTGTACGTACCTGTCTGCTTCAAAAGTGTTTCATGTAAACAATATATTGTAGGATTCTGGTTTTGAATCCATTATGCTATCTACTTCCATTTTATGAGTGAGTTCATCCCATTCACATTTATAGTTATGATAACTAACTGTGTATTTCCCTCCATGCTACTTTTTGCTTGTTTATTCCCCTCTGTCTCTCTTACCCCCCACCCTTTCTTTCCTCACAAAGGTTTTACTTATCACCACTTTTTCCAGTATACCTTCCCTTTTATCAGTCACATTTCCCCTTCTATTATCCCTATCCCTTTTTACTTCCTTATAGGGTAAAATAGATTTCTATGTTCAACTGAGTGTATATGCTATTCTGTCTTCGAGTCAATTTTGATGAAGTAAGGTTTCCCGGGTGTGGGGTTTAGCTCCTGGCCTGTTCCAGGGGTAGGGCCCTGCTGCTGGGTTGCTATAGAAACAGGATCTCTCTGCTAGTAGACCTCAGGGGCAGGGTCTTGTTGTTGGCCAGTCCTGGGGCCAGGCTTCACTACTGGTCAGCAATGGGATCAAGGCCTTGCTGGTGGCTTGTGCTGGGGAGTAGGGTCACTGGGGTGGGGCCTTGCTGTGCTGTGCAGACTGCTCACTTACCTAGGGGGCTGCTGGCTTGCAGGAGGGGGAGGCCCCACTGGTGGATTGCCCCAGGCTTGGAGCTTTGCTCCAGGTTCCCTGCTGTGAGGCTGGCTGCTGCTTCTGCTCTAAGACCTTGTTCTCCTCCCACCCCAGTGAAACAAACCTTTCTTCCTGCACAAGTAAGCTGCTTCTCTGTTCTAGATCAATTCTGAGGTGGTTTTCTCGTTGTTTAGAAGGGAAATTGTGAATTTCCTTAACCTACCATCTTGGCACTGGAAGTATCCAATCCATTCATTCGTAATGAGCCACTATTGTGGATCATAAAATCTGTTGTTTTGAGTTGGGATTGCTCGCTGCCCAGAGCCAGCTGGAGCCCTGTTGATTCCACAGTTTTTAAAAAAATTCTGCAGAAAATAGCATTTAAGAAGTTTCTTAGCCCTCCTAATCTCCCTCCTCCTCCTTTTCCTTCTCTTCCCCTCCATCCCATGAGTGTCCCATGCAAACAGAGAAGCTGCCACAGCGTTTACATCAGCTCTCATCCCTGGATCATTGTGGTTTTCAGTGAGGCTGGAGATGCATGTCTTGCTGGCAAAGGTATGATGGCTGACCAGAGCAACAAAGAAAAGAAAGAATGATGCATCTATTTCAGTGGGCAGAGTGCCATACAGTCTGTATAGCTTTAACATCCCCTACTGGAAGGGAGTCTTCTGGCCCAAGGCCAGTTTTTATGATTGTTGTTACTGTTGAGTTGTTTCAGTCATGTCTGATTCTCTGTATTCCCATTTGGGGGTTTCTTGACAGAGATACTGAATAGTTTGCCATTTCCTTCTCCAGCTCATTTGACAGATGAGGAAACTGAGGCAAATAGAGTGAAGTGACTTGCCCATGGTCTCCCAGCTAGTAAGAATCCAGATTTGAACTCAGGTCTTCCTGACTCTAGGGCTGGCACTCTATCCGTAGTGCCACCTAACTGCACTGTGGCCTCTTGGTATCAAGGCAATATTGAACTCAGTTCCTGGAGAAGACTGAAAGAAAAGGCAACTTTCAGTCCTGAGTAGGATGGGGGAAATAGAGCTTAGAACCCAAAGCAAGAGAGAGTTGAGAGAAGTAGGGTGCAGGGAGATGTTTAGCAGAGTTTTAATTGATGGAGCAGCTTGATTTATTTGAGAACATTGTCTCGTAGATGAAGTTATTGTCCTCCCAACCTTTCTATTTAGCACTCCTTCTGTTCCTTCCTGGACCATATCTTGGGTGTCCTTCCACAAAGCTCTGCTCTCAGTCTTTGTCCTATTCTTACCTAAGGTGTTATTGGCCGATAAGGACTGTGCTCTTCACATTTCTTTAATTTTTAAAAATTTTTATTGACATCTTTTGGCTTTGCATCACCTTCCTTTTTAAATCTCTCTCTCCCTACCTCCTTTGGTATTTGCATTTTAAAAGAGGATTCTTGGAGACCCCCTTCAAAAACAAAAGAATGGATTTCTCATGGAAGAATTGAATGGCTGTACTGATGGAGGCAGTGTGAATTTATTTCCTGGTGGAAATGGAAAGTAAGTTCAGTGGAACACAAGAACTGGTGCTATGTCCTTCCCCAAGTGGTCTTTGTGGGGTGGGGACATTTCCATGGAGGTATAACTTGTGATCTGGTGGATGAATTAGATACATGGAAGGTTAGATAGATGGATGGATGGATAGATAGATGCATGGATGGATGAATAAGTGAATGGATGGATGGGTGGGTGGATGGATGGATAGATGAATGGATGGATAAATGGATGGATGGATGGATGGATGGATGGAACAATGATGAGAGCTCTAAGGTCAAAGTCCATCCACAACCTGCTTTGTATAGATTTGTATTGAGCTCCTAAATCTTAAAACTGAATCGAGACTTTGGAGACATCTGTATCTACTTACATATGTACTTGTCTCCCCCCATTAGAACGTAAGCTTCTTGAGGACAGGAAGTGTTTTATTCTTTATACTTGTATCCCCAACACCTAGAATGGTGCTTGGTGCACAGAAGGTGCTTAATAAGTGCTTGTTGGCTAATCAGCTGGTGTAGTGTATTTAAATTGTGGGCATAGCTTATTGCTACTTCTCCTTCCTGAAGGTGGATGCCTAAGGAGACTTTAGGACCATGATCATGGTCATTCATAAGACCAGCTCCATTATAGAGTCTCACACCACCTCTCCACACTTTGTGTCCCCTGTCCTGGTATTTGACCCATTAGAAACACCATTATTGTGACGCTGACATCTTTAAAAGTTGATAATAGTAGTAATAAAAAAAGTAACAGCAGCAACTGATGGTTATTCTGGACTATGCCGCCTACATCTGGCCATCATCTCTACCCAGTCTCCTTTCCTCCCCCCCCCCCCATCCCCTAGAGCCCTAGATTCTGCCCTCAAGACTGTCCTGGGTTCTGGTAGGTGAGCTTTTGCCTTATCTTGCCCAGACCCAAGCCTTCACCTCACTTTCTAGCTACCAGCTCCAAACCATGACACCATAGCACAACCAGTCCCCTTCCATTAGGCTCCTTTATGGCTTATCTTCTTCCATTCGAATGTAATCTCCTTGAGGACAGGGACTGCCTTGCTTGCTGGTATTCATATACTCAATGCTTAGCTTGTGGTAAGCACTTAATGAATATTTGCTCTATCCATCCATCTAGCCATCCATCCATCTGTCCCTCTATCCATCCATCCATCTACATCTATAGGCACATCTGTCTGTCTATCCATCTGTTCCTCTGTCCATTCATCCTCCTTTCTATTTATCTGTGTGGCCTTTGGCAAATCACTTAATCCTCCTGGGCTTCAGTTTTCCCATCTGCAAAATTAGGTGATTGGACTAGAATGATCTCCAAGGTCCCTCCAAGGTCCCTCCCAGCTCTGAATCCTGTGATCCTATGATCTCATTTCCAAAGTGTATTACATCCATTATCTCATTTGAACCAGACTAGAAACTCCCCCAGGCTGTGAATGGTATCTTCTGTTTCTGCTATGATTCCCTCCCTAGTGCATCTTACTGTGTAGTCTGTTCATTCGGTAAATAGATGTTGGCTTTCAAATTCGAGCTGACATGATCACCCCCTCTGCATAATAAGATTTGTTATGGCTTCCATTACTCTCTTTCCTAATTTTTGCTCCGTATATGCACCTGTAGCCCCTGAGAACTATAATTAAAATCCTTCTAACCTCAAATGCCCAATGATCATCCAAGATAACCAATTATCACCCTTGTCCTTGAAAAGATCTGAGCCAGAAAGCAGAAAGTTTAGCTAAGAGGGAAAAGAGAAACTATACTTTGTCTGGTGGCTTGTAGATGTCTAAGAGGGGATGCCATTGGTTCTGAGAGGGTATGCCACTGGTCCTCCTTATTGAGCCAGAGGGCTGGAAGAAATGAGCCTTCATGACCCCTCCTAAGTCAAGTGCACACAGTATGACTGCCTTGGTTCATAGGAACTTGAAGACACCACAGAGATTCTCTAGCCTAACCTCCATTTTACAGAAGGAGAAACAGGATCGTGGAAGTTAAAGGAGAAGCAGATCTGGGATTTGAACCCAAGTTCTCTGACTCCAACCCAGGACCCTTTCTCCTATTTGATTTGAATTCCCAGGATTCCTGGCATGTGTGCCCATATTTGAATACAAAACACAAATTCCAAAATCAAGTTGGATTAGTACTATGATTATTTTAATTATCTTCTGTATCTGGATTCGATTATGGATCTTTACTATTAGGAGTTTATCAGGAGTCTGAGCACGTGACTGGGAACATCACAGAAAATTATTTAATAAAAATCTCTTAGCATTTTCTGGGACCTGGGGCTGGTCCTGTGATTAAGGTACTGGCCTCAATACTGGCTGTGGCAGGCAGCTGGATTAAGAGACCTCAGGGTTCATTGCTGTGGTTCTATGAATATTTTATCTCTGAAAAAAAAGTCATCTTCTTAACACAGAATAAAGATACAAGTTCTCTTTGCACCAGATGATAGGGGAAAACTCAGAAGCAGATTGAGTCCAAGGTCACCTTGGCTGCACAGTGTCACTGTGAGTCCTGCGGTGAGTTCCCATTTTGTGGGACTCACCCAGAGCAGAGCACTATGGGGTGCAGAGAACAGGCAGCTGCCCTGTTTGCCTGGTTCCCAGCAGTGAGACTGAGCCTCTGGCCGCCTGACCCAGGAATCTAGAGACGGACTTTGGAGTCCCATAGTCCTCATTTTGACCTTTCCCCATCACTCTTCTACAAGTTCTAGGAAGAGCTTTCTTGGCTGTCTTCTTCTGCTCCCTTCTTTCGTGGGCCCCTTGGCAGCCTCGCTGGCTTGGTGCGTGGATGGGGTGTGTTGTGACATACCATCCCCCGTTTTCAAAGACTCAATGAGAACAAAAGCCTCCATTGTGCCAAGTGACAGCACCCACATGGAAAGACTTGGCGGAGACCCGTGCCTTGGATGCCCACCTCCGCCATCAGCCAGACATTTAATCGCCATCACTTGGAAAACTGTCTTAGGGGAACAAGGGAGTGATTACAAAATGGTGATTGATTCATCTGTTTGAAAAGAAAAAGAAAATGGGTCAGAATCATGCATTGGCATGTGTGGGTGGGGAGTCCTCGATTTAGTCAGAAGACTAGATTTCCAATCCTGACCTTTGTGATCTTGGCTCAATCACTTCCCACTCTGGACCTCAGTGTCCTCAAGCAAACTGGATTAACCGACCTTGATGATCTCTTTTGTCTCTAAATCCTATGACTCTGACTTTGAATCCCACATGAGCTTCTCCTTACTATACTCACAACTTTGGGAAAATATCCTTTTCTCACACACACACACACACACACACACACACACACACACACACACACACACACACACACACACTCTCCAGGCCTGTTTTCTCAACAATAAATTGAAGGGACTGGACTAGGTAGTCTATCTCAAAATCTATGATACTACAACTCTGATTTAGAATCCTAATTCTGCTGCATACTAGGCTTGTGACCCTGCCAAGTGGCTTCTCTCTAGGCCTCAGTTTCCTCATTGGTAAACCAAGGGATTGAATTAGATAATCCCTAAGGTCTCTTCCAGATTGAAATTGATAAATCTGTCTTCCCGTGAACCTTGTATCTCAGGTTTGTCAGTAGCATAGAACAATGTAGCATCAAGGTTTCAGGTCTGGTCTAGGTGGCCCTCATTTGGTTTTTATTATATGTATTCTGAGGGACTATAAACGTGACCATTGGCAAACATAGATATTCAAATATAGTAATATGGACAAGGGAAATTGTGCAGAAAACCTTCCTACTTTTTTTTTTGCTACCTACTTTTAAAAAACTAATGTGTACATTCATTTTAATGAGATAGGGCCCCAAACTGTCCTCTGTTTCCTGGCAGTTCCTTCATTTGACAGAGAAGGAATCTGAGCACCCCCACCCACCTAATACCTCCCCTGCCCTGGGAGTTCCCAGCTGAGCCAGGACCAGAAACGTGGGATGGGGAGAGAGCTCTGGAAGTGGAGTTGGAGGGCCAGGATTCAAATCCTGATTCTACCACTTATAGCTTGTGTGACCTTGGACAAGTCAGTGAAATGAGAAGGTTGGACTAACTCACCTCCATGTTCCAGCTCTGGATCTGTGATTCTCTGAGCTACTTTTCTTCTTTGGGCCTCAGTTTCCTCATCTGTAAAACGAGAGACAACATGATAGTTGGGAAGTGCTTTTCAAACCTTAAACCACTGCATAAATGCTGACTGGCTCTAAGATTACTTAGGGATTGTCCTCCTTCTATTTTCTTTTCACCTGTAAATTTCTTACTCATCCTCAAATGTATTTTCTCAACATAATTTATATATCTATAGTTTATATAGCACATTGTATTATAAATATATTAATAATATGGTAACACATTATAGCATATATGTTATATATAATATAGCATGTAATACCATAGCCAATTATAAATATAAAGTTTTATAATGTCATATAAATATAGCTATAATATGCTATTATGTTATAAATATATTTCTATTTTGAACATAATATACAGCAAACACAAAGTACATTTGCATATATGTTGTAGAACAGGGGGGATAAAAGAAGATGAAACTTAAACACCAGTTATATCTTCTGTATAGCTGCCTTTTCTTTTGATGGTTACATAATAACTTTGACCTGTTGCTTTCAAAGCTGGCTGGCCTGTCTGGGCTCCTTTCTTGCCTTCTACTCATCTTTCTTGCCCAACTCATATGCGATCTTTGCCTCCTCAGGCAACCAGCCATGATATCCACTCTGTCTAGAATAATCCCCCTTGATTTGAAGCCCAGTGAGAGCAGAGACTACATGGTGTTTCAACTTCATATCTCCTTTAGCCCCTAATATTCTGCATATAGTAGGCATTTAATGTTTGTGGAAGGAGGGGAAGGAGGGGAAGGAAGGAAAGGAAGGAGGGAGGGAGGGAAGAAAGAAGGAAAGATTGAAAGGAAGGAGAAGGGGAGGGAGGGAGGAAGGAAGGAAGGAGGGGAGGGAAGGAAGAAGGAAGGGAGGGAGGGAAGAAGGAAGGAAGGGAGGGAGGGAGGGAGGAAGGAAGGGAAGGAGGGAGGAAAGAAGGAAAGATTGGAAAAAAGGAGAAAGGGAGAGAGGAAGGAAGGAAGGGAGGGAGGGAGGGAGGATATTATTTTGGAAAGAATATTAACTGAAGTCAGGCGATCTGAGTTCAAATCTCTCAATTACAACCTATAGACCTTGAGCAAATCACATAACCTCGTGGGGCCTCTGTTTTCTCATCTCTGGAATGAAAGGGCTTGCCTGGATGACATCAGAGGTCCTTTCCAGCTGGAGATCTGTGAGCCTATAAATCACAGTGATCCTATAACCTCATCTATAAAATGGGTCTTAGTTACGTCATCTGTAAAATGGAGGCATGAGGGGCTGAGATGGGTCCAGCACACAGCTGAGGTCTCTTCCAGCTCCAGGTGCTGCAGAAGAGACGAGGATGGTGGGCAGATGGGCAGGATGGCTCAAGTCCTCCCTCTTGCCACCTTCCCCCTCTTCTACGAAAGTTCCGAATGGAATAATACATACATTTTATGTAAATGAAAATAAAATTTGAGAAATCTCCGGCTCCTTTGAGAATTTCAGTCCCCTGGGGATGGTGCAGAACTTGGACTGAGATTTGTTGCTGGAGGAAGGAGGGAGCGAGGGAGCCAGAGGGAAAGACTCTGCCGCCATCTTAATTAACATATCAAAGGGGTGTTTGGCAGCAGCTCCTCAGACACTTTCCCTCTTCCCTGGTTCACACCAGCAAATGTTCACATTCCTGCTTGTGATGTGACTGGCACCAGACCACAGCCCCTCTTGGGGGCCTTCATCAGATGCCAGTTGAGGGAAGGTGGTGGCTGCGGCCTGGAATATTGACATGCCAGTATCAGCCTCAGAGGCCCTTGGAGAAGGATTCCCTGGCACTGGCCTGGTTGGAGGAGTTCAGCCAAGTCGCTGTTCCTCCCAGCTCTTAAATCAGCCCACATCCTTCCACCTTGGCCAGGGCCTTGGGTTAATCTTGGCTTTTGGCAGGAGGGATCTTCTATTCCTAGCTTAGTTAGTAGCTGGCATTAGCATGAGTAAGGTCAAATGTTCAATGCCTGACAAGACTGCCTTAATTTTGCTCTTCTCTTTGGCTACAGACTGTGCCCCTGACATTTTGGATTATAGCATCATTGGGATCAAATATTTAGATCTGGAAAGGCCCTAAGAAGTCATTGAATCCAATTTCCTCTTTTTATAGATGAGGAAATGGAGGCCTGAGGAGAGGGAATGATTTGTTTGTTGTCACACAGATGGTATCTGACACAGAATTTGAACCCACATTTTCCTTACTCCCTATCCACTATACTGTGTTGCCCCTCAGAAGACACTTGCCCAAGATCCCACAGGTGTGGGATTTGAAGAGCTGAGATTTGAACCCAGAATCTCTGACTTTAAATCCAATGCTTGCCTTAGTCACAGGATAGTCATGTTTAGTTCAGGAGTGTCAGATATTAAAATGCACATTTTCTACAATGACTAAAAAGATCACAGATTCTAGGATTCAATGTCAAGGAGCCCAAGGATTTAATATAAGTCGTTTTGCTCAAGTCTTCCCAAATACCTGAGCATTCGCTCATGGTGGAGTGTGGGTGTGGCAAGGTCCATACTTCAGAGTAGTCATCAGATGTGCACTGCTTGGATGCCAGGGCCGTTGGACGTTAACTAGGAGAAAAAGGGCTGCCTACCTGGGGGAGGAAAGCAGGGGCTTAGGAAATGTCCGTGACAAGGAGAAAAGGCATAATAATAGGGAGTTTGGTGAGCTTGAGAGGGATGACTAGTTCTGTTTTCAGCAAATGTATCAAGCCCCTTATTAGGCAACTGGAAAATAGGGAAGTAGGAAAAGAAGCAGATAAAGCACAAGTCCTGTCCTGGAAGAGTTTACAAATGGGTTGTTTAAAAAAAAAAAACAACAGACAAAGAAACAAACAAGACACAAATCTAATGTGGAGGAGAGAGCACTGAACTTGGAGCTAGGAAATGAGAAAGGAAGGGGAAAAAATAGGAGAGAAAGAAAAAAGAAAAGAAGAGGGAGGGAAGAGAGGAGTATAATACAATGACAAAAGCACTGACATTAGAGTCAGAGCACCAGCAATACAGTGATCCAGGACAGTCTCAAAGAACTAATGATGAAGCCCATACTATGGCTTCCAGAGAAAGAACTGATGTTGATTGAATACAGACTGTAGCATGCTATTTTTCTCTTTCTTTCTTTCTTCCTTCCTTCCTTCGTTTCTTCCTTCCTTCCTTCCTTTCTTCTTTCCTTCCTTCCTTTCTTCCTTCCTTCCTTTATTTCTTTCTCTCTTTCGTTCTTTTATTTGAGTCTTCTTGTACAAAATAGAAATGTTTTACATAATTGCACATGTATAACCTATAGCTGATTGCCTAACATCTCAGGGAGGGGAGAGGGGAAGGAAGAAGGGAGAGAGAATTTAGAACAAAAACTTTAAATAAAATTTTAAAAAAATTTTTTAAAATATGAGTCAAAGCGACTGGGTTCAAAACCTGCCTACTGCTTACCACCTATGTGACCCCTGCACAAATCACTTAACCTCCCTGGACCTCAGTTTCCTCATCTGTAAAATGAAAGGGTAGCCTATGAAGTCCCTTCAAGATCTACAAGTATTATCCTATGAATCCTTCCTGTAACACTTACTAACTGTGTGACTCTGGGAAAGTCTCTGAAACCTTCCAAGCATCAGTTTCTTCATCTGCAAAATGGGTATAATTATATGTATACTATCTCTTGCAAGGATAGAATCTTGTAAAAGTTAAATCTCTACTCCTTCATTAATTAAAGATATTTAAAGGCAATAGAAAGCGGTTTGGTACAACTGATAGACCCAGAAAGGCTTGGATTCTAAGACCTATCTCTGACCACATGACCCTTGGCAAGTCAGTTACCCTTTCCATGCCCCCAGAAAATGCTCTTAGACTGTAAGTTGCAGAGCAGATTCTGATCTTGAGCTTTAGAGAGGATTCCCCTTGACAGAAATTCCCTGCGCCAGTGAAACCACATCTAGTCCTGCCCCCTTGCCCACTCCCCCAACACATCAGTAAGGTCAGAGTGCTGAAGGAGACATGCTAGTTATAGGAGAATACAAGAGTGGTGGGGCTCCTCAGGGAAAACCTCCTGGCCAGGGTGAGCATTAATTGAGCGAGAGGTGGTAGAAATAAAATGGAAGAGGTTAAGATTTCTTGAAAATTTCCATAAGGCTTAGGAAAAATCATTGCAAGGCAGATTTTCTTTAAGAAATGAAACAAAGAAATCCCTTCCCCTCCCCTCCCACAACAAACTAATTTTCCTCTGCTCTTTGAGGTAATTGCTACACACTAGAAATGCTTGCCCGATGTCCTCAGCATGAGAGCTAATTGACAAGCCCCACCCCAGGGATGGAGACAGCAACCTCTTGTACTCCGAGGCCTAATTGCCTGCTGCTTCCTCCTCCACTGTCCCTGCCCCTCATCTTGTTATGTGGCTATGGCTCGGAGCTTTCCCAACCATCATCCCTGAGGAGCAGAAGGGACTCATTATCTGCAGCATCTGGGATAGGTGCACATC
The DNA here is from genome assembly GCA_028627135.1 of Pseudochirops cupreus. Classification (NCBI taxonomy): domain Eukaryota; kingdom Metazoa; phylum Chordata; class Mammalia; order Diprotodontia; family Pseudocheiridae; genus Pseudochirops; species Pseudochirops cupreus. The sequence goes on from CM053584.1 coordinate 369,326,958, forward strand.
TGGGCACAACTGTCCCCTCTTATTAAGACGAGTGAAAATGACAGTCCCTCCCCCGTTGAGTGGAGTGTCTAGGCAGCCAGGCTGGGACTTGGGGAGTCCCCATTTATGGGTCCACATACATGGTCAGGTCTTCAAAGACACGGAACCTAGGAAGGACTGTTGGCCAAGGAGTGGGTGCCAGAGGACAGCCTGGGTCAGGTGGTCCCCCTTTCTGAAGTCTCAAAGTAATAGAAAGGATGGTATGACCCCTCATTAAATGAGTCAAACCCACTCATTTAAAAAATCTTTATTTTTTTTTAATTAACAGGCTTTTGTTTTCTTTCCCTCCCATCCATCCAAGCACTAATTAAAAGGAAAAAAAGGGGGAAATAAAATATGTATAACCAAGAAAAACCAGTCCCAACTTTGGCCACGTCCAAAAATGTGCATCTTGCTCTTGATCCGAAATCAGTTACCTCCCTGTCAGAAGGTGGGGAATGGACTTCATCATCAGTCCTCTAGAATTAGTGAGCCACTGTTTTACAGATGAGGACACTGAGGCTGAGGAAAGTCAAGCAGATAGTAAGTGTTGGAGCCCAGATTTGAACCTGGGTCCTGTGGCTTTGAATCATTATACTGCACAGTCTGTGTGGTCCTGTCATGTGACTCCCCCTATTGTTTCAACTTCTTCTGATTTAGGTTAGGCCCTGACACAGAATCCTAGGGTTACAGCTACAAGGAACTTAAGAGGATCTAAAGTCTACCTCCTGTCACCATTTGACAGATGCACATACTAAAGGAGGTCTAAGTAACTTGCTCATAGTCCCCCAAGCAGAACCCTGCCTCCAATGCCTGTGTCCTTTCCACTGTGACCTACTTCATGAAGTCACAGTCTGGCTCCCAAGCAAACCTCTAGAGATAGCAGTGCTGAGCCCATTCCATTTGTTATCTCTTGCCAGGAGACCTCCTGACTATCACAGGATCATTTCTGACCTCTGCTAGCTTGGGCAGTAGTGTGGGTCTCCTGATGTCATGCAGCAAGCATGGAGTATATAGCATCCGAGGCTATTTGAAGGGAGGTGAGATTCTATGGTCTGGATTTCCCAGACTGGGGGCAGGGAGGGGCAAGACAGCCTCCCTACACCAGCTAGGGGCAACCTCAGGAATTATCCACACTGCAGGGGCTCACTTAAGGGGCTCAGGCTGCTGTGGTTTCAGAATCTCCCTGCAATCTGGGAAAAGGCACATTGTCTACCCCCAACCTCAGTCGTTTCTGAATATATGTCCCCTGCCTTCTTGAGAAAATGACCCCCTCACCTCCAACCAAGAGAAAAGGACCCAAGATAGAGGGAGGAAGCCCAGAGGAGAGATCCATGGACCAATGAAGTTATAAGGGACATCCCCTGCCTCAAGGACATGGTGTACTTCCCATAAAAGCAAAGGGACAGCTTGGTGACAAAGGTTTCTTTTGTTTTATTCCTGCTAGAAAGCCTCAGTGATCATTTCCAAGGGAGAAATGACAGGGAGAGGACATAGCAATGATGTGACATTAACCCCCTGCCCCCTTCCCAGGATGAGAGCCCTTCCCCCAAGCCAGCCTGGCGTCTCCTTCTTCTGGAGCCCTGCCTATGCTCCTCCCTCATTCGCTCTACTTCTCCTCCCTCCTAGAAAGGACATTCCCACCTCCCACCCCAGATTCTCCCGGTATCTGTGGAAGTCTTGTACCACCTGTTTGTTATTTGGGAAGTAAATGAACGATTTCTGAGGCTGGGGATTATGCCTTTATCAATTTCCCTGGTGCAGTAGAAAGCGCTCTGGTTTGGGGGTTCAAATCCCTCAATACCCTTGAGACCTTAGGCAAATCATTTCACTTCCCTGGGTCTCAGTTTCCCCATCTGTAAAATGAAGGGATTGAACTAGACAACCTGTGAGGTCCCTTCTGGTCCTATACCTAGGAGTCTGTGATTCCTGCCCAAACTGGAAGAAAGATTTGAGATTCGAACTCCCTTTGAAAGATGAGTGAGATTGCCATGGGAACCATGGGAAAGGTCATTCCAAGAGAGGGGAAGGGGAGAAGAGGAAAAGGCATTTATTAAGCATCTACTATATGCCCGGTACATGCTAAGTGCTTTATGTATATTCTCTCCTTGGAGAGGCGAGAGGTCTGGGCACAAGAAGGAATGTACATGATGTTTAGACAACAATGGGTAGTCCAGTTGGTTTGAAGGGAGGGGTTTAAACTGGGAGAATAGGAAGACAGAAGACCAAAGGCATAGGTAGAAGCCAGATTGTAGCAGGGAACCTAGACTATACTGTCAAGGAATCCATGAACTTAGACCATCAAGCCAAGGCTTACATTTGCCAATAAATAATAGGAAGTTATTAAAGGGTTTTGAGCAGAGGAGCAACCAGGTCAAAGCAATATTGTCAATGAGGGATTAGACTAGCTGACTTCTAACTAGTCCTTGTAATTCTGAATCAATGATGCTAGCTGTGTGACCCTGGTCAGGTCACTTCACTTCTCTGGGATTCGGTTTCCTTGTCTGTAAAATTAAGGATTTAGACTAATTAAGTCTCTTCCAGTTCCACAGCTAATGAACCTCTTAAGGGCTCTAATGGACAGAGCAGAGCCTCAGCAGGTCTTCATTCCATAGCTCCCTCCTTGGACTCTCTTCCCACCCCGTTGCCTGGTCAGAATTTGCTAGAATTACCTCCTTCCAGCCTCCCACCTTGGGGTGCTGAGAGGAGCCACCAGCCAGTCTAGGGAAGGCGCCTTCCAGACTGAGCACCCATGGAAGCAGTAACAGGCTGGGCTGAGCCAGCCGAGCTTCCCAGGGAGGTCCCTGTGGCACCCAGCTTGCAGCAGCCTCCTCTCTTTTGGTGGGTAAACAGAGATGGCCTCAGCTGACCCAGCCAGACTTTGGCAAGCTGCTCAGTCTGTCTTTCAGATATTGACAGAGCTGTCCAGGAAGCTTGGGCCATGGACTCTTGTCATTGTGTTTTTCTCTCTGGGGTACTGGCTGTTTCCCAGTGGGCTATCATCAGGGGAGATTATTGTGACCTTGTAGCCAAAGGGGCCCCCCACTCTGACTCAGGTCTTACCAGCTCCCCTCCTCACCGTCCTCACTTTCCAGAGAATATGGATTATCCACACGTTGCTCCCATTTTGATTGGCTAACCACTAACATTCATGGAATGTCAGAACTGGAATTGACTTTGAACATTATGGACTCTATTACCAACTCTCTATACAAAAGGAAACTGGACTCCAAGGGAAGGAAAATGAATTTGCCTAAGGCCAAGCAGGGAGCTAGTAGCCTAGTCAGGACTGGATTCCCACAGACAGGAAAAGTGAGAAAGAGATTTCTCTTCCTCAGGCAGTACAGTCCCCAAAGGTCAGAGCTCAGGACAGGCAAAGGATCACTTCCAACTTGGAAAGGTCTGTGATCTTTCTGGAATGGGCACTCCCTCCTGTGACCAAAAGATTAATTAATCCCCTAATGGCCAATGATCTGGTGATGAGTGTCTGAATTTAACTGGACTGGACCTCAAAAGGCAGACACACAGTCCCCTATCAGGTCTCAGTTCAAAGCCTTTGTACTTGGACGGGACTTGTCAGAACTTGTATTCTATCAGCATAACCTTGAGGAACCCAAGGTCTCCTCCCCTCTGAGTCTGCATTGGAATAAGGACTCTTCCCAAGAAACTAAAGCCAGAACCTACTATTCCTGAAGTCCTCTGCCCTTTAGGCTAACTTGAATACTGAACTTTGAGTCAGGGAGACTTGACTTCAAATCCCACCTTAGATACTTACTGACTGTGTGATACTGGAACTCATCTCACCTCTTTGAGCCTCCTTCCTCATCTATAAAATGGATGTGATAAAATCTACAATATTTACCTCACTAGGTGGTGGTGAGGAGCAAATAAGATCATGCATTTAGAAACCTTAAAGGTTCATGACATAAATGTCAGTTATTATTGTTGATCATTTTTATTCTCCTTCTTGTCCTCTTACATTCAAAGTGGACCAGATAGAAACAGTCCTGGGACAAATTACCACCCCTATTGCTTTTTACAATTGAATAAAAGCACTGGGCTATGAGCTTATTTCAATCAATCACCTGATAAATAAACATTTATTAAGTACCTACTATGCATCAGACATTGTGCTAACACGGGGGATACAAAAAGAGGCAAAAGACAGACCTTGCCTTCAAGGAGCTTATAATCTAATGGGAGAGACAACATGCAAACAAATATGTACAAAGCGAGTTATATACAAGATAAACAGGAAATAAGAGAGAAGGCGCTAGAAGTAAGAGGAGTTGGGAAAGATTTCTGAGGCCTTATTTTCTGCAGAATCATGGAAAACAACTTTGGGACAAGTCCAGGAGTAAACAGGATGATGGGGATGATATGCATCTATTCCCACATAGTTTTGATCTCTTCCAGTCAATAGGACTCTATGTTTTGAGAGTTTCTCATTACACATAGTTTGTAGTTTACATCCATGTTGACTTCCACTAAAAACATCACCCTTAAATTACTTAACACAGGTCAACGAACCACTGCAAGCAATGATTTCATTTCTGATAATGCTTCTATTCCAAGAGTCCGTTTGTTAAGTTCTCAAGAGTATTTGGGAGTTTGCATTTCTGTTATGGGAATTTATCATCTCCTAGTTTATAAGGAACAGCAGATTCCTGGTGTATGATTCTGATCATGTCCTTCTTTTTAAGTATCTGGTAGGTATTAAGTCTTCTCAGCCTGAGGTGATATGTTGCATGAATTCTGCTGTTTCCTTATAAAACCTGAATTTTTAAAAATAGTTATAGTAATTATTATTATTAGCTAAGAAAAACAAATCTTAAGAGCCTAGTTCCAGTCACATTCCATTCTCTCTGCCTCGCTGTTAACCAGTCCTTCTTCTAACGTCCCTTCTGAGACACTCATTCCCAGTCCCCACCTACTTCCTCTTCTTTACCTTGACTCAAACTGACTTGACTATGTGCTTCTCTCACCCACCATTGCTTTCAAATGTGGATTTCTCCAGGTATCCAGTCTTCTGATTGACTGCCAAAGAACCAATCCTGGTCAGCTTATCAGACTATACTTCTCAGTCAGAACCTAACCTCTGTCTTTTCTATAGCATCATCTCCCTAAAGGTATACAGTAAGGAGATGGAGAGCAGGCTAGAGACTTCTTGGGGTCAAAATTGAGATAACTTGCCTTCTTTCAGACTCCAGTATCATATTCTGTAATAGAGATGATCTGGAACACAAGTAGAACCAAGAATGGTCCTGAGAACAAGAAGTAGTATCAGATTGGATCTTAGGGAGAGTCAGCCATGCATTGGACTTACCTCCCCGGCTAGAGCCTGGGACAGAAACTTGGGGAAGAAAGTAAAGGTAGCAAGTGGCCTAGTACAAAGGATGGTTAAAAATTAGATACATCCAAGAACCATCATGAGCAATTCCAGGGCCCTAAATGAGCACCATAAAGCAGATAGGGAATCCTAGGACCTTCCTCATGGGGAAGAGAGAGTGAGACACAGAGAGCAAAGGGAAAGCATAACACCTAGTAACTCCTATTTTAACCAGTTATTCTTGTTAACCAGGTGGAGTAAGTTCAGTTTTTTTCTGCCTGCTGAGGTGCTAGCCACTGATAGGACAGATGTTACTGCTGTCCTTTTAAATTTGACACCCTAGGTCAAAGCACTGGCCATCCCATCCTAGCTACATCTCTGGTTCACAAATAAATCATGTTTTTCCTGGCCCTGGTTTGTACAAAACCTGAATGTGGCTTATACTAATACTCTTAGTAGGAGAATAACAGTGGAAGTGACTATAATATGCAATGAGTAGAGCACCAACCCTGGAGTCAGGAGGACCTGAGTTCAAATCTGGCCTTAGACACTTGACACATTTACTAGCTGTGTGACTTTGGGCAAGTCACTTAACCCCAATTGCCCTCCAAAAACCAAATAAAAAATTTAAAAAATAAGTGACTATAATAATTCACATTTCTCCATGATTGAGATATATCACATAGTGCTTTTCTCTTCAGCAACCTGAGAGACAATGGGGTATGGTAGGAGGAGTGTTGGGCTTAACATTAGGAGAGACTTGGGTTCAAATCTCTGCTCTTGGTTTCATTTTCCTTGTCTAGAAAGTGAGATGTTTGAACTAGATGGTTTCTGAGATCCTGTGTTATATACAAACTCTCTGGGCCTCAGTTTCCTCATGTGTAAAGTGAAGAGTTAGACTAGATTGCCCCTAAAGTACCTTCTGCTTTTAAATCTCAGATCCTAAATCACTTAACTTCCCTATTTTTTCTGTAAAATGAAAGATTTTGACTAGGTCCCTTCTCTGAGGTCCCTTCTGGGTCACCATCTATGATTCTAAGGTATATGGGCTTTGGTTTCCCTGTGTGTAAAATGAGGGTTCAGGCCAGATGGGCTTTGAGGTCCCTCCCAGATCTACATTTATGATCCTGTCACTATGGGCTCATTTTGTGTAATTATGTTTTGGTGCATTCTACCGTTAGATGGCACTAGGTAGATCACTGGGGTTGGAGTCAGCAAGACCTGAGTTTGAATCCTGTCACTGTCACTTACTATCTGTATGACCCTGAGCAGGTCACTTAAACTCTCTCAACCTCAGTCATCTGTAAAATGAGCATCATAGTAGCTCCTGGCTCCTAGGATTGTTGTGTGAGTCAAATGAAATCACACAGGCATAGTAAACCTGAAAGTGCCATATCAGTGCTAGTTATTATCATCATGATTATTATTTTCCTTTCTAAGTAATCTCATTTTAGAGGCCCAGCCTCTTGTCCTGGACAGCATATATGCTCACCATTATAGAATTACTTTTCATAAATATACCTGTTTTGATGCAGGGCAGCTAGGAGGCGCTGCAGTGGATAGAGCATCAGGCCCAGAGTCAGGAAGACTCTTCTTCCTGAGTTCAAATCTGACCTCAGACACTTATTAGCTGTGTGACCCTGGGAAAGTCACTTAACTCTGCCTCAGTTTCCTCATCTGTAAAATAATCTGGAGAAGGAAATGACAAATTGCTCCAGTATCTTTGCCAAGAAAACCACAAATGGGATCATGAAGACACAACTCAATAAAGACTAAACAACAACAAGAACAGTTTTTAATGCTGGAAAACTCTACTCCGTGTGATGAGGTGGAAGTATTGATTTAGAGTTCCCTAAGGTGGAGTAGGTTCAAAATCAAAAGTACCAGTGAGTGGAGAGGCATGAATGTATTGTAGTTGTCCCAGCTCTATCCTGAGCCACCAAGTCAGCATCATGGGTGATGGAGCAGAGCCTGTCTTAAGACCAAGGAGTTATGAATTAGGAGTCAAGAACTCTGAGTTTCAGTCTGGGCCTGGGTCATTCAGCAGCTGTGTGGCCTTAGAAAAGTCTCTTCATTTCTCTGGGCCCTGTTCAGACCTTGTCTGTAGAGCTATGCCCTTCTCTAGGTTTTGTGTTTCTGAAAAGGTATTGAAAAGCCAAAAAAGCCATGTCTTATCAATCCCTTTGGGCCTATTTTACTCATCTGGAAAATGAAAGTATTGGATTAAATGAACCCAAAGCTCCTTTGTATCAAATGATACAGAGCTCACTTGGGTGACTAAAAGGATGATAATCTCAATAGAGATAGGAAGTTTGGATACAAGATAGGTCTAGAAACATGAAATGAATCAAGTCAGTAAGCATTTATCAAGCACCTACTATATACCAGGCACTGTGTGTAATAGTAACCTTAAATTCATGCTGAGTTGGGGAAGGGTCATAGGGTTAGACCTAGAAGGACCTTACAGGAAAATGAGTCAATCCCCTAATTTTACATATGAGGAAAACAAGGCCCAAACACTCTCTGAAGCAGGATTTGAACCAGAGTCTTCTTGACTCCAAATCTAGGACTCAACCCACCACGCCACCTAGCGGTGGTTCCTTCCTAGAGTTGCCTTCTCTCTACCAACAGACCTGCCTCTTCCTTCTCCCCTGACTCAGCCTCTAAGCCTGCAGCATCTGTGAGCTCAGTTGGACCACTAGAGACGAGGGATTGCTGGCAAGAGCTCCAGTGGTTGTGTGTTTGGGGAACCAAGGAGGAAGCTAGAAATAACTCAGGTCAACAAACAAGCCTCTAACCTGGCTTGATTCAGGCTCCTACTGTGTGAGCTGTATATGATGGTGGTGGTGGTGCTGGTGGTGCTGAAGGGGACAGCTCCCTAGTAGGACACTGCCTACAATGCCAGTGTCTTTCTTAACCTCTTCTTTCCCCCTTGAGATGGGCAGAGACTAATCAGGAAATATCTCCGAGTCCCCGAGGCTTTGCTTTTCTTTCTATTGCATTTTTTTCTGTTTTATTTTTCAGCCTGTGAAATTTTCCACCATCTGCTTTGCTTTGGCGGCATGTTTGCTGAAAATATCTCAGTACTTCCCTAATTCCCATAATTTCTGGTGGGGTGGGGGGTGGAAACACTGAGGCATGGTGTCAACATGTTAACTGCTTCTGGAGCTCTCCAGCTCTTGTCCCTGGACTGGGCTGGCCACCTTGAGTTCAGGCAGAGCCTGGAAATGGTCTTTAGCCTGCTTTCCAGCTGCAGCTCAGGTCCAAAGAGTCTTCAGAATTGTCAAGGGTGCTTCACTGTGATGGTTGAGAATCTGAGCTTAAAGTAGAATCAGAAGATGGTTAAAAGCTTGAGGAGCCCTTTGAGGTCAACTAGTCCAACCTTCTTATTTTTTTGCATTTTTAAAAGTTTTAATAGATGCTTCAGTTTCACATGCTGTATCATTTCTGAGTTTCCCTTCCCCTGGCTAGTAAGCCTCCCCTTGTCACAAAAATAGGTTTAAAATACCATTCAGCAAAATCAGCCAAGGTTGACACACCAGCCACAGCTGACGGTGTATGTGACACCTTGTACCTGCTGTCAGTTACCTCTCCACAAGAAGGAGAAGGAGCCTTTGGAAAAACTTCCTCATAGGTCTCTCCTTCTCTCCTTTTAGTCTCTCCCCTCCCCAATGCATCCTCCACATGGTTGTTCAGCTGATGGTTCTAAAACAGATGTGATCATGTCAGGCCCTTATTTATGAATCTAGACCTGACCCTCCTTCACCCATTTTACAACTGAGAAAACTGAGGCCCAGGGAAATAAAATCATTTGCCCAAGGTCACTAGGAGTAACATCATGGATAGGATTTGGATTTACACCAGAACCAAAGCTCCTTCCACTGCCTGATCATTATACTTCATTTAGCTTTCAGTTTCCTAACCCCTTCTTTTTATAGTAGATAGAGAGAAAGTACTTTGCCAAGGGTCACACAAAACATGAGAGGCAGAGCCTATGTTTCCTGATGCCCAGACTAGGCCACTTATCCTCGTACTGCTCTGGGTGCTAACATGTCATTGGGTCATCCCTTTACATGTCCTGGGTTAGTATTACTCCTGTAAGGGAGACAGCTGGGTAAGGCCTGATGGCAAGATTTGGAGATCCACAACCTGGGTTGTGATCCTGGCTCTCTTACCTCCCAGCTGTGAGACTTGGGCAAGTCTCTTCCTTCCTCTGGGCCTCAGTTTCCCTTTCTGTAAGATGAAGGACAGGTGACCTCTTCAGAGATCCTAGACCTCTGAGCCCCTTCTAGCTCTCAGTCTATGATATCTAAGCCCCTTCGAATTCCAAATCCAATGATTACATTCTAGTCCTGTTGTCCCTGGTCTTTGTTTGAGGGAGTCAGGAGCGACTTTCTTTTAAAAAAAAAAAAAAGATTTTTTTTTCTCCCCCTCTGAGTACTAAGACTCAGAGTTTCCATGGTGACAGTCAAGCTGATAATCCATTTAAGAGCAAACCAGGCACACAGAACTGGCCTGTCCCCAAAAAAGGGACTGTTGATGCTTGGCCCAGGTGGTGCTGTCCTAGCTGACACCAGGAGAAAGCCAAGGCAGGAGGAAGTATGGGTCAGTGGTTAGTGCTTGGGGGTACAGACTAGTTCTGAATTGTGGGCTTCTGTTTTCAGCAGCCAGCTAGCATTGGCTGGGGTTGCACTGTTACTTCCCCCCAGTTGGTGGAGAAAATCCCCAGTTTCAGGCCCTTGGGCAGAGTTCTGAGGAGTGTGGCCCTGCACACTATCTTCTCCTAACCTCTCCTAACCTTGCAAGCCCAAGTGGACCATAGGGCTGGGTGACATCATTTCTATCACAAAACAAATTTATATGGTGCTGTTAGGGTGTCAAAAGTACTTTCAATCAGCACCAATTAAGTACCTTCTATATGCATGACCCAGTGCTTGGCACTGGAGGTCCAACCAACCACCAAGCATTTACTGAGCACCAGCTCTTGCACCAAGTGCCATTGGGCTAGGAGCCTATAAAGACAAAGATAAACCAGCCCCTGCCCTCAAGAAGCTTACATTCTATGGGGGAAATAATCTGTACACAAATAAGCAGATACAAAATAGAAAAATAATGTTAGGTGGTTTGTGAGGAGGGCACTAGCAGCAGTCCTGGGGGACAGGGATCATTATCACTTCCATTTTACAAATGAAGAAGAACTGAGACCCAGAGAAGGGAAGTGACTCGCTCAGGGTCACACAACTAGAATCACAGAACCAGAGTTTTGGAGCCAAAAGTAATGTTAGTTCACCCTCGTTTTACAGATGAGGAAGCAGAGGCTCAGTGACTCAGGGATGTGAGGTGACTTGCCCACGGTTGTACAGCTAGGATCATGGCATTAAAGAGTTAGAATTAAAAGGAACATTAGAAACCATCTAGTCCAACTTCATCTTACAGATGAAGAAGCTGAGGGTGAGGGAGGTTAAGTGACTTGCCCAGGGCCACATAGCTACTGGAATCTGAAGTAGAATTCAAACTCAGGTCCTCTTGCCAGGTCTCCCAGCCCTCTGTCCTCGTGATTTCAAACTCAAATAGAAATGGGGAGGGCACTAAACCACACATAAGGATCTCTGCCAGAGGCATATTGATTTAGAAAACCACACACTAACATTATTTATGTTCTATTGTATTTTTATTTTGTTAAATATTTCCCAATTGCATTTTAATCTAGTTCAAGCTTCGCGATCCATTAACCCAAGCTGCCTCTTATTTGGAAAGCAGTAGGGACCATTCCTTTCCTTTTCCAATCTGAAAAATAAGCATGGACCCCATCCAAGATCTCATTGCTTTGTAATCCCAGTCTGATCCTTTGGGGAATGAGAGAGAGAGAGAGAAACAAAGAGACAGACAGAATGGGGTGGGGGAGGAAGAGAGAGGGAGAAAGGAAGAAAGAAAAACAAGAGACAGACATATAAGAGACAGAGACAGACAAAAGATAGAGATACAGGAGGGGAGGGAGGGAGAGACAGAGAGGAGGGAGGGAGGAAGTGACAGAAAGACAGAGTGGAGAGGTAGAGGAGAGAGAGAGGGAGAGAGAGAGAGAGAGAGAGAGAGAGAGAGAGAGAGAGAGAGAGAGAGAGAGAGAGAGAGAATATAATTTGTTGAAGATGAAGAGCAGAGGCCAAAAGATTTATGAGCCTAAAAGCTTTGTTAATAGACCTAGAAGATTTATGAGCTGGACTGCAGAGGGAGGGAGGAACAACAGAGCAGTAGACTGGCAGATTAGGCCAGCTTGGGTTTCATGGGGATGTTTCTGGAATATGGGCTCCCCCAGCCCCCTCTCTGAAGGAAGCCAGGAGTATTTGGGGAACTGTGTGAGTGTTAGGCTTCCATCCAGGAGCTCCCATCCCTCTGGCAGATCATAAGCGCCTTTTTCCCCCGCTGACACTGATGCTTCAGCACTGGGCATAGATACTGCGAACTTTTCTTTCCTTTCTTTCTTTTTTCAGTTTGTTTCTTTAGCAGAATTTATTAGAGTAGATTAGAAATGGGATTTGGGGGCCCTTGCTGCAAAGCCTTCTAAGCTCCAGGCTGATCCCAGCTTGAAATCCCTGCCACAATGAGAGAAGATGCAGCAGAGGGGGACTGATGGGAAAGCAAGAACATTTTCTGACAGCTGGTACCCTCCTCTCCGAGACCTTTGTGAGCGAAATGACCCCTGAGGCAAAGGCACCTGCAAGGTCCAGGAGCTTCAATGGAAGCCATGCTGGCCCCCACCCCGACCCTGCTCTCTGCCTTGAAAACAAAACAAAACAAAACCAAGCAAAAAAAAAACCAAAACCACACAGAAAAAAGTAACCTTTTCCCATTATGACTTGCACTCCAAATCAAAAGGGATCCGTACTTTCTATGTAATTACATCTATGGTTCAGTGATCCTGGCCTCCTTAACCTTATGCCTCACATTATGTATTTTTACTTTTATTCAGACTTGTGATTTCATCAGTATGTGGGAATTCCCTATTTGGGAAATTCAGATATGAGATTTGTCTGAAACAATAGAATTAGAGAATTATTTGAGAGCAATGAGGTGGCTAGATAGTGAAGTGGATGGAGTCCTGAGCTTGAATCCAGAAAGCCCTGCCTTCCAGTCCAGCCTCAGACACTAGCTGTGGGACCCTGGACAAGTCACTTACTTCTGTCTACCTATGAAACAGGGATAATAATAGCATCTGTTTCTCAGGGTTGTTGTGGGATCAAATGAGATCATATCTGTAGCTGTGCCAGGTGCTGGGGATACAAGGAAAGGCAAAGGATGGTCCCTGCCCCCCAGGAGCTCATTGTTCCCTTCCAGTTCTGAAACCAAATGATGCCTAAGGCTACTCATCTAGAAAGGGGCCTCTATGGGCTTTTCTGCTGTAGTTACATGTGCATCTAAGTGTCCCTACCTTTTTGGTCATCATTAAGAGGTGACAGAACCCCAGCCACAATAGTGAAAACCTCTCCTACTCCCACCCCTAGAGCAGAGATAACTGGGTGAATGGACTTCTCTCCACATGTGAGTTGTTGTTTTTTTCTTTTGGGGAGATTTCTGTAGAGTTTCCCTGAAGAAAGAAGGTTGTGTTGCCTGCAAGGCAATTTGGTTATCAGATAGCAAGCCGTCTAACCCAACGACTACTTGGCTGGGGCCATTTTTGTGGCTCTATCTCAGGGCATCCTGTCAAAAACCCAAGCAGCAGCACTTGTCATTATAGTTACAGCAGGAGCCATTGCTGTCCTTGCCCATGTTTTAACCTAGGAGTCAGGAGACAAGTTCTCAAGCTGGCCCCCAAATATTCTTGGGCATGACATTTCCCCACTCCGTGCATGTCTGTGAAATGGAGATGAGAACAGCACCAACCTCATGGGGAGGTGCAAAGAAAAGGATGTCTGTAAAGTTATTTGCAAAGTTTAAAACATTATTTAATGTTAAACACATGATTTCACTGATGGGGGGAAGTCGTGAGTAGGAACTCTCTCTCTACAATGAAGGTCAACACCTTCTCTGTGACTTCAAGTTACCTCATCACTAAGAGGTTAAGTGACTTGCCCAGAGTCACACAGCCAAGTGTGTCAAAGGTGACACTCGAAACCAGATTTCATAGCTCTAAGACCAGTTCTCTGCCACATTGACTGACTCAGCCTCATATATGTGTATATGTATGTGTATGAGTGTGTGTATATGTATATGTGACGTATACCTATAGGTGTATATGTATATATGTGTGTGTATATATATATATATATATACACACATACATATACACACATACATATGCATGCATATACATATATACCTATATGTCATTATAATTATTATTATTTTGGATTGGACCTGGTGTGTGTGTGTGTGTGTGTGTGTGTGTGTGTGTGTGTGTGTGTGTGTGTAGAGCTCCCAAGTGAGGAAATTCCCTCCACCAAAGCAGGTTGGCACCTTCTCTGCAGCCTCTCTCTTAGAGAGTTGCCTAAGGGACATAGAGGCTAAGGGACTTGCCCAGAGTCACCCAGACAGTAAGTGTCAAAGATGGAACTTGAATCCAGATTTTCCTGTGTCTGAGAGCAGCTCTCCCCACTGAGCCACACTGCCTCATGTTTGGGGAAGGAATGTGAAGTATATCTGGAGAAGGGAGGTTGATGCTGTTATATGTCAGAGGCAGGAAATGAGCCTAAATCTTCCTTTCTTGAGGACCAGCTCTCAATCTCCCACCTTCTGCTTCCTCTTATCATTGTTTTCTGTGAAATATTGTGCCTACCTAAGTCCCAGGGCAGTTGTGAGGATCAGATGAGATCCTCTATGCGAAAGGGCCTTGGAAAATGGAAAATCCTCATGAAGAATTCCTAAGGCTCCTTTTTGCTTTAAAGAAATGAGCAATTCACTGATTCTCCTAAGTAAAAGAAATAAGAATTATCATGAAAATATGAAAGTCTCCCTCCAAAGCCTTCTCTTACTAGACAAGTAAACACAGGCTCTCAGAGGCACCAGCAGGTTCTAAGCTTTCCATCATGAACCAGTGTCTGTTGTTTGGGACCAGACCAGCTAGATCTAGAGAAACTCATCACCAGGGTGCCCATAGGGTAAGGATTTTTTTTTTCTTTTTTACCATGGTACTCTTGAAGACTGTCTACTGAGCCACAGAGCAGTAGAGACCTGCTCTGGTGAAAAAAAGGAACACCTATTCTGATGAAATCATAGAACCTTGGACTACTGAAGTACCACTTTTACAAAGAAACACAACTAGGGCGTGGCATTCAGAGCTTTTTCCCAGGGCATAGAAATGTAGAGGGTGCAAGTATCCTTGGATTCTTTCAGTTGATCAAAACAAATAAGCCTAGGACTCAGCAAAAATTATTAGTTAAAATAGGAAGCTACTAAACGGCATCCTTCCTCTCCTCTCCACAACAGCTTCACCCCAACTGAGCTCCTCCCCACCCCCATCCCACCTTGTTCCTTCTCCTTTTCGTGGTGATCCCCCTTTGTCTTGTGGTCTCTGCCATGATCTCTGTTTCCTCACAATAAGAAATTGTAGCCCAACATCCCCTTGCTGGATTGACCATCTTAAAAAGTTGATTTGGTGTGTTGCCTTTGGGAACATTTCATGCCACTTGCTTCAGGTGCCCAAAATAATAGTTCAAATTCCTACAGCAGCGTTTAATACCCATAATGAGGACCTAGAGTTTCTCTAAGATGTCTCCTGCATCCTCAAAGAAAGATCTAACTGTGTCCATGTTGGTTTTCTCTCAATAGAATGTAAACTCCATGAGGGCAGGGGGTGATTTATTTCTGCCTTTGTATCACCAGAGCCTTGCACAATGCCTGATGTATACTAGGTGCTTTTAATAATAGACTGAATACATGAGTGCATGAATAAGTTGAATGAGTGTGCCAAATGGTTTTGTAATTATTGCTTTCTAGTATATTTTGAAATCTAATTGAGTGTATCATAGGTTCATAATATTCAAACTGGCAGGGTGTTAGAGATGGTCCCTTTTTGAGTGTGTTTGGACTAGAGGACCTCAGAGAGCCCTCTAGCCCTGAAGTCTGTGATTCTCTCTGAAAATGCAGCTAGAATAAATGAGAGGGCAACCCTGGTGTGGGCTGGAGGGAGGGGTAGTGGGAAGCTGTTGTTCAGTGCCTTTTATGTGATGACAAAATGAAAGCTGAGATTACTGTGAGGCTGCCTCCTAATTATCCAAAAGCCTGGGCCTCTGGTAGAAAGAGGGTTTTCTACAAACAATCAAAATGAAGGGTGCAAAATGACAACAAACATGGACCCCCAAAAGAGAGATGAGAAGACAAGTCCTCCCCCTCATTGGCAGAGGCAGAGAGGTCTATGGGCTAAGAACATTGCATGCCTTATCAGGTTTTTCCCCCTATGCTTTCATTGATTTTGCCGGGTTTTCCTCTCCTTTTTCTTTCCAAAAAGTCTTTGTTATGTGAGGTGGCTTTATAGGCAAAGGGATAACAAAAGTTATTATAAAAATATGTATTTTAAATGCAGGGTTATAAAGTGAGACTTTGGGGGAGTGAAACAGAGTATGGACCTATTCCTCCCCCCTGTCTTAAACATCTTGGTCAAGTAAAAGGCTGTATCTCTTCCCTGGATCTCAGCTTCTTCATGTAGACAGTAACAATAGAATATAAGCTCCCTGAGGGCAGAGATTGTTAATTGTCATCTCTGTATCCTTGGTACCCAGTACCATGCTGAGTACTTAGGAGGTGTTTAATAAATGCTCACTGATTGGTTTTTTCTTTGCATCCCAGCAGTTGCTTAATAAGTGGGTGTTGCTTGATTGATTAGCTCCTGCCATGTTCTGCCTATTTCTTAGGGTGTCGAGAGATTAAAGGAGACAGTGTCATTTAAACACATTGTAACCATAAGCCTTTTACAAATATCTGGCGGTTATCATTGAGTTGGGGAGACAGGCCTGACAGTGAAAAAAGTAGCTAAGGAATCGTGTAAGCAGGATGTGAAGGGGTGTCACAATGACTGTCATCCACAAATGCTGCTAGCCAGGGTTGCTCCCACATGGTCCCCAGAGACAGAGCCTTAACAACCTCCCTCCCTCCCTCCCCCATCCCAGCCCATTATCCCTTTGACACTGAGGATGTTTTTCCTTCAGGCCGATCACAATCTCTCCTGCCTCTAATTGGAGCTGATCTTTGCCTCTTGCTCAGTCCCCTGGGATGTCAAGAGCAACTACTTACCTTTCCCCCATGCAGAATCCGTTCTGGTAAGAAAGCTGGTCCACTGACCTAGTGTGAGCCCACCAGAGGCAAGGATAAACATTCTCAGTCTGTGTTTGTCTCTTCCAGTGGTTTCCAGTGACAGTGACAGTGACTCCACCTTGAGCTCTTCAAGCCTGGAAGATGCTGGGTCCAAGAGCTTGAAAGGTAGCAAATGCCGAGCTGAATCAGGTAAGGAGATGGGTGGGTAGCCCTGCAGAGAGGCTGAGCTCTGAGAAGCCTTGGGGCTGGAGGGAGCCAGGTCTAGGCTGTCCAGGGAAGACTACAGCAGAACGTCTCTGAACATAGCTCTCTGGAGTGCACTTAAGCAAATATTCACATACCATTAACTGAATCTGGGAAGGCAAAGCTCAAAGTGGTAGGGGCTGCTTTGTAGAATCAGACCTGGAAGGGACCCCAGAGGCCATCCAGTCCAGTATGAACTGTTCCAGACCAGTGATTCTCTCTGCAATATCCCAGGCAAGTGGTCACTCAGCCTACGCTTGAAGACTTTCAGTGATGGGGAACTCACCCCTCTGAAAAAAATGCTGTGTTTGGAGTCAGAGGACCTGCGGCAGACCCCCTGCCTCCCAGGGAACTCAGCCAAGGGCATTCATTGAGAGGGTGACATCTTCTGCATGGCTTCTGCTGAGATAACCACATCAAAGGTGCATTTCTCTTGGCACTTCAGAATTTCAAAAAAATGTACTTTTCTTCATTTGCTTATTATAACCCTTCTACAGGAGGGCAGAGCAAGTAAAAAGGAGGGTTAGATTAGCCTCTAGCTCTAGAGCCAGAATGAACCTTAGAGGCCTTCTGGGCCATCACCTTTAATTTTACAGAGAAGGAAACTGAGACCCAGACACATAAAGTGACTTTGTATCATGGGATCATAGATTCAGACTGGAAAGGGCCTTACAGACCTTCTGGTCCAACAGAGTAGAAAACCAAGTCTCATAAAGGAGACTTGTCTCTGGGGACCATGTGGGAGCAACCCTGGCTAGCAGCATTTGTGGATGACAGTCATTGTGACACCCCTTCACATCCTGCTTACACTATTCCTTAGCTACTTTTTTCACTGTCAGGCCTGTCTCCCCAACTCAATTCCTGACCCACCCTTGCCCTAGTCTCCACATACCTCTCTGTCTGTCTTCCTAAGCTGCCTTGGGCTGTAAAAATGGCTTACTGTGATGTTTTCTTGGCTTTCTCAATCACAATTCAGTCTGGTGAATTTTCTAAGCTGTCATGGAGGTGTATTGGGTGAGCTAGGCAAAAGTGCTTCATCACACTCTGCCATCTTGAGTCCATCCTTCCAAAAACAAGATTTGAACTAGATGGATTCTGGGGTCCCTCCCAGCTCTAGATGTATGATTCTATGAGCCAGGAATAAGTACTACCTTGGTACAATCACATTTCTTATTTTGTGTTCATTAGGTAGAGCCACCTTGGGCCCATCTATCTGAGTCTTAAAGGAGCCCAGTGCCATGGTAGATGGGGAGGGTGGGTCTGCCTTCCTCCACCATGCTCCTCCAGGGAAGTAGGGCAGATAACATTGGGGCAGATACAAAAGCTTCATTAGGACCTTTCTGGGTCAAAACTCAAGTGGTAGAAGGGCCCCTGGTTCAATTTTCCTCTGAGGTGTAAGATTGGAAGGGATTGTGCTACTCCTCAAGAGGTTTCCTGCATCACTCCCTTCCTGGAGCTGTTAACTTATCTTGTACATACATCTACATGGGCCAGTTGACTCCCCAGTTAGAGTGTAAGCTCCATGAAGGCAAGGATTATTTTTGCTGTTTTCTTTGTATCCTTGGTATTTAGCATAATTCCTGGCACATAGTGAGCATTTAATAAATGCTTGTTGACTCATTGAACTAGGAAGAGTCTGTTGACAGCTCCTAGGAAAGGGATAGACGAGCAGGCTAAAATTGAAGGGGCAAGTGCCCCAGATACTCTAGTTCACTGTCTGTTCTCTTCTAGGTGGCAGCAGTGACCCTTCCAGAACAGCCCAAGGTCAGACTCTGCCTCCTACTCAGCCCTCAGAGAGTGGGACCAGCCTTGGCAGCGAGGCTGGGGGAGTCCAAAGTGGCCCAGAGAGTGGCCCAGGAGAGCTGCAGGGAGATGGCTCTGACAGTGACAGTCACAGGGCTCCCAGTAAGTGGAAAGCTCTTCTCTCCCCTTTTGGGCATTTCCCTGACCCTGCTCAGGGTCCATACCTCCCCTTTTCTCTCTGACTAAAAAGGGTCTTCTCAATAGCTAATCTTTCCCACCAACTCTTCTTCATAATCCACTGCTTACCAAAGAACATCTCCCATCATCCCTGAAATCCACATTGGTCCAACCTAGAATGAATGGGGAGGGAACAAGGCACTTGGCTAATTGGGCTTTTAAAGCCCTTCATAACCTGGCCCCAGCTGATCTTTCCAGCCTCATTATACATTATCTCCTTCCCGTGTTCTATAGCCAAAATGACCTTCTCTCTGTTCTTCACACTCACATGCCAGCTCCCATCACCATGCCTTTACACTGGCTGTATCCCCATACCTGGAATGCATTCTCCCTCCCAGAATCCCTCTCTGCCTTCAAGGCATGGCTTAGGCATCACTATCTACTTGAAGCCCTTCTTGATCCTCTCCCACTGTCAGTACCTTCCCTCCCAAACTACCTCTGTTTAGCCACCTTGTATTTATTTGTATTTTTTCTCCTCATATAAGGTGTCCCAATAGCCTTAGTGCTGTTTTAAGCTACTAAAAGCTTAAATCATCACTAAGACTGTTAGGACACCCTATATTTACTTCTTATATACTTTTGTTGTCGTTGTTGAGTTGTTTCAGTTATATCTGACTCTTCATGATCTTATTTGGGGTTTTCTTAGCAAAGATACTAGAGTGGTTTGTCATTCCCTTCTCCAGCTCATTTGACAGATGAGGAAACTGAGGCAAACAGGGTTAAGTGACTTGCCCACAGCCACACATCCAGTAAGTTTCTGAGGCTGGATTTGAACCCATGAAGATGAGTCTTTCTGGCTCCAGATCCAGTAAGCTATCCACTGGGGCATCTGTCTCTAAGTTTGTTGAGAGCAGGGATGATTTCCTTCCTTGTATTTGTAACCGAAGTCTCTCACACAGTGGACCATAGTCGGTGCTTCATAAATGCTTGTTGCTTGATTTGATTGGTCTGATCATAGGTTGAAAGTAGGAGTCATCTTACTTAGGAGTCACCAAGTTGAAACCTTTCATTTTACATGGAATGGAAAAAACATTTATCAGACATTGACTGCTCCAGGTACTGTACTGAGTGGTGAGGGTTCCAAAAAATAAGAGTCCCTCATCTCAAAGAGCTCATATTCAAATTGGGGGTAATGACAAGTAAAGAAAGAGTCTTGCTTATGTTTAGTTCACAGACTATAATTAATCACAGAAAATCCAGACAGCTGCTTTAATCAGCTAGTCAATCAAAAGTAAACCAGGTGTGAATAAATCCTTAACAAATTTGTAGGAATTGGGGGGGGCGGTCCATTGGATAAAGATAGATGCTGCTGCAAGGAAATATCTTGTGATTGGTCAAAAAAATTAAGTGGATCCTCTTAGGCTCCATCTAAAAATAGTAAGCAAGCCTAGTGAGGAGAACTCTTCTAAGGCTCTGAGATCCCACTGACCATGCTGTGGGAGAGATTGGACTAGTGGGAGACAGTACATTCACCTGGAAGTAGAGAAAAACATGCCAGTTGAGTACCCAGAGACAGGATCGAATCGGTTAGAACCCTGTAACCATCAAAAGGTCAGAGTATTTGGAGGCTCCACCCACCAGTGCTGGGAGCTGATGACACGGTCTGTGCTGAGAGCTGAGAGACACACAGAGAACAAAGGAGACCCATCTGAGGAAAGGCAGCTTCGAAGGAAGTATGACCCTTCAGGAAAAAGATAAGTGGGAGGTGTGGGCTTTGCAAGGATTTACAAATCTTTGGGGACCAGCAGGTAGCCAAGGGAAACTTCATGAGGACCCTGCAGCGGGAAGGAAAGAAGCCCTGGTGACTAAGCTATGAGCTACCCTTTACCATTGATGCCTCTGTGCTTTTTCTAAGTTTGAGCTCACTCTCCACAGTAGCTTGTGAGGGAATGTACACCACCACCCCCAATTTGAGAAGGGGATTATTTTGTGGCAACTGTCCTTGCTATATTTACTTAATAAATACTCCTCTAAAAGCTAATTAAGTATTGATGGTAATATATTTATATATTATATATAATTATATAATCATATTATTAAAATATTTATATAATTTTATTTATTTAAATATATTATAAATATATTCTACAATAATAATTAATCATTCTGATGGCTAATCAATAATATTTGCCATGGTTATTATAATTAATATGCTGGTTGTTATTGATCAGCTATCAATAATAATACTTGTTGATAATTATTGATATATGCTTTATATAGAGCTTTAAAGATTGCAACACACTTGACATGTGTTACCTCATTTGATTCCCATAAAAAATGATCAAAGCTAACATTTCTATAGCACTTACTCTGTGCTAGGCATTGTACTGAGCTCTTTACAAATCACCATCTCACTTGATCCTCGAGACTCAAGATGGGAGGTAGGTGCTATTTTTATTCCCATTTAATACAAGGGGCTCATAAGCAACAGTGCTCTCGTTGAAAGGGATCAGGGACCTTAGGAGCCTCAAGTTTAACCCTTTCCTTTTATGTGGAATATAAAAAGCATTTATCAAGCACCTACTGTATATAGCCCAACACATCCCTTTGGGTAATCCCTAGAAGTCTGAGGCAACAGTAGACATTGACCACTAAGGACTCAACTGGCCAATGCTTGGAGGAGATGAACTCAAAGGCCCAGTGAAATGGTTATGTCTAGGAGTGGGGACCAGAGAGGAGGAAAGAATAGGAATTGACAGAGGTCTGAGGTAGAGAGAATGATAGTGGAGGGACCTCAGGTCTTCTCCGGAATGAAGGAGACAGGTTTTCCAGAATGTCAGTTCCTTGAGAGTAGGGATTATTTCATTCTCACCTAGGTGGTTGTAATGGTAATTAATTTAAATTTGAAGACCCCTTTTTTGCTATGTCAAGTAAGAAGGTACTTAGCCCTTAGTAACTAAGGGCTAAGTACCTCTGTGAAAGAAACAGAAGGTATGAACTGTCTCCTGCTTACTTGACATAACAGAAAAGGGGTCTTCAAATTTAAATTAATTACCATTATATTGATGTAATGGATAGAGCACTGCACCCAAAGTTGGGAAGAACTGAGTTCCAATACAGTCTCGACACTTTACTGGCTTTGTGACCTTGGACAAGTCAGCCTCTGTCTGCCTCAGTTTCCTCAACTATAAAATTATGATATTAAAAGCATCTACCTCTAAGGGCTGTTGTAAGCATAAGATAAGATAATATGTGGAAAATACTTAGCCCAGGGCTAGTGCATGTTTACATGTGTTCGTTTCCTTCCCTTACTTTGTATCACAAGTGAACAAGCATTTATTAAGTGCCAGGCATTGTGCTAAGTACTGGAGATACAAAGAAAGGCGAAAGACAGCCCTTACTCCCAGTGCTTATAGCAGTGCCTTGCATATAAGTGCTCATTTGATGTTTGTAATTAATCAATTGATCATAGGAACATAAATTTAGAAGGTGTCTGAGAGTTAATCTAGTCCAGCCCTTTGATTATAAGATGGAGAAAATGAGGCCAAGAGAGGTTACATTTACTTGGGAGGGACACAGAACATACAGCTGGAGGGATTATGAAAGGTTTCTCATAAGAGGAAGAAGTGAGAAGGCAGTGCACCCCAGGAATGGGGTACAGTCAGAACAATGGCAAGGAGATGGGAAATGGGGTGCAGAACAGCAAGAAGGTCAGAAGTCATAGTAGCACAGATTTAGAACTAGAAGGTGTCATGGGGGCCATCTCTAGCCAACCCTCTCATTTTGCAAGTGAGGAAACTGAGGCCCAGAGAGGTTAGGTGATTTTCCCTCGGCCACACAGGTAGCAGTAGTAGGTCTGGGTGGGATTTGGCTTAGACATAACCAGGTTTCCTTAAGTCCTAACCCAGAACTCAGGCACCCTTACTGAAGCATCTCGAATGTTGGCCACCTTGACTAGCTGGGAGGATATTATTCGCTAGGTGACTTCCCAAGTTCCTGTCATCTTTGATGTCAAAGATCTGAATACTCATGGGGAGCTTCTGTTTCCTTGGGGTTTCCCAAGGGATCCCTTTTCCCTGCAGGTAAATTGCAAAGCAAGAGTAGCCCTGGAGGTTTGACAGCAGAGAGAGCATTCTCTCAGAAACACTTCCATTCAATGCCCATTTTTTCTCTCTTCTCATTGTAAGCTAAAAAGAAATGAAAAATCTCTGTTTTCAGAAAACCAAAGAGCTCTTTGTAGGCTTGGCTTAGTAGAACTCTTTCTGAGCTCTGACAGGTTCATTTATGCAGCAGGAGCCTGGCTCAGGAGGGGATGATTACTTCTAAGAGCAATTCTGTTCCCATCCTGGCATGTGGGGCTCAGCCAGAACCCCCCCCCCCCACTCAGGACAGTCAATGTCATAAGGTCTAAAGCCAGAAGGCACCTCAAAGGCCATGTAGGACAATGCTGTAGACCAGCAGGTTCTAGGGCTGGAAGGCACCTCTGAGGCCATCAAGTGCAGCCCCCTTAATTTTACAGATGAGGAAACTGAGGTCAGTGATGTGAAGTGACTTTTGCCCAGGCTCTCCTAGCTAGTGAGTGAAATCCAGAGCAGTATTACAACTAAAGTCTTCTTGCCTCCGAGTCTGATGCTGAGCCCAGCAGCATACTGCCCCCTAACCCAGCCCCCTCATTTTACAGGTGATATAGCTGAGGCAGAACAGTTAAGGGACTTACCCTAAATCACACAGATACTAAGTGGCAGAGCTAGATTTTGAATTCGGGTTTAATAACAATCATCTCTGCCTTTGTGGTCCAGCACTTGCTAGAGCACAGGGGTTGGAGTGTATGTCAATATTTGGTCTTTTTTACGATTGACCCTTTGTCATTTTTCTTTTTCTAAAAGGCAAGAGACATACCTGGATGAGTCCACGGTGCTGATGCAGACAAAGGAACCATCTTGGCTTTTGTTAGGGACCCCCACAGACTGGACCTTTCTGTGGCACACACACACACACACACACACACACACACACACACACACTGTTCCCAGCCCTTTGGCACCTATGAACTTTTTGTTTACCAAGCTGCCTTGAGGATTTGTTCCAAACTGGAACAGGATCAGCCTTTCCTACGGGCCTCACAGACCCTGGCCATCCTCTATATGACTGTAACCCCAGCAGTCCTATACCCACTTCAGACAGCTACTATCCGCTCCCAAGGAAACTGAGCTGATTCCAAGGATGGACAGCTTGAAGAGGAAAGTGGGGCCAGCTGCCCTGGGCTCCTCTCCTCTTTCCCTGTTGACCACTGGAAACTGGACTGTCTTTTGACTGGAGGAGCCCCTGTCTGGGGGCTGTTGGTGCTGGGTCTGCTGGGGTGGCGTAGGTGGTTAATAGGAATGGGGGAAGCTAGACCATAGCTAGACCATTGCCTTCACTGTCCTTCTGTCTCCATCCCACTTGGGAAGGGAGCTCTTCCTGAAGATTCAGTCTGTGTCTTTATGTTCTTTTTGCTCACTTCTCCCCCTCCTACCCCTAAATGAGCCCTCTGCCCAGAATGAAGAGACTTTCAAACCAACTCAGTCAAGGGACGGTTCCAACCACTGATTTTGGAGGTGGGCCAAAGGCAACATCTGCCTCTTCAGGGTAAGGAAAACACATCTGAGTGCTAGTAATAAAATCAATGAACTTGGTCCAGAGAATGAGGTCCAGGTGAGACTGGATTCACCAGCTTTCCCTTTAGTATGGGGCTAGAGGCTGCTCCCCACCCCCACTGTCTGGGTTGCCAGTGAGAGCTCTCTTAGAAACTCCCTCCCCACCCTTGGTCAGGTTGATTAAAATTCCTCAGCTCCCCTTTTCTGCATCAAGTTTCCTGATTAGTCTCCCTTCAGCCAGAGTCAAAGACAACCACTGGGTGTCTGGCAGCGCTCAGGAATGAATAGAGATTTCTCCTCAATAGCCAGCCTTGAGCTTATTCTCTTGCCAAGACACGTGGGTCCCAGAAGCCATCAGTTCATTTTCTTCAGAAGATTCAGCTTGGCATGGAAAATGCCAGATTCACAGGGGCTGGCAAACTCTTTCAGAAAAATCCAATGATGTGTCTTTGGGGGTGGGTGGTTTGGATTTTTTCCCCTTCTTTGTTTGAATTAATGTCAGCACATTGTCTGTTTCCTCTTGTCCCCCTCTGAGTACTGAGTTCAAGGGCTGCCACCCTACCTATAGGCTGGCCTCAGGGGTCCTAAGCTTTCCTCTTCTTGTTGGAACAATGGATCTGGGGACAGAAATTTGCTGTTTCACTGTGATGTGGTATTTTTCAGGAAGAAAACAATAAAAAACTAGAATTTGCATCAAGCCACTTGGTGTCTCTACAAGAAGAAATTTTATTTCCCTGAGTTGTAAGACAGATGTGTCTGCTGCTGCCTGGTGCCCTGTGCTTACATCAGGGCTTCTTTCTCTGTTCTGTGTTCTAGACCCCTTGGGTAGACAGTCTGGTGAAGCCTATCGACTCTTTCTCAAATTCATAAAATGGGATCATAGAGGAAACTATATTGAATTGTAGTGGTCAAAATATTTTAAAAAGCAAGATCACAGGTTAAGAACCCCCCAGTTTAAATACCTTCCCACCCCTGCTTATAGATCATAGGATTCCGGATTTTGAGTTCAGAGAAACCTGAGAAGCTTCTGATTTTATAGAGGAGGAAATAAAGCCCCACAAGGCTTGATAAATTGGCCAAAGTCACACAGACTAAGAGCCAGGATTCAAACTCGGGTCCTCTGAGTACAGATTCAGCTTGTTGGGATTGGCCAGAGTTTACATTCTATTAGTGAAGGCATAGAATCTGAGATTTAGAGCTTGGAGGAAACTTCAGAGGCCATTCAGTCCAGCTCCAATGAGCAAATTGAGGCCCAGAGAGAAAGGACATTGCCCAGGTTCACTCACCAATAAATGGCCGAGTCGGGATTGGAACCCAGGAGTTCCTGACTAAATCTAGCACTCTAGCCACTACAGTACCTAGTAGGATACAGTAATGAACCTGCTGGATTCTGCTCCTTCACTGAGCAGTCACTCATCATGTGCATTTGAACAAGTCTCAGTTTACTGGACCTCAGCCTTCTCAACAAAGGCAGCTAAGTGACTCAGTGAATAGAGTGTCAGGCCTGAAGTCAGGAAGACTCATCTCCCTGAGTTCAAGTCCCACCTCAGACACTAGCTGTATGACCCTGGACAAGTCACTTAACCCTGTTTGCCTCAGTTTCCTCATCTGTCAAATGAAGAAGGAAATGACAAACCATTCCAGCATCTTTGCCAAGAAAACCGCAGGTGGAGTCGTGAAGAGTTAGATAGGACTGAATCAACTGAACAACAACAAACAGTATGTCAGGTACTGTGCTACAGATACAAACAACAAGAAAGATAGTTCCTGTCCCTCACAGAGCTTAAAATCTAATGGGGGAAGGGGGAAATGAGACAAAAGGGAGCTGAAAAAGGGGAGGGGCAAGTATGAGGAAGGAAGGGAAGATGCTTTAACGTGAGGGCATGTGGTATTGAAGTCCAAAAACTCAGAAACAGAGCCAGGAGGGGAATGAAGGTTGAGCAGCCTAGGACCCCCCAAAAAATGAAGATTCCAGGAAGGAACTCGCCAGTGGGAAGAAGGGGGCCAGTATAGCAGAGGGATGTTCCAAGATGAGAAAGTCCCAGGTGCTAAGAGAAATGTTAGTGTGAGGTCACAGGTGAGGCATGATTACAAAATCTAGAAAGTTAGCAGAGGTAGGAGTGGGGGTGACTAGTCAAAATCAGTCCACGGGCAAATAAGGTCAAATGCAGAGTTTCAGTGAAGCCCTCAGGACTGGACAGGCTCTTTGATGCTGAATGTTGTTCGGTAAGGGCTCACAGGTCTTTTCCTGTGAAAAGATACCAGAAAGGTTCCAAAAAGATTTTGACAACGCGGTTTCTATCTGATAAGTTAATTTTTAATAAGGATAAATAGAAGGTCCTACATTTGGAGTTGAAAAATCCACTGGCTAAGTGTAAGATGGGAGAGATAATAATAACTCCATTGAAAATTATGAGGATGAGATAATCTCATTCCCCTGTGAATAATCTACAGAACATGCAGCACAAAAGAATAAGATGATGGTAGAATTGTAGACTCTCTGGGACTGTTTCTACCTGAACTCCAAAAATGAATAGAATGAGATGATTTGGAGCATCAGTCAGAATAACTGGTGCTTTGAATTTGAAGGTTTGTGAAATGCTTGGTAGATATGATCTCACTGGGTGATGATGTGGCTAAACGATTTGTGGGGAGAAAGACTGTGGATGGCAAGCTCAAGGGAAGGCAACAATGCAACATACTCCGCCCCAGTCGAAAACAAACAGCAATTAGCGTGATTTTAAACTGTATTAAGAGAGGCACAACACCGAGGACGAGGTAAGTGATGATCCTGCTGTCCTCTACCTTGGACAGCTCCCAGGTGGCTTTAGGAATTGGAGTAGGTACCTTCTTTTAGGAAGGACTTTGGTACACAGCCGCACACACAGAGGACAGCTGGAGATCGGGCTGGTGAAGGGACTGCAACCATGCCCTATGAGCATGAATTGAAGGAACTGGGAATGTTTAGTCTGGAGAAGAAAAGACTGGGAATAGGCAGAAAGGGCATCAGAACTGATTGTTAAATCTTCAGTATAAGCATTTACACATCAAAAATCTGGCAAATGCTTTGAATCAGGGTTTGATTTACTATTTTGTTGGTTATCTAAACTTAAGAAAGTGATGGAGAAAAATGTTAATAATAGAGATTAAACTGAAAAGTGTGTCAGAATGCTATTGAGATTAGCATAGCCCCCACACAAGGATGACTTAAAAATTTATGAGGCATATTTTTAAAAATTGTTGGAAAATTTTAAATTGATTTAATATTTTTAAATAAAATTTTTATTAAACATTTTTAAAGTGTCAGGGTACAATTTTTAAAACAGAGAGTCAGTTGTTAAGTGTTTTATCAGTATGCTCCTGCTTAAGGGAGAACATAACAGCTGTTTTCAAGTATCTTAAGGGCTGTCATATGAAAGAAGGACTCTGTTTGCTCTGCATGGTCTTAGAGAACAGAAGTAGGGCTAATGAGTGGAAATAGTGCTGGAGAGGACAAGGGTTCAAATCCCAGCTTGGTCACTTATTACATGTGTGCCATAAGCAAGTCACTTAGTATCCCCAGACTCTAGTTTCCTCTTCTGTAAAATGAAGGGAATTATGGGATCCTGGTTCTGAAGCTATAAAGGATCTTCAAAGTTATTTAACCCAAACCCCTTTTTGGTAGAGAAGGAAATATGCCCAGGGAGGTTATAACTTGCTTGCAAGTCACAAACCTAGTAAAGGAACTGGGACTTGACGTCAGATTCCTAGGCTGCTATATCTAGGGCTGAAAGGGACCTTAGACCCTGCCTCCCCCATTTATGCAAAGGAAACTGACCAAATAGGTTCAGTGACCTGCTCCAGTTCACATAGATAGTGTCAGCAACAACACTCCACTCCAATGCCAGTGCTCTTTCCATTAGACCCCAATGCCTCCTGCTTGGGCTCTGAAGTCCTCTCCAGCTCTGTCTAGCACCTCAGATCCAAGTTACAGGAATACAGCTCTTGACTCAACCTTAGGAAGAACCCACTAGTGGTTGAGTCTGTCCAGTGTGGCAAGGGTCTTCCTCTAAAGGTAGTGAGTTCCCCACCACTGGCAATGTTCAAGTAGAGACAGATGGAATCACGTGTTGGATTGCTCTAGGTGGAATTCATGTTCTGGTATGAAGTGGATTTGATGACCTCTGAGGTCTCTTCCAAACCCAAGCCTCTGTGATTATACTGAACTCCTTGCCAAGCTTGGACCCCCCCCCCCCCTCCACTTACCTTCTTTGTTTTCCACAGCATTCATGATGAACACATTCCTCACCAATGTGGTCCTTTTATAACATAAAGTGTGATTGGTGTGTCTCCACCAATGGAAGCTGTTGGTATTTTCCCCCACTTGCAAAACAAATCCAAACATCTCCATTCTTACTTTGAATTTCAGGGTCCCCAGGCTTGTCTATTATCTGTGAGTTAGCTTTTGACTCCTTCCATTAATTGCTTTCTAGCCTTTCCTTAAGGTCAAGTTGCTTCAGGGTTGAGCAGAATAGGCCTGTTTATTTAAAGGAGGCTGTCAAGGCCCAGCAGACTATGGCTTCCTCCTTCTCCTCCTCCTTCTTTTCCTCCCACTTGGCATTGTCTGTCTTCAACAAAACAGAGACCTTGTGGGTTGTGCAAAGCTGGAGGGAGCTGTGTTTGAGGCTGAGGGCTTGAGTGAATGAAGACATCTCTCTAGGAGTCTGAGGTATGTGGGCATGGCAGCATTGGAGCACTGCCCATGGTCAGGAGACTGAGGCTGGTGGATTGAGAGTTCTGGGCTGCAGCAGGGCTAAAGCTGAGTAGGGTGCCATCGGGCATCCACATTGAGTCTGGAACCACTATAGTGATCCCCTGAGAGTAGCAAGGGGAATGGGAGGGGAGTGGTAAGCTGTCTAAGGATGCCTATGTTTGCTTTGAGATCAGGTCTTGCTATTTTGCGTAGGCTGGAAGGGCAGAGTGGATCAACACTAACCAGGACTGAGGTTGGCTCTTGAGTGGCCCCTGCACTTCCAACTGTGTAAGACAGGGAGGCCGGATCTCAAAACAACAACAGTGTCAGATGTCCTGTGTCCACCTGGTGGAGAGACTGACCTGTGTACTTGTTCCCTCTCTCTCCCTGCCCCCTCCATCCTCCCTCTAAATCCATCCCTCCCACAAACACCTCTGTTCCCATCGAGACACCACCATCCTCCTCACGGTCCACATTCATAACCTTGACCTCAACACTTCTATTTTCTTCATTTTGCTTCCAGTCAGTCCTTACAGGTTTTGTACAAAAAGCTTTAGGCTTGCATTTGTCTCAACTGGTTGTGTGACCTTGAGCAAGTCATTTAATTTTTTTCTGAGTCTCCATTTTCTCATCTGCAAAATGAGGATTAGAATTTTCACCAGTACCTCATAGGGCTATGGTGGGGCAAGCATTTTGAAAATCTTAAAGCACTTACAGAAATATGAGTATTTGTCATCATCATCAGCACTGTCTGTCTTCCCTGCTCAGCTACCACACCAATTCTTGCTTGGACACTCAGTGGTCTCCTTGCCTTCCAGTTTCCCCCCCATCTCCAATTCACCCTTCATGCAGCTGCCAAGATAACTTTCTAAAGGCACAGATCCCATAGCATAACCACCCTAAATAAAAGCCTTCAGCTTCCCTCTTGCCTCTAGGACAAAATACAAACATTTCAGTCTGGCATTTAAGTCCCTCCAGAGTCTGGCCTCCACCTGCCTCTCCTGCCTTATTTCATATCACTCCCCCAAACTCTAGGAGTAGCCAGTTGTAGAGAAGGAAGGGCTGGCCTCCAGGGTGGGAAAATAGGGTTCAAGTCTCACATCTGACACAGACTGGCTGGGCAACCCTGAGTAAGTCACCTAACCTCTCAGTGCTTTATAGAGCTCTCTAAGATTATTGTCTGCAGAGGAGGTTCTGCACTGGTAGAAAGATTTTCCCCATCTGAGAGTTCCCTATACCAAGGAGTTGCAGATCCTAGACCCTATGGCTATCCCCCAAACACACTCCATGGGCCTCCCAAGCCCGACTAGGAGCCATTTCCCCTAACTCTACATTCTATCTCCTGCCTCCCTGTTTTCTTGTAAACTGGGACCACGTGTCTTAAAAAGCCCTCCTGGGAGCCCTTCACTTCCTTCCAGGTTCAGCTCAGGGGTCATTTCTTTTGATTCCCCTATCGAGTAGTCAACTTCTTTCTTTCTGTCTGTCTTCCTTTCTTTCTTTCTTCCTTCCTTCCTTCCTTTCTTTCTTTCTTTTTCTTTCTTTCTTTCTTTCTTTTTCTTTCTTTTTCTTTCTCCTTCCTTTCTTTTTTCCGTCTTCCTTCCTTCCTCCCTCCCTCACCCTCCTGCTTCATCTTTCCCTCCCCCCATTCCCCTCCTTGTGTTCATTTATTGGTTTGCATGTTGAATCCTCTCCCTTGTCATAACAGTCTAGATTTAGAACTGGAAGGGACCTTCAAGAATATCCAGTCCAAACCCTTCATTTTACCGAGGAGGAAACTGAGGCCCCAAAAGGTCAAGTGACATGACCAAGAAGGAATTTAAGCTTGACATTGAGATCTGGGAGGACCCTCAGCACTCACCTTTCTATCCAATCCCCTCTTTTTACAATTGAGGAAACTGAGGCTCATTGATATGAAGGGAGCAGAAGGCAGACCCAAACCCACCATTCTTCCCACTGAATTACATTGCATCTGTTAAACAGTACAGGCTGGTGGGTAAGAACCACCTCATTCTGGGACTTCATTGAGGTAGGCATTTCCTCCAACAGTGCAGGTTGCAACCCATTTATACTTTTCCATCCTCCTGTCCACACCCTCCAAATTCTCCATAGGATGGAGACCTTCCTTTAAATCTCTTGGGAATGTGGGAGACTATAGGAATGTGGTTACATTTTCCTATGATCAGAAGAAGGTCTGATCCTTCCTTCTAGAGGACAAGCCAGCCCCATGTCACTTTTACTTCTGTACCAACACCTGGCATTGTGCCTGCCAACTAGGGGTGATTAATGGGTGCTTTTGATTGGCTCACCCCTTCTTCATTGATTTTGTGCCTACCAATAAAACACAGAAGGAATTAGGATGATTTCATTGAGAAAGGGAACTCCCAGATCGGAAAACTCCCTCTACCAATACCAACAACACCTTCTTTGCAAGTTAGTTTTAGAGAGTTGCATAAGGCATTGAGGAGCTAAGGGACTTGCCCAGAGTCACACCACACCTACTATGTGTCAGAGATGAGGCTTGATCTCTGACCTCTCTGGCTCCAAACCTGGTTCTCTATCCCTTCTGCTGCCTCTCAGAATACACAGGCTGTTCTTTCTCCCCTTTGTATCCACAGCATTGAAAACAGGGTTTTGTACATAGGTGGTGCATAATAAATGCTTGCTGAATTCAATTGGATAAGGATAAATTAGATTGGTAGATCAATGACTCCCCAGTGTCTTTGGATAAAATAAAAACTTAGAAACCATCTCTTTGTAAACATAAAACCAGCAAACACCTTTTGTCATCAATTGATAGTATTTTAATTTTTTCCAATTACATGTAAGACAATTTTAACACTCATTTTTTATAAAATTTTGAGTTCCAAATTTTCTCCCTCTCTTCCTAAGCTGGTAAGCAATTTTATATAGGTTATATATGTGCAATCCTGTAAAACCTATTTCCATATTGGTCATGTTGTGAAATTTTAAAAAACAGTTCAGCAAATACTTTTTAAGAGACTTAGTAGGTGGTTGTTAGAAACAACTCATGCTTTGCACACAGTAAGTACTTAATAAATGGAATTTAATTTGGGATCTGAAGACATGCTCCTTCCCCAGGCAGTGTGAATTGTACAGTATCAAAGTAGAGCCTGAACTTTGGGGGAAGGAAGGCTGCATCAGCCCACTACTCCCTTCCACATCCACATTTCAACACTCCAACAATTGTCTTTATCTTCCCACGAGCTCTGTCTTGCAACTCCTCTCCCTTTTTCAATCAGGCTGCTGTCAGTTTGGCTCTTCCCCCATCCCTGTCCTCTCCTTGCCCACCAGTGCAGTTTATTGCTGGGAATAATGAAAAAAAAAAGTCCAGAAAGGGAGCCTTTGGAAGGACCCTCCCTTTAAGAGGTGTGTGGTGGATAAGACATTGGATCTGGAGTCCAAAAATGCGTTTAAATCCCAATCTGCTACTTTGTGTGACCTTGGACAAGTCATTTCATCATATCTTAGATATGGAAGAGGATTCATTTTTACAGATAAGAAAACTGAGGACCAGTTGATATGTTGAGGGTTTTATAGCTCAGGTCTTCCTGAGCCCAAGCTCCAGCTCCATCCACTGCACTACTTAGAGTTGTCATAACTCATAAATGAGATAAATAACTTAAATGAATGTGCTTTTGGAAAGTGCTATAGAAATGTTAGAGTCATCTAGCTGGCACAGTGGATGGAGCATCTAGAGACTCATCTTCCTGAGACTGACTCTTCATTTATTGTTCTGTTTCCCCAAAAATGGGCCGCCTCCATTCTCTCACCCCATCTAAGGGACATATATATGAAATATTTCCCTGAAAGAGAGGGCCCAAGGCCCGTGTTGAGGAAATTGAGATAGTAGCTATCAACTCTGGAATCAGAGGTTGAGTTTAAATTCTGCCTCTGTGACCCAAGTCACCTTCAGCAAATCACTTAACTTCCCTGCATTGTGCAGAAAAATAAGAGCAAGCCGAGACCTGGGTTCATGATAAATTTAAATGTGGATTTATTGATTAAGTGTGCAACTACCCAAGTGATCAGTAATGAGTAGTAATTTTTGGAAAATCAGATCTTGGTTTATATAGGCTAAAAGTAAAAGCCACAAAATTATAATCTGGAGGGGAGCTAGCAGAAGCTATGGTGAACAGAAGCAAAGAACAGCCATTGGTTAAATCCATATGACTCAGGGGAGTATGGTGCATGACTCAGGGGAGTATGGTACAAGGGTACAAGAGGTGCAACCATTAACTGGTTAGAGGGCACAGGGTGGAAGGGCATGGGGTAAGGGGAACTGGAATTCCCCAGGTTGTAGTCAGAGGGGACTGGAATTCCCAGAACAGACCAGGGTCATGTTCCAGGCAAAGGAGGTGGGAGCCTCTCTTGGTCAGCAGGGCAGAACAGGATGATACTTAGATAAGATCCTTGCACCGTAATGAGCCTGGTACACTATAATGATTCAGGGGGGAAATACAAAATGCTGATTAGGGGAGACAGAGTCAGGGAACGCCTTGAGCAATATGCCCAGACATGCTTTAAGCAGTTTCAAGCTTAATAGAGAAAAACAGAAATATAAATGGGGCTTTATGGTGGGCCACAAGTCAGGTGGTGTGTAGTGACCTGGGATTTGGGTTTGGGTACAACACCTAGACCTCAGTTTCCTCATCTGTAAAATGAGGAAATTAGACTTAATGATCTCTGAAGTCCCTTTCAGCCCTAGGTCCATTCCAGAGTCTGTGAACTGAGCAAAACCAGAAGGAGCTCTTTCTCATGATCTTGACTATCAACTATTCAATCCAAGAAAGTTAAGAGCAGTAAGAGGAAGAGGAAATGTTTAGGTATCTCTTTAAAAATAAAAATCCACCAGTAGCAACCAGAGCACAAAGAGTTGGAAATTCTAGGCTGGAGTGTGGCAGAGGCAGATGACTTCTCACCTTCTCTCCAGTGAGAAAAGCATGGGAGGGGAGTGAATCTACCAGCAGAAGGTGGGCAGATGGGAGGTCCATTGGCAGCTGTTGGAAGAGCTATACCTCTCCAGGATAAGGGTGCCAGAGGAAGGAGGGCTGGCTGCTGGCCACTAGCCACAGAAGCCAGCTGCTCTCCAAGGTACTGCTGCAGGATCCAGATGGGGAGCCTGAGTCTTATCAAAGCTCATTTGAGCTGTAGAGTGTATCAGCCAAACATCTACTGGGAGGCATCGTGGCAGAGCAGAAAAGAGTCTTGAGTCCAAGGACCTATGTTCAAATCCCACTACTTGGGTTACTACCTTGGGCAACAAGGCAGGCAACAAATATTTATTAAGCTCATACCTAGGTCACTAGGTAAGTCACTTAATTTACCTGTAAAATGACAGAGGGGTCAGGTCTAGAGGGCTTCTAATATCCCCTATAGATTTGTGACTCTATTGAGTACCTGCTCAATCCTCTGTACTAAGCACAGTGGGGAGAAGGGGGATACAACAGACATGAAATAAAACACATGGCCATAAGACCATAGATATGGGGCTAGCAGGGACATCAGAGGCCATTTAGTCCACACCCATCCACCCCCTCCCCAACTCATTTACATGTAACAGTGGCATGGAACACTTGGATTTGCCTTCAGTTGACCACCCATGAGCTTTGAAACTACTTCTAGCCATCTGGTGACCCATGGCTGAAAGGATTGCTATTTCAGAGTGATTTAGTCAACCCTGATCAGTCCTTTGGTCTTTTCTTGTGCCTTGACAACAGCCAGGGAATGGGATGCTTCTGGCTCAGTCTCTTGGCTGTAACTTTCCTGTGTAGAAAGTGGTGGGTTCTCTGGTGTGACTCTCCCATGCAAGGATGTAGAAGTTAGAGAAATGGGCAGCATTTTCTCTTGAGTAGCCTCAACTATGCAAGCTTATTCAGGACCCTTGTCTTAATGGCCATCATAAGTGAACAAATAGCTCCAAAAGAAATGTGTCCTGAGGCCCCTGGAAAGATTAGGAAGTCCTAAGCTGGTTGGAGCTACCTAAATGTGACAGGGGAAGAATCTCAAGAGCCATGGTGGCTGACAGCAGGCAAAGCTTCTGCACTGGGGAAGATGACCTTTGACAAGAGGATCAACCCAGACCCAATTTTACTGGCAAAACCATACCAAAAGTGGTTTCAGAACAGAACTAACAGTCTTGGGGAGGAAAACATGTTTTTGATGAGACTTAAATATTAGTTTTTTAATCAATTATATTATAATTGTACATTCAGTCACTGAATTCCTTTCTAATCCTTGTGTTTTGTCCCCACCCCCCCCCAACCCTCAGCTCTTAACTTCCCTATGTCCATAGAGGGTACCAGCATCCTCGCAGTCTCTTCAGCTCACAATCTAGGGGTTATCCTTGACTCCTCATTCCCTCTCACCCCCCACATCCAATCCAATTTGTTGTCAAGACCTGTAAATTCTTTCTTCTCTTGGATACACCCTCTTCTTTCCTCTGACAATGCCACCATTCTGATGCCAGCCCTCATCACCTTTTGTCTAGACTACTGCAAGTGTCTGCTGGTGGGTTTCCTAGCCTCAAATCTCTCCCCATTCCAATCCATTCTTTACTCTCCTGTCAAAGTGATCTTTCTAATGCAGATGTCTGACTCCATT
This sequence comes from Pseudochirops cupreus, assembly GCA_028627135.1. Taxonomy (NCBI): domain Eukaryota; kingdom Metazoa; phylum Chordata; class Mammalia; order Diprotodontia; family Pseudocheiridae; genus Pseudochirops; species Pseudochirops cupreus. The sequence continues at coordinate 369,362,701 of CM053584.1, forward strand.
CAATGATCTCCAGTGGCTCCCTATTATCTGCAGGATCAAATATAAAATCCTCTCTTTGGCTTTTAAAGTCCTTCATATCCTGGCCCCTTCCTGCCTTTCCAGTATTATTATACGTTAGTGTCCAGTGATATTAGCCTTCTTGCTCTTCTGGGAATGATACATTCATTCCATCTTCTTCTAACTCAGGGCATTTTCCCAGGCCATCCTCCAGCCCTGGAATGCTCTTCCTCATCATCACCTCCTGCTTCCTTCAAGCATCCACTCAAATCCCACCTTCTGCAGGAAGACTTTCCTGATCCCCTTAATGCTCATGCCCCTGCAGAGATCACATTCCATTTACACTGTAGATACTTGATTTATATACATGGTTGTTTGCATCTTGTCGTCGCTTCCCCGCCCTTCCCACCCCCCCACCCCCCCACTGAGACTTCAAGGACTGCTGTCTTTCTTTTTCTACTCAGCACTTAGCCCAGTGACTGGCACATAGTAGGCACTTAATTCTTCTTGGCTTAATGCATGATGTGGTTCTTTTTCTGCTTAACATTCCTTTTTATGAGGAGGAATAAATTACCTGTCTTATGCCAATCGGTGCAGTATATTGAGCAGAGAATTCCTAGACTTGTGAGCCATAATTAATATCATACCCAGAATGCTGGAGTCAGAGAAGCCTGATCTGTCTAATTAGAGGGCAGGCTCCTCAATGGTCTTGTTTCCCTTCTCCTTCCACTCCAGCACCCAGGCTCTATTACACACAGTAAGATTGATGTGCATTGCTCTAGAGAGATGAGGCTTGCAAATCACTTTCCTACCAACCACCTCACAATGGAAGGAGGAGAGGGATTTTTTTCCTCCATTTTACAGATGACAAAACTGAGGCTCAGAGAAGGGAGAGTGACCTTCCCAGTCACAAAAAGTAGTAAGTATCATCGCCAGGAGGTGAACCCACATCTTTTCTGACTTGTAGTCTGGGGCTCTTTCCACAATTTCACCCTGCCTTCTGAGGAAGGGCTCAGAGGCTCAGAGGGCTGTAACTCCAACCAACTCCCTAGGGCATGGCCAGCCGAACCCTGAGCTCCAAAGTGTGCAAAAGGGGTAGGGACTGGGGCTGGGCAGAATTCACCCTCCATAAATCTAGAGCTAGAAAGGACCTGTTTTACCGATAAAGAAATGAAGGCCCAAGGAGATTATATGACTTGCTGAGGGTCATCCAGGTGGTATCTGGGTGAGACTTAAATCTGGGTTCCCTGACTCCAGAGCAGGTCCTCTTTCCATTGTACCACACTGCCTTCTCCAGGATATCACTCCTTTTCCTAGCCTTTGGTTGTTTGGAGTAGGGGAGGGTGGCTAATGGTGTTAACTTTAGTTTCCAGTACCCTGAGCTAGAGTTCAGCAAAGCATCTCCCTCCTGTGGCTTATCATCCACAGGAGTCCCCAAGCTATACATAAGGCATCCCTCCCAGATATTGTGGGTTCAGTTCCAAATGACTACAGTAATGCAAATATCACAATAAATGAGTCATATGAATGTTTTGGTTGCTCAGTGAATATGAAAGTTATGTTTATGTTACACTGTGGGGTGTATAGGGCATTCAGGAGGGCTTGCTGAGCCTTTTGGGGGCTGCTCCTCCACCTTTGGTATCTACCTCTCACCCGGCTCTCACCTGTGGCTCCACGGAGCTAGAGCCTGGGCAGTGGCCACACTCTGGTAAGCCGTCTTGGCAGATGAGCTAAACCAAGCTTAGGTTAATCAACTGGCCTCAGACCCTTTGGTGAGGTAAGGAGGTGTCTGCCCCAAGCATGTGAAGACTTCCTTCTCCTGGCAGAATGGGCAGATGAGAATGATTTGTTGCAATGGTGCTGTGGAAGCTTAGAGCTTAGTCAGACATGGAAGACGCCAAGATTGTCCACTGCATCCTAGGCCATTGCCAGTCCTTTTGACTTTTGTCTGGCCACTAAACTTTGATGATTCTAGAAGAGGGAGTAAGGCTGATAACTTCGCATAACTCTGCCTTACTTCACTCCAATTCACATACAAATCAAGAGATCACCCTGTGACGTCACTGGTCCACTTCCAAAATGAAGGACAACAACACTATACTGTAGTCTATCAAGTGTACAATAGTATTATGTCTAAAAAAAACCCCAACATACAAATCTTAATTAGAAATATTTTCTTGCTAAAAATGCTGATCATCTTCTGAGCTTTCAGTGAGTTGGAATCTTTTGCTGGTGAAGGATCTTGCCTCGATGTTCATGGCTGCTGACTGATCAAGGTGGTGGTTGCTGAAAGCTGGGGTGACCGTGGCAATTTCTTAAAATAAGACAACAATGAAATTTTCTGCTTTGATTGACTCTGCCTTTCACTCAAATGCTTAGAAGCCATTGTAGGGTTATTAACTGGCACAATTTCAATATTATTGTGTCTCAGGGAATAGGGAGGTCCAAGAAGGGGGAGACAGACAGGAGCTGCTGGTGAGTGTAGTCAGAACACACACCAACATTTATCAATTAAGCTCACTTTCTTAAATGGGTGAAGCCATGAGATATCCCCAAACAATTACAATAGTAACATCAAAGATCACTGATCATAGATCATCATAACAGATTCAACATAATAATGAAAAAGTTTGAAATATGGCAAGAATTACCAAAATGTGACACAGAGGTATGATGTGAGCACAGGCTGTTGGAAAAATGGGCCAATAGACTTGCTCAAGGCAGGGTTGCCTCAAACCTTCAATTTGTGAAAAACACAATTTCTGTGAAGCACAATGAAATGAAGTGTGCCTGTACTCAGAAAGAGCATAACTAGCAATCATGGCAGCACAAAAGGTGTAAAATAACTTATAAAAACATAATTCAGAGGAGGAGAGGAAGAATATCTTGGTTGAACCTCAGGACTCCAAGTCCTCTGGGAAGAGGTTTGAGTGCAGTGGGGACCAAGGAGAAGAGCATAACCTGGAAGTTTCCTGTTTTAACTAATGCTTCTTGCTAACTGTGGACCAAGATCAGTTGTTTCCATGCTACTGAAGGAATATAAGTGTGGTCAGCCCCCCTCTAAATCTTAGCATCCTAGAAGAAAGCCCTGGTTGACATATCCTAGTTGTAACTCTGCCCTCAGAGGGGCTTTGAACCTTTGTATATACTGCTTGGAAAGTTGGGTCATCAGGTCCTGGGATCATAGATTCAAAGCCAAAGGGAGCGTTAGAAACCACCTAGTCATAAAATCACAGATCTAGTCCACCCCACTTTGACAGATGACAAAAGGTCACACAGGTACAAAATGGCAAAGGTGAGAGACTCAACTAAGTCCTCTGACTTCAAACCCAAAGCCCTTTCCACCATATCACACTATAGTCCTTCAGTATCATCAAAATAACTCAGCATCTAATTAGCAGGAATAATTAGTTAAAACAGGAAACAACCATATGGCATACACTTCCTCCCTGATGCAGCTGTCCCTCGGCTCGGCTACTCCCTAGCCCACCACCATCCTGCTCCTCCATGCTCCTATAGCCTCCCCATCATAGTGTCCTGTGGCCTCCAGCACTGGCCACTCTCTCACCCAAACTGAGGGTCATTTCAAGCTGCTTGCCCAGGTGTCAACATTGCTAGGGCAGTTGTGCAGAGGTGTGCAAGATTAACTAGAGAGGAGTGCCCAGAGTCAGAGAACCCAGCCAACGAGGCTGCTATGGTGATCTAAATATCAGATGATGAGCATCCCTGTAGGAAAAGAGAGGAAAGAAGGGAAAGGGATATGGCAGTCTGTGATGAGCCGATAGATATAGTATTTAAAGGAGTTGCTGTTTGTCCTTCATTCTTGAGTAAGACCATGACATGCAAGTGAACTGGGTTTAATCTCCTTCAATAGGAGAGAAAAGAGTCAAAAATGGTCCCAAGTGTTTGAGCCTGTGTGACGGGTACCATGGAGAGTTCAGGTCCCCATAAACTCTGCATTTCTTCTCTAAGCACCCAGTGTCTTCCAGGTTAGAATGTGAGGGAAAGTCTTCTTCTTCTAATTGTATCCCTAGTCCTCAGCACAGTGCTTTATACCCAGTAAGCACTTAATAAATGTTTCATTCATTCATTCATTAATTCATTCATTCTTGATCATCTCTGTCCAGAATAATCCAGAGCCCCTCCTCACTTCTCACTGGCTGGAGATGTTTGGAGATGGAATCCACCTGTGGGACAGCTGATCCAAAGAAACTTTAGCCTCATCTGGACCTCCTATCCTTTCTTTTTTCCCTCCTATGTTTCCTACCTTTTAAAAGGCACCCAGGTGCCTTCCTTTTATTCACATACCCTGGAGCTTGATTTCCAAATCAGCACAGGAGACATTGACTGTGATTACAGAATGAAAGCAGACAGGTAAGTGGTCAACTGTTTCCAGGGCTGAATTCCCTGGAACTCAGAGACACAGTGAAACTGCAGACTTCTGCTGATTTCATTGGGTGCCCTGGAAGTTGCCCAGTGGCCTTTGTTTTCCACAGGAGATGATTTTCCCCCCACTTTGGAAATGAACAATCTCAAAAAATTACTTTAACCTAGAGATCACACTGCTGCTCTGAGAAGGTCAAAGAAAGGCCACATATCCAACAAAACACTCACAGCAGTGCTTTTTAAAGTAGCAAAAAACTGAAAACAAGGTTGATGCTGAGAAATTAGGGGGTGGCTACACAAATTGTGGCACATGAATGTAAAGGAATGTGACTGTGCTGCAAGAAATTATGAATACGAAGAATTCAGAGACACACAGGAAGACTTATATGAACTGATGCAGAGTAAAGGAAGAAGAACCAGGAAGACAATATAGGGGATGACTAGGATAATGTTAGTAGAAAGAATTACAATAAAAAATGAAAACTCCAAAACTGAATGACCAAACTTGACTCTAAAAAAAGTCAACAAGCATTTATTAAACACCTACTGTGTGACTAGCACCATACAAAGCACCAGAAGAATTAAGAAAATACAAGTCCCTCCTTTCTTTGCAGAGATGGGGAAACATGGGAGTAGAAAGTGGCATATATTGTCAAATTAAATTGCTGTATGGGTTAGTTTTGCTGAACTACCTTTTTTCTCCTCTTTTTTATTCTTTGTTACAGGGGATGGCTCTCTGGGGAGGTGAAAGGGAAAGAATGTATTTGGAAATGAAGTTGACGCAGAGATAAAATATGTCTATAAATTTGTTTTAAATTTTTAAAAAATATAACTTCAGTCTAGACGAAACTAGCAGTATATTCAAGTCACTAGAGTCATTTGGATTAACGAGGCTTCCCACTTTCATCTGGCTAAGTGGCATCTTGTTGGCCCTTTGGGGAAGGGTCTGTCTCAGAGAAAGAACATCCTGACTGTTGAAGATCTCTTGGGTGTAGGCTGAGATGAGTCAAGCTCAGCTCTGATGCCTCCAGCTTTTAAAGGACCAAGTAATCCACAAAGGCAGGCTCAGAGAAGGTGATTCCCAAGGGTTTGAGTCTCTGTGAAGGGAGAATAGTAATACTGCTAATGGGCAGATTTGAGAGGAAAGATGGAATTCAAAAGAGAATCCAGCAAAGATTCAGAAAAATTTAAAATTATGCTGCCACCACTGGGCTGAACATGCTGACCCAGAGTGAGACAACTTCCCCATCAAAGGGAGAAAGCCCTAAAGGACCTGTGTTTGGGGGAGATGGTTCAGGTACTCACACCCTGCTTCTTATTTAGTGGAGGCCATGGACCAATAATGTTAGTATATCAGTGCAAGGGCTGTTGCCCCCATCCCCCAAAAAAGTGAACCTTTGGAGCAGCAAATTGAATCCAATAAACGATCAGCTCCCTGAAATACTCTGCATTCCAATCCCTGGTCTAGAGCTGACCAGAAGCCTCAATCTCTACTCTAGCAACTGGTTGATTAATTTCAGTGATGTGCTAATGAATGTTTAACAACTGAGTCTCCAAAATGTATAATACAATTTTAAATTTGATCTACATAATTTTAAGTTTAATCTACACTTTTTCCATAACTTTCTTGAGTCTAGAAACCAACAACACAATAAATCAAGTCCTGATTTGTAGCTTTGTCAATTGCCAAGGTATAAATGTTCTCCCCAAAATTTAACAATCAGCTCTCCATGTTGGCTCCAGCACTTGATCACCTTTTGATTTAGACTCTCCTCCCTCTACCTCCAGACCTCACAGTTCCCTAACCCAGATAGGTGTTCACCTAATAAATCCCACATAATGACTTTCCCTCACCAGGATACTGTCTTTTGTCCCTCACACCAAGACCTCTCAAAGCACAGAGTTCACAAATAGTTACATAGGCAGGCCTTGAACTTAGGATTTAGGAACATAGATGTAGAGCTAGGAGGGACCCCAGACCCCATCTAGTCCATACTTTTACACATACTTGCAAAAAAATGATTTAAAAAAGATTCTAATATGTTTGGGGGTTTCTTTTTTAGATTATGGGGGAAAAAATTGTCAGTAGCTTACTCTAGACCAAGTCTGGAAACCTCTGCATTTTCCCCCACCTACTGTTTTATTCATTTTACAGAGAAAGAAACTGACACCAAGGAAGTGAGATGGTTTCCCTAAGGTCACCCAGGGACAAAAGATCAGACAGAAGGCCCTCTGCCTTCAATCAGCACATTTTCTAATGTATCTCATTACCTTCTCCTGGCTCCAATCACAATACCATACTGTCTCTAGTAATTCATAATCTTTTCTTCCCAGAACCCCAGATTCTTGGGGAAGAATTTGCTTCATTGAGTTTGCCAAAGTGAGAACTAATTGCCATTTCTTGTCTGCAATACCCTCCTTTTTCATCCTCCCCTTCTTTGCAGCCTTATCTTCTTTCAAGGCTTAGCTCAGGTATCAACCACCTCCTACTCAAAACCTTTCCCGTTCTTAAAATACAAAATTATCATCATTGCATTTAGGGCTCTCCATAATCCAACTCCTACCTACCTTTCCAGGGTCATATTAGTTTGTCTAACAAAGATCTGGGGTTTGGGGTGGGCTACAAACTCATGTGTGCCCCAGTAGCCAATGAAACTTGGGTCATCTTAAGAGGGACAGGGCTTCCAGAAAGAAGGAACTGATGATGGTCTCACTGTCCTCAGTCCTTGTCCGACCACATCCAGGGCTTTGGGATTAGCTCTGTGCACTGAAGTGGAGGAAGGTCATCGACAAGTTGGAGAGAAGGCCAGAGACAGTCAACGAGGGTGGCAAAAGGCCTGGAGTCCATGAAGAATGAGGATCTGAGGAAGGACCTAGGACATGTACCCTGGATGACAAAAGAATCAGAACTGATGTGACTATTGTCATTTAGCATTTCAAAGACTGTTGTGTACAGGTGAGATTAGAAAGGCTGTCTTTGGTCCTTGGCAGATGCCAAAAGACAAATCTAGGCTTGATGTCACCAAAGACATTCTAACCGACAGACCTGCCCCAAAGTGGGATTTGTTGTCTTGGTGCTGACTGGTTTCACCCTCACTGGAGGTCTCCAGACAAAGGCTGGATAATCACCACCTGAGCCTCATCGGAGGTGGTTGTTTAGTTGTCTAGTCATTCACTCTTTGTGACCAAATTCTGGGTCTTCTTGGCAGAGATACTATAATGGTTTGCCATTTCCTTCTCCAGCTCATTTTGCAGATGAGAAAACTGAGGCAAACAAGGTTAAGTGACTTGCCCAAGGTCACACAGCTAGTGTCTGAGGTCTCTTTTGAGGGAGGTGGGTCTAAAGGATGATCTCCAGGGTCCCTTTGAGCTCTGAAGCTATGATCCATGATCTCATGGTCACAAATTGAAGGTGGGCATCTCTTGTGGGATATGAGTTAGAATAAGTATCTTTTAAAGTTCCTTCCAACCTTGAAATTCTGTGTCTCTTTGAATTTATTTGAGCTGAATTGAATTGAGTAAGGTGGTAAGAGAGAGAGACAGAGACAGAGAGACAGGGAGAGAAGAGAGAGACAGACAGAGAGAGAGACAGAGAGAGACAGAGAGACAGGGGGAGAGTAATGAGTTGAGGCTCTGGACACTCTGCCCCCTGGCCTGACCCCCTGAAGACACCATTACACCATTGGGACAAGATATCAGAAGGAAATATAACTTCCTCCAGCAACCAGTCCCCTAAAGACTGAGACTGTTTTATAAAAAAACACATTCTGCTTCTTTGCTTTTCTTCTATATTATGCTATTCTCTGAGTCTGCCTTTAGCTAGCAATTTTTCTCCCCAGAGTGGGGTTCTCAGATAGAAATCTGAAAACAAAATCCACAGGAGAAGCCAATGCCGGAGCCAAGGCCCAGCTGCTAAGTAACCAACCTTTTGGTGTCTCAATTACAGCTTGATTTCAGTACCAGGCAGGCGTTTGGCAGGTCTGGCAGGAAGCCAGGCAGATGGGCACAAGGCCAGCTGAGCAAGGGCGGCAGAAGCTGGGCTGGTCACCACAGTCTCCCAATTCTGGGAGGGGTCCAGGGGTAGGCAGAAAGACATAAGATCTCTACCCTCCATCTGCAGGAAACCAGCCCAGACTCACAGATTGGCCCACTAATGGGGAACTAATCAGGAACTGCGGGGGCGTGTACGTACAGCACCCACCTATAAGGAGGGAGGCCACTAATGGTATTTGGATCAGAGCAGCTCCCTGCCTGGCCTCAGGAGATGCGGGCTCATCCCTGAGCCCAAGGGGTGGGGAGGGAGACCCTGCAGAAGTCAGACTTTTGACAGAACAGGGAAGGCTGCCCAAAAGATGCGAGGTTTGAGAATCAAGAAAGCCAAGTTTTTAATCCTGGTAGCTTCACCCCTCTAGGCCTATAACACGGGGGCTGGAGGGCAACAGGGGCAACAATGTGAAAAGATGACCAAGAAGATCATTTTATCATTAAATTTTATGGTCTCCTTCTCACCTTTCTTACAGTCTTCTTGCTCCTTACTCCTCAATCCTGGGACACCAGCCTCTCCATTGATCCCCAAACAGGACCCTCCATCTATCAACTGTGGGTATTTTCTCTGGCTGTCCCCCCTGCCTGGAATGCTCTTCCTCCTCCTCCCTACTGACCTCTCACCCCAAATCCTGCCTTCTATAGGAAGCCTTCCCCAACCCCTCTTAATTCTAGTGCCTTCCCTTTGGTAATTATTTCCTATTTATCCTAGGTATTGCTTGCTTTTTATATATATTTGCTTGTGGTCTCTCCCATTAGACTGTAAGCTCCTTGAGGGCAAGACTGTCTTTTGCCTCTTTTTGTATCCTCAGCATTTAGCACAGTCTGGTGAAGTCCACGGACCCCTTCTCGGAATAATGCTATTAATGCGTAAAATAAAATAAATAGGATTACAAAGGAAAATGAGTCTATTAAAATGCAGCTTTCACGATATTTTACATTTTTTAAAAAATTTATTTTTTCTCAATTACATGTAAAAACAATTCTAAATATATCATGATATGTAAAAAAAAAAACAACCAAACCTAAATGTGCAGACTCCCATTTGAAGAACCTCTGGATTCTAGTTAAATCCTTTATGGGGGAAGGCTGATTAATTCTTTTTTATTTTTTATTTTTGGAGGGGGGAAGGCAGGGCAATTGGGGTTAAGTGACTTGTCCAAGGTCACACAGCCAGTAAGTGTCAAGTGTCTGAGACAGAATTTGAACTCAGGTCTTCCTGACTTCAGAGTTGGTGCTCTATTCACTTTGCCATCTAGCTGCCCCCTGATTAATTCTTTAACGTCAAAGTTTGGATCTATCCTGGGCTCTGGGTCCATCACAGACAACCAACAAGGCTTCATGGAGTGCCATATACCTTAAGCATATGCTCAACCCCTGCTAGAGGCCCCAGAAGATACATAATAAGGCAACAGGACAGCCCAAGGGTGCACTTGGCAGGCATTCCACACAACTCCATCTCTCACAGGATATCAGACAGGGTGTTGGCCATTTTAAATTGAATTAGCCAGCAAGGGAGTGCCTTATACAATTTTCCCACCAGAAGGTGGTAACTACACTCAGGCCACCAGACTAGAGGTCTTGTCAAGGTCTCTCTGACACCTGTGCAAGGAGAGCCTCTTCTCCAAATGAGTTGTGGAACTTCAACATGTGAAGAAACGGCCGCTGACTGAGTTCTGATTCCAGCCCAGGGGTTTATACTAAAACATTGCCCAGGACCAGAGAATACCTCCAGAGTTTCCATCCCAGGCAGCCTTAGAGGCATCCTTCAGTCCTCACCCTACACATTCAAAGACTTCTCTATTCTGCCTACTCAACACCTCCACTCGCCCAGCTACCATCTTTGTTCAGGCCCTCATCACCAACCTGCATTGGTAGCAGGAATTTCCTCGCCTGGGAGTACCTTATAACAAGGAAATCCACAAGACTAGTCCCTATTCCTGTCCCCAGAGCCTAGTGTAGTGCTTGGTACATCATTAATAAATGCTTGTTGATTGACTTTTATTATAGGATCATAGGTTTCAAGCTGTAAGTAACCTCAGGGGTCCTCTAGTCCCAAAATCTGCTTTTCAGATGCGAAAACTAGGAAAACTAGAAAACTAGCTTGTGCAAGGCCATGCAGCTAATCAGCAAATCTTCCTGTGGATCTGACCAACAGGGAATGCCTCAGAGCAAAACCACAACTCTCTGAAGCTTTGCCCCAGGAACCTAGATGCTAGCACCAACCCAGCCAGGAAACACCCTCAGAAGAGGCCCCAGGAAGCTTTTCAGGCCTGCCTAGAGATCAGCCTCTAAGCATAAGTGAGAAGTATTAATGGTGATGGATTAAGATCCTCTGAGGTCGTTCATTTAAGTAAAAATGCTAACAAGGCAAGTTTAATGACTTGCATTGATGTTCAATACTAGGTCGATAATAAATCACTTTGTAAAGAATCTTCTGGAGTTTTAGACCCAGGCCAAACTTTGCAGGAAACAATCTTGAATTAGGTATGAACTGTGGCTACCCTTTGACTTTGACAAAGTATGAATCAGTTCTCTGTTGCTTGTGCTAATTTTGGCCTAACAAATAACACCAAGAAAACAGGTGTTCCACCAGTCAGCACCACATCATCCATACATGGAACCATCGGTTACAGCAAATGGAGAAGTTTTGAAGGCTGCGGATAAATTCACTTACCTTGGCAGCGTACTTTCCAGAGATGTACACGTTGATGATGAGGTCGACGCATGCATTGCTAGTGCCAACTCAGTGTTTGGGAGGCTCTGAAGGAAAGTATGGGAGAGAATTGATATTAGACTGATTACTAAACTGAAGGTGGACAGAGCCAGGGTGCTGACCTCACTGTTGTATACCTATGAAACCCAGACAGTCTACCCGCGCCATGCCAGGACACTGAATCACTTCCATTTGAATTGTCTTAGGGAGATTCTGAAGATTATCTAGCAGGATAAGGTACCAAACACTGAAGTCCTTACTCAAACTAAACTGCTAAGCATTCAAAATCTACTGGAGAGAGTGCAACTCTGACGCATTGGCCATGTTGTTTGAATGCCAAATGTACATTTGCCTAAAAGACTATTTTATAGAGAACACACACAAGGCAGGTACCCATGTGGTGGTCAAAAGAGAAGGTACAGACACTTCCAAAGGCTTCCTGAAGAAGCTTGGAATTGATTGTGAGATATGGGAGACACTGGCACAGGACCACCCAGCATGGCATGCCCACATCAGAGAAGGTGCTGTGCCCTATAAGTGAGACAGAATTGCATTTGGTCAAAAGAAACATGAGATGTGCAAATTTAGAGACATCTCTCCTGCAAATTTCACACAGAGCATTTGTGCTCAACCTATGGTAGAGCCTTCCGAGCTCATGTTGGTCTAATCAGCCACAGTGGGGACACACTGGACCTTGACTCCAACAGAGTGATGCCATTTTGGTCCCCTTCGAAGGAAAGCCCATAACATCTCCAGTGCCTAGTGCAGAGCCTGGCATGTGGTCAGTCCTTAATAAATGCTTGTTGATTCATTGATAGATTTGTTTGGCTCTGTATGTGTGGTATGTTTATGAAAAGGTGCTAGGTGGATTATTTAACGAGAGGTGATTAATAAAGACGATACAAGATACATCAATATGATTTTTTAAAATGTTTTGGGCATCTTGATAGTAGGTTTGGGGAGTCTGGGGGTAGCTGCTGGACCTGTGATTTTATCGGTGTGTTGAATTCCCAGTGTGAAAACCCCTCCCACAGATAAAGACCCAACTGGTCTGTAACTTATAACTGAGAGGATTGCCTGGGCTTCTAGAAGAGGGTAAGGGACCACCATAGTTGGGCAGGTAATATGTGTCTGAGGCAAGTCTTTGAAACAATCCATTTACAAGCATTTATTAAGCACCTAGTGTATGCCAGGTACTGTAGCTCAGCACTAGGGATGCAAAGACAAAAGTGAAACATTCCCTGCCCTCAAGGATTGTGCATTCTAATGAGGCAGAGGACATGGACATGTATAGGTATATGTTGTTACCTTGTTTTTCCATCGTGTCCAACTCTTTGTGACCCCATGCAGGCTTTTCTTGGTAAATATATTGAAGTGTTTTGATGTTTCCTTCTCCAGTTCATTTGACAGAGGAGGAAACTGAAGCAAACAGGGTTAAGTGACTTTCCCAGGGTCACACAGCTAGTAAGTGTCTGAGGTCACATTTGAACTTGGGAGATGAGTCTTCCTAACTAGGTCTGGTGCTCTGTGCACTATGGCGCCACCTAGCTGCCCATATATAGGTATATTCATCTCACTTATGAAGCCGACAGGCCTTCTTAACTCCAAAGTGAAGAGTCTATCCTCGTCACCATGATGTCTCTCCATTCCTTTGTAAACTTTAATAAATAAATAAATTCTCTTACATCACCACTTTAAAGCTAGAAAGATCCTCCGATGGCATCAAATCCAACCCCTTCATTTTACAGATGAGGAAACAAAGGCCTGGGTAGGTTTAAAAGACTCGCCCAAAGTAGCACAAGTAGGAAGTGGCAAAAGGAGAATTTGAATCCAGGTCTTTGGACCCCAAATCCAAACCTCTTTCCTGGACCATGCTACCTGTAGAGAGAGGAATCTTTGTCTGAAGACAGTTCTTACACTTTGCCTCCCTTCACTTTCAATTCATCTCTTCCCCCGGGTATCACTGGAGCCTGCCATGAGGGAAAGCAAATAACACTACAGCTTTTGGTTACACTTCCCGGGGGATGGTGTGGCTTGGCATTACCCTATTTATGAGTAAAGCAATCGAAGAGAAGTTCAGTGGGAAAAAAGGTGGTGAGGACACACAGGAGGGCACAGCCAGACAACAGCACATGTGACAAAACGGCTTGGCTGGGGCAGGAAAGGGAGGGTGTCAACAAGCCAACAAACATTTATTAGGCACTTACTGCATGCCAAGGGCTGGAAGCGTGAAGAGTTGGAGTTCTAATGGACTGCAACAAGACTCTGTGAGGGTCAGTAGAGTAACATGGCATCCAGAAAAGTGAACCTCAGCTGAGGCTGCATTAACAGAAACATAGAGCTCACACAGAAGGAGGAGAGAGGCTCAGAATCTCTCCACCCAAGAGGATTAGACTCAGCCTCCTCTTTTTTCCCCTACATTGTCTTTGGGACTGTTCTAGCCAAAAACAAACAAATGAAACATCCCTCGGGGGCCAAGCTTCTGGTGATGAGCCTTGACAATTTAGCTAATGGGGTCCTTAAATGATAGACACACAGAATATCTGTTCTCAAAGCTGGTCCTTCCCAGGTAGGTCCTGCCAGAGCTTGTACTCTCTCAACATAGCCTTTGAGAATCCGAGGTCCTCCACTCTGTGATGAGGTAACAGAGCAGAGCTTAATTCGATAGACATTTATTAAGTGCCTGCTGTCATAGGAAAGGGGAAGAGAAAGAAAGAAAAAGCAAGGAGGGAAGGAAGGGAAGGAAAGAAAGAAAAAGGAAGGAAGGAAGATGGAAAAAAGAAAAGGAAGGGAGGGAAAGAAAGGAAAAGAAGAAAGGAAGGGAGGAAGG
>CM053584.1:369377173-369403150 GCA_028627135.1 Pseudochirops cupreus
TTGACATAAAAATCATAGATTTAGAGCTGGAAGGAACCTCGGAGCCCACCTAATGCAACCCTCTCATTTCACAGAAGAAGAAGTGAAGCCCACAGTGGTGAGGCGAAGGAAAGAAGGAAGGAAGGAAAGAAGGAAGGAAGGGAGGGAGGAAGGAAGGAAGGAAGGAAGGAAGGAAGGAAGGAAGGAAGGAAGGAAGGAAAGAAGGAAGGAAGGAAGGAAAGAAGGAAGGAAGGAAGGGAGGGACAAAGGGAGGGAGGGACAGAGGGAGGGAAGGACAGAGGGAGGGAGGGACAGAGAGAGGGAGGAAAGAAAATAAGAAAGGAAGGAAGAAAAAGAGGAAGGAAAGAAGAAAGGAAGGAAGGAGGGAGAGAAGAAAGGAAGACTATTCCTGGGAGGTAGGTCTATTATTATGTCCATTTTTATAGTTGAGGAAACTGATGCAGAGACACTATTGTTGAGGGTCTGGATGTGAACTCAGATGTTCCTGACTTCAGGCCCAGTGCTCTAACTGTTGTACCAGCAGCTGCCTGAGATACTTAAAAACAGTTGTCCTATTCCTTTCTCCCTGTAGTCTTCTTTTTTTTCATCCTCAATCCCTTCAATTGCTCCTCATGGGAGCAACAATTCTAACATTCTGTGTTCTGTGTGCTCCTGCTCCTGACTCCCACTTGGTAGGATGAGTGCACTGGCTCTGGAGTCAAGAGAACCCGGTTCAAATCCCACCTCTAACATTAGCTACCTATGTGACTTTGAGCCTGTCTCTCAACCTCCCTGGGAGAGAGGGTAAGTTTGGAGTCTGGGGTGTTACCCAGACCTGGGATATAGGGGAGCAAGATATCAGTGTGGGGGAAAGCAGACTGAGGCTGGGGATGGGGGGTGGGAAAGCTAAGTGTCAGATTCCCTGGGCTTCCCAATTTGGCCTGGGGCCCTCCCTGGATAGGCCAAATAGATTAAAATTCCAGCCACACTGTCCATAACCTACTTACCATCTAAATTGGCACCAGTCCTGGGTGTTCTGGGGCCTGAGGCCCCATTGGATTCCTGAGCCAGCATTAAACCAGTCTCTGAGTGTGAGAGCTTAGCCTCAGTGAAGTGAGGTAAGCCTGGCAGGGGGCAGGGCCAGAGGGGGTGGGCAAAACCTTCTAGCCAGAGTATCCTCTCTGCTGGGCAGAACATGTCAGTAAAACTATGCCCAGATACCCTCTTTTCTTGCTGAGAGCCAGGACCCTCAGGTGGCCCCTCTCTATCCCCCTGACATTCTTTCCCCACCTTCCTGCCCTACCCAGTCAGCACCCTGGGCTCTGTCCCACTCCTTCTGCCTCCACCCCAACAGAATTTATTCAGTTGAGTCTCAAAGTTTCCATCAAGTTCTAAATATAGGGTCCCATGAGCCATCCCTGAGGGCCTTGCTCACCGCTTCCCCAGGTGAGAGCCAGTTAATCCCTGCTGCTGGTCCAAGCTACACACTCACACATACTCTCACACATACACACACACACACACACACACACACACACACACACACACACACACACACTCAACCCCTCCCCGAGGTCTTTAGTGCCTTGCAGTGGGAGCAGAAAGACCAGGGTTCTACTTTTGTCTTTGCCTCTAATCACCTATGCAACCTTGATCAAGTCCCTTCCCTCCCATGGGCCCCAGTTTCCTCCTCTGTAAAATGAGGGAGTTAGAATATGTGGTCTCTAAGACTGCTTTGAAATAACATCCTCCTCTCTCTTCCCAAGTAACAAAGGTAACTTTTTTTTACAAAGATAAATTTTTGAAGGACTCACAGCATCACTGTCCCTGGAACCCCCAAATCTCAAAGGAATTCCCCCACAATATCCTGACTAGTCACCTCCAAAGTGGGGGATTCACTGCCTGCCAAAGCAGCCCATTCTATGCTGGACAGCTCCTAGAATGCCAGGAAATTTCAGGCCTTCTGGAGACAACCAGGAAGGAAGAAAGGAACTCTTTAAAGGCGAGCCCTCTAAGGCCTGGAGGGAAGACAAGGGAGGGGGTCCTGGCCTGGCAGAAGGAATGTTAATAAAGGATTTACTGCTTCCAGACCCTTCCTCAGCAACCTGTGCAATAGAGAAGCCCATGAGGACGTGAAGGACTTAGTGTTCTGTGTTGGAAAGAGCTTGACATCTGGAATCAGAAGACCTGAGTTCAAATACTGACCAGTTCTACTGCTGATTACCTCTGTGAACTTGAACAAATCATGACCTCAGCTTCCTTAAATTAGATGACCCATGAGAGCCCACCTTCCAGCTCTAGAGCTAGGGTCTCAAGTCACTTCTCTTCTCAGAGATTCAGTTTCCCCCTCTGTAAAATGAGGGGATTGGACTTTATGGCCCCTGGATCCTATGAATCTGTGTGATGTTGGCAAAGTCCCTAAGCTTCCTGTGCCTCAGTTTTCTGACTTGTAAAATGGGCCTCTAAAGGCCCTTCTAGCTTGGGATCAAGGACCTTTTCTCCATCCTTGTTGCTCTTCATGTTACTCATCTTAACCTCTTAATCTGAGTGACAAATGTGCTCTCTACCAGTCAGATAACAAGCATTTATTATGGCCATCCATACATGCTAGAGACAGTACTGAGGGGTAGGGTTACAAAGAGGGCAAATGCACTGTCCCTGCCTGTCCTCACATGGCTTACAGTCTAATGGGGGGACAACATGGAAAATAACTAGGTAGATTCAAAGTAGATGGAAAGTATTCTCAGAGATTAACTGAGGAAGGGGGAAGAAACAGGAATCCATCAAGAAGCATTTACTAAGTGCCAGTTATAATAAATAATAATAATAAAATATAATAAATAAACGCATTTGTTATGGCCAGGGGGCAGCTGGTTGACACACTGGAAGTCAGGGACACCTGAGTTCAAGTCTGGCCTCAGGCATGAACTAGCTGTGTGAACCTGAGCAAGTCACTTTACCCTGTTTGCCTCAGTTTCCTCATCTGTAAAGTGAGACGGAGAAGGAAATAGCAAACCACTCCAGTATCTTCGCCAAGAAAACCCCAAATGGGGTCACAAAGAATCAGACACAACTGAAACAACTGAACAATCACAACATCAATGTACCAGGCACTCTGCTAAGGTCTCAGGATACAAATGAAGGCAAATGCTCTGTCTCTGCCCTCAAGGAGTTTCCAACCTAATGGGAGATTAAACATGCAAGCAACCCTGAGCATACAAGGTAGGCAGAGAATGGATGGGAGGTCATTTCGGAGGGAAGAGTACTAGCAGGGGGATTGGGGGAAGACTATTACCTCCTGCAGACGATCATTTTTAACCTAGAGTCTTGAAGGAAGCCAAGGAAATGTAAGAGCAGAGGCAAGGAGGAAAGATAATGTTGCTGACCTAGGGGATCCTAGGGGACATCCAACCCTAGAGACATCCCATCCATCCCCTACCATCATCCCTCAATATTCCTCCTTCCTGCCTCCCTCCTGCCAAACTGCCCTCCATCCAGAGGCTCAATCCTAAAGGGCCTGGCTCTCTGTTAGAGAGAAGCTGACAATTAAATCGGACTCAGGTGTTAGCAGAGAATGGCTTAAGGGCTTAAGCAGAAGTCAGCAAGCCCTGGCACAGGTGCCACAGGAAGCTTACAGACCAATCCTCATTGACATTTGTGCAAGCTGCCACAGCTGGGTCCACCTCCCTGCCCCAGGATTCTTACCTCCCTAGGAAAGCCAAGAGTAATCCTTAGGCAGGCACTCCCTCCCGTGTAGGAGAACTTAATTGCCATCTGGGTTTGAGGCCTGGGCTGCTGCATAACTCAGTAGCTGTCTACATGACTTGGGCAAGGCATGGGTCTTCTCTGAGCCTCATCTGTAAAATGGATTTAAATACATTTACACTAATTTGTAGGGTTGTTGTGCACAATGGGAAAATAAGCCATGTGAATGTGAGCTGTTGTCTCCCCATCCCCTTCCTTCCTTCCCTGGAAGACAGCATGATACAATGGAAAGGTTCTGAGATATTCAGTCACAGGACTTGGATTCAAATTCTGTTCACTACCTATATAACCACAGGCAAGACCGTTAACCTCTCTGGGCCTCTATTTCCTCATCTGTAAAAAACAAGGGGGTTGAATTAGCCAGCGACTAAGGCCTCTTTCAGCTTTAGACCTAGAATCCTAGATTCCGCCCCTCTAGTCAGGATGAAAACAGGAAGAATGAAGTCAGAATACCTGAATTTTGATACAACTTAACTTCTCCAAAGAAGAATACATTAATATATATTTACATATATATACACATACATATATATATATATTTGGAGGGGAGCTGTGAGATCATTTTCCTAGAGAGCTCCAGATGAGGAATTTTCTCATTTTCTCATTTGCTTAGCTGAACTCTGCAACTAACAAGCTTTAGAGAGTTACCTGGGACACTGAGGAATCAAATGACCTGCCCAAGGTCACACAACCGTAACTCATCAGAGAGGAGACAAACCCAAGTATCCCTTACTCCATGGCCACTTCTTCATCCTCTACTCCACCATGCTGCCTTTCAGGGGCATATATAAGGTAGGGGGCTCTTTAAAACTGGGAAAAAACCTTCCAAACTTCAAAGGAATAAATTTCTAAGTGTAGAAATGTTTATTTTTTATATTTTGGGCACACTATAAGGCCACTTCTTAGATTGGAAATAAATTCCAATTAGGCTGTAAACTCCTGGAGAGTGGAGACACCGTCTTATTCATCTTTATATTGAGGGCTAGAGCACAGTGTCTCATACAGAGGAGAAGCTCAGAAAATGTTTTGGGAGAAATGAGTAATGGAGTTATCTGAGGGTCTGCAGAGACCTTCTGAGCATCCTTCCATATCCTGAATGAGCCTAAATGCTTGAAAATGGATTCTTTTTGGTGGCTACAGGTAAGAGAGCTTATGATGGAAGGAGCTGTCTCAGGTACTTAACTGTTGCGATTAGTCAGTCAGTCAACAGGTATTCATTGAGCACTCATGGACTGGGGGTGGTCCTAGGATTATAGATGGAACGATGACCTTAGACCAGAGCACTCTAGAGAGCCAATCCCCATGCGGTGATGATGGAGTTTGGATCAAAAGATCAAGGAGCGAACAGCCCAGGCAGAGGAATATGAACCAAGTTGGGCACCCAAAATTATAGCTAGATAGGAGAGCTTGTCTGACTTTGGAGCCTATCATTTCTGAATTTGTCTGTTTTGTTGTACTTCAGTATTTGGTGATAAGTCACACATCTGTGTGACCTTGGCTGTCATTACTTTCTATCAGCAAGAAAAGTAAAAATCCTGGGCTGATCTACATCCAGAGAAAAAACTATGGAGTCAGAATGCAGAGTGAAGCAGACTGTTTTCTTTTTTTGTTTTGTTTTGTTTCTCATGATTTCTCCCATTTGTTATAATTCTTCTATACAACATGACTAATGTGAAAATATGTTTAATAGGAATGTATATGTAGAACCACATCAAATTGTATGCCATCTTGGGGAGGGAGGGAGAGAAAATTTAAAACTTATGGAAATGAATGTTGAAAACTAAATATGGAAGTGAATGTTGAAAACTAAAAACTATTAACTTTTTTTAAAAGCCTGGGGGGAGTGTGGAAGAGAGGGGAGAGAGATGGAGAAGGAGGGAGAGAGAGAGAGAGAGAGAGAGAGAAAGGGAGGGAGAGAAGGAGAGAGGGAAAGGGGGAGGAGGGAGATGGGGAGGGAAGGAAGAGAGAGAGAAGGGGAGGGAGAGAAGGAAAGAGGGAGAAAGAAAGAGAAAGAAAGGGAGAGATAGAGAGGAGGGAGGGAAGAAGGGGAAGGGAGACAGACAGAGACACAGAGAAAGAGAATATGCAGGTATTTTCTGTAAGAGAGAAAACTGGAACTCAGTAGCCATGCTTGTTGGCAGATTCTGCTTCTTCAAGACCTGCCCCAAATCACCTCACTCTAAATGATTTTCTTAGAAAAGTCATTAAATTCAAGTTTTCTTAAATACAAATCTGATTAGTTTCATGCTCTAATTCAAACTATTTACAATTCTCTAAGCCCAATTCTGTTAGGAGGCTCTCCCATCTTGGTCCAAGGTCTTGGCTTAGAGACCCAGGTAAAATATCTTTGCCTGCTGCAATGGAAAGAAGCTGGATTTTGAGTAGAGGAATTTTGTTGCATGACCATAGGCCAGTTACTTAACCTCCTTGGGCCTCAGTTTCCCCATCTGTAAAATGAAGAGGTTGAATTTGGATAGCCTCTGAAGTCCCTTCAAGCTCTAGAGTTAGGAGTTTATCAATCACTTAATCTCTCTGGGGCTCAGTTTCCTTATTTGTAAAGAAGGAGGTTCAATTAGATGACTTTTGATGTTCTTTCCAGCTTCAGATATATGATCCTATTTTACTTTATAAATTAACTATTGTAATCTGGAGTTTATAGCCACTGAGGGAGAAAGAGAGACAGACAGAGAGAGAGAGAAAGAGAGAGGCCTCCGAAGGTCAGTCTTTGAATCAGGCTCCAATATTCCCCCACTTGGTTTCCAGAGACCAAGGAGAACCTTGGAGAGTCAGTTTCTAGCCATGAATGACTCCAGGATGATATTGGATGACTCTGATCAGGTCCATTCTCCTCCTTGGGCCTCAGATTCATCACCTGTAAACTGAGGGGTTTGGGTTAGATGACCCCTTAAAGTCCCTTCAGTTCCAAATCCAATGAATGATCTTATTAGAAACCAAAGACAAATACTTAGGCATGAATGCACTGGCAAGGGAGTGAGGCCATCCAGGCCTAAGCACTTAGATTGAGACCTTAGAAGTGATCTAATCCCACCCCCTCGCTTTAATGGTGAGGAAACTGAGACCTGGGCATGTTAAGTGTCTTAAACATCTCAAGGTCACACAGGGGACAAAGCCAGGAGTGAAAATTGGGCCCTCTGACTACAGAGGCAAGTACTTTTAAAGAGCCCCTTTTCCCTCTCAGCCCCCAAACCATCCTAGAAAAGACCCAAACAGAACATCAGAGTCAAGAGAAACCGTAGAATTCACCCCTCACTTTACAGATAGGGAAACTGAGGCCCAGAGAAGCCAAGGAACTTGTCCAAAGGACCCAAAATGACTCTCAGCAGATCCCAGGCCCCTAAGTTTCCAGTCTAGCAGATAAAAGCAGCAGGCATGAGCACATCCATCCCATGTTTAGCTTCTACATTTGACATTTGAGGGGAGAAAGAGGGGGAGTCTGTACCTTGAGGTGACTCACAGGGCTGACTCAGCCCTGAAGAAGTCTGGTTCCCCAGCATCACCCAGTTTGCATCAACTTCCTGGTAGGAGGAAATGAGGAGGTTAATTACTTTGGCAAAGAGGTTTGTAATTTAATCTGCATAAATGTGGCACGTCAGGCCTTTAATTACCCTTTCATTGTTTGCTAAACAAGGTGGGAATTCTAGAGCTGAATCTTTAATTCTCTGTGCTGTACAATTCCCCAATAATGCACTGAGCCCCCTCCTAGGTATAGATGTTACCTGATGGGGAAGGGGGATGACCTGCCCTCAAGGAGGTTATAATCCAATAAAAGTGATTAAATAGACAATATTGAGACCCTGTTCCATAGACTTCAAGGTTTGTGAAAATGCTTTTCAGAACTACCTTCAGGATTTGGCCAACTAGGTGTCATTGTTCTCCTCTCACAGCTGAGGAACTGGAGCTCAGAAAGGTGGGATCGCCTCCTCAGGATCATTCATTCCAATATTTTTCATTTGGAATCTAAGATCATAGATATGGAGCAGGAAGGGGCTTCCAAAGCCATAGAGTCCAACCCGTACATTTTACAGACCAGGAAAATGAGACCCAGGGAGATTCTGACTTGCCAAGTAAGCATCAGAAGCGGAATTTGAACCTAGGTCCTCTGAGACACAACCACTCATTACTCTTTACCATTAGAGATCTTGGCTTAGAATTCCAGCTCAGCCACTTACTACCTGAGTAACCCTGGGTATTTCACTCAAATCTTTGGGTCTCAGTTTCCTCATCTAGAAAGAATGAAAAGGAGGACCCTGGGCTTGATGACCTCTGGGGGTCCCTTAAAGCTCTAGATTTCTGATCTTATGATTGAACCTGTGATTCATTTTTCCAGGATTCCATCCGTATAGGTTCTTCCTTCATTCAAGCAGGTTGCAACCTCTCTGTAACTTAGAGGATCTCCAAGAGCTGCGAAGAAAGGAAGGAAAGAAAGACAAAAAGGAAAGGAAGGGAGGGAGGGAGGAAGAAAGGAAGGAAAGAAAGAAAAAAAGGAAAGGAAGGAAGGGAGGGAGGAAGGAAGGAAGGGAGGGAGGAAGGAAGGAAGGAAGGGTCATTCTCCTGTGGCCAACCTTGTGATGAACTTTTGGCCACACATCTTGTTGCTATAGAGCCCAAGGAACCCAGGTTTCCCAAATCCCAGTCTCATCTCTTTCCATAATAGCACAAATTTGCTTTAAAGCCTTTGCAACCCACCCTCTCCTTTAGATCCCCAGTCAGACCTTTGTTAGGTTAGTGAAAGTAAGGTTCTGAGTAACCCATCCCCAGCTGCCTACAGCGTCTAATCCAAATCAGTCCAACCAGTGTTTATTTCATAAGCACTGAGATCATGGAAAGACTTCTTCCAGATGCTGGTGACACAAAAACAAAGGGAAAGACTGTCCCGGCTTGCCAAGGATCTACATCTTGTTAGAATGATACAAAGAGAATTATATAGATAGTTATTAGAAGAGGAAGAGAACACATCAGCCAGGAAAGGCTGCCGTAAGAAGTAGCCCATGAACAGAGCCTAGAAGAAAGCTGAGGATTCTCCCATTAGAGAAGAAGGGGAGAGAAAGCAGACAAAGGCAGAGAGTCTGGAGAGAGAGAGAGTACCAGTATCCAGCTCAAGGAAACACTGAATAAGTCAACTGAGCTGGATTCACATATATGAAGCCTGGAAAGGGAAGCTGGAGGCAGATTGTGATAGGGATCCAGCTAGGGAGTGCCGGTAAATTCTCTCTGTTGGCTCTCTTGCCAGAAGCAGAAAAGGATAGATGCTCCTTAGTCCCCATCCATTACTAACCACCTCTTCAGAGAGCAGATTCCAGAACCACCTGCTGGATGTTTTCCTGACTCCAGACTCTGCCTTTGGACAAGCCATCCCCCGACTCCCTCAGACTGTACTTGGAGTCAGGAAGACCTTGGTCCAAGTCCTGTCTCAGATGCTTGACAGCTGAGTGACACAGGGTACGTAATTTAACCTCCTTGTGCCTCAGCTTCCTGATCTGTAAAAGAAAGGGAATATACCCAGTCACCTTCAAAGATCCTTTCTGTCTCCAAGTCTATGATCTTGTTTTTAGGAAGTCTCTTCTTTCTTTTTCATTCATTGTTATAAGAGATAGCTCACTGGGTCAGGAAAGAGGAAGAATGTATTGGGAAAACAAGGTAATATAAAAATAAAAACTATAAATAGAGGTGTTTGTTGTTTGTTTGTTTGTTTTTAAATAAAAGAAGTGGGACAGTAGAAAGAAAACTCATTTTTGGAGGTAGAAGAATCCAAATCCTGACTCTTCCATGTACAAGGTCTGTGGTCTTAGGGAATTCCTTTTGCATCTGTAGGCCTCCGTTTCTCTGTTTCTAGAATGAATTAGATTCTCTCTAAGATCCCTGTCATTTAGATCATAATGATAAATGTAAAACTTTAAAGTTTGCAAAGCTTAGAGAGATTATTTCATTGGCCCTCAGGTCAACCCTGGGAATTAACACTACAAGCATTATCATTTCTATTTTCCAGATTTTTACAGCAAATTTCTCTGACAAATGCCTCATTTCTCAAATATGTAGAGGACAGAGTCAAATCTATAAGAATATGAGACATTCCTCAGTTGACAAATAGTCAAAATATATGAATAGGCAGTTTCCAGAAGAAGAAAGCAAAGATACCTATTGCCATATAGAAGAAATGCCCTAAATCACTATTGATTTAAACAATGCAAATTAAAACAACTCTGAGACACTGCCTTATCAGATTGACTAATATGACAGAAAAGAAAAATAAAAAATGCCGGAACCAAAACTGATGGAATCATGTGGAATCATGAATGGTCCAATCATTCTGAAGAACAATTTGAAACTATACCCAAAGGGCCATCAAACTGTGCACACTCTTCAATCTAGCAAAACCACTACTAAGTCTGCATGCCAAAGAGATTAAAGAAGGTAAAGGACCTATATTTACAAAAATATTTATAGCAGCTCTTTTTGTGGTGGCAAAGAATTAGAAATTGAAGGGATGCCCATAAATTGGAGAATGTCTGAACAAGTTGTGGAATATGATTGGAATGGAATACTACTGCTCTATAAGAAATGACAAGCAGGATGATTTCAGGAAAACCCAGAAAAACTTACATGAACTGATACAAAGTGAAGTAAGCATAACCAGGAGAACTTTGTACACAGTAACAGCAACATTGGGTGATGACTGATTAACCATAACAGACTTAGCTCTTCTCAGCAATACAAGGATCTGAGAAAATTCTGAGGGATTTACTATGAAAAATGCTATCCACCTCCAGAGAAACTGATGGAGTCTGAATTCAGATTGAAGCATGCTTTTAAAAAAAAACTTTTCTTTGTTTTTCTTGGGTTTCATTGTCATTTATATGTTTTATTTCATGACATGGCTAATATGGAAACACGTTTTGCATGACTGCACACGTATAACCTATATTAAATTGCTGGTCTTCTCAAAGGGGGAGAGGTGAAGGAGAGAGGGAGAGAGGGAGAGAATTTGGGACTCAAAATTTTTAAAAATGCTAAAAATAGTTTTACATCTAATTGGAAAAAATAAAATATACAGTTATTTTAAAAGGGGGAAATGAAAAAAAATTCCCATTTTACACAAGGAAACTGCTTCTCAGAAAGTTTAAATGACTTGCCCAAGGTCACACAACTACTAACTGTAGAGGGGAAATTTTGACCCAAGTTTTCCTGACTCACAAGCCAGGACTCTCTCCTCTCCACCTCTCAGCTGACCAGGTAAGCACATCTACTTCCCTGGGATAATAATGTATGCAATCATCTTTTGTCTTCATTTCTCTCTATTCCTACCTAATCTTGCAAAACATTCTCATCCTTCCCACTTCCAAGGCTCCTTATTCTCCTTTTCCTTGACTACTAATTCTTTTGACCACAAAACTGCTAAGTTTCCCCCACCTCCCTATGTAAGCCAAGGTAACAGAACAAAAGGAGAACTGTATACATACATACGTGTACACACATGTGTGTATAATATGTATATTACCCATGCACCTTTAATATATGATATGTATATAATATGTATATTATACATACAGCTATATAACATACATAATGATGAGACAATTGATGCACTAGGACCTACTATGAAGGGGAGAGGTTTACTCTGTGTATGGTACCCTGCAACCTCCTATAAAGAGAGCGAGTCTGCATGATGCTCCTGGGTCTGATCTCCTATAATGCTTTTTTTAAAATTACCAAATTATTTTAGATCAAATGAGATAACAGATGTAAAGCTCATTGCAAACATTAAAGTGTAATGTAAATGCTTGCTATTACTATGGTTGTAATTATTAAATCCTGGGTAGAACTCTGTCCCAATACTTCTGGTTTATATGTTCGATTTGCATGTTCTGGGAGCTTGGGCCACTGTGTGTGAGGATGGGGCCCAAGTTTCAGTTCCCACCCATTCCCAGCCTTCTTCATTTGATCTCAATACTCCCACTTCCTAGTCTCTTGGCACCATACTTCTGGAACAGCTCCCTTGCCTACAAGCTGAAGGCAAAACATGCTTTCCGAATGCATTTTCCCCCATTCTTGAGGTATTTACCAAGACCTAGAATCATCAGATGAATGTAAAAGTTAGAAGGGACCTCCAAGGTCATCCAGCACAACCCCTCATTCTATAAAGGAGGAAATGGAGGCCCAGAGGTTAAGCGATTTGCCTGGGCTTACAGAGATAGCAGCAAAAGAACAAGGATTTTACCCTGGTTCTCTGATTCCAAATCCAGTGTTCTTTCTACCATGCTATAGAATTTCATGTTATAAAGGGTCTTAAACAAATCTCTCTCTCTGTCTCTCTCTCTATCTCTCTCTCTCTCTCTTCCTCTCTCTCTCCCTCTCTCTCTTTCTCTGTCTGTCTGTCTCTCTATGTCTCTCTCTCCCTCTCTCTGTCTCTGTCTCTCTCTGTCTCTCTCTCTGTCTCTCTCTGTCTCCGTCTCTCTCCCTCTCTCTCAGCTAACGAGTACCTGATCTTTCGAATTTCAGGTCTAGCATGTTATTCATTGGGTCACCCCAACTGTGCAAGACTCTCCGTCAACAATAACTCCTGAAACCCATCATCCAGGTTTCCCTTGAAGACTTTGAGTGGGGGTTAATCCATTCCCTCCCGCAAACATCCTGGTCTACTGTTGGACAGCTCTGTTGAAAAGCTTTCCCTTACCTCAAAGCTCCCCCTGTCTCTACGCAGTTTCTGTCCTTTACTATTGCTTCTCCCCTTTGGAGACAAGCAAAGCAAGACTAGCCAGCCCTTCTTCCACATGAGAGCCCTTCAGATTCCCACCATGTCCCTAGAGGCTTTGCTTCTCCAAGATAAACATCTCCAGTTCCTTCAATCAGCCCTTGTCTGAATGGTGTCTAAGCCCCTCGACATCCTGGCTGCCCTTCTTCTGAATGCTCTCCAACTTGTCAATGTGCTTCCTTTAGAGGTACTAGTAATTGAAGAGATGCAAATTAAAACCACTCCGAAGTGCAATCTCACACACATTAAATTGGCAATAATAAATAGAAACGAGGAAAAAGCTCTTGTTGGCAATACTGTGGGGAAACATGCAACCCTCATTCAACACGCACTACTGGTATTGGGATCCTGATGGAGCACAGTCTGGCAGAACCCAACCAGACCCATAAAACAGGTCAGACCCTTCACCTCTGTGATTCCATCACTGGGAATATAGCCCAAGGAAATACTGAGAAGGAAAAAACAACTCTTTGCGCAAAGCTGTGTAGAGCTACCCTATATGATGAGAGAAAAACTAGAATCCATCCAATTTCCCAAAGGCAGGGAAATAGTAAAATAGATGTGTCCTGACAATGCAATGGAGACCGCAGCACCATGAATAAGGACAAACAGAAACTATAGAATGAGGAGAAATCTATAGAAAATATTGCAAAGCTAAAAAAGAAAAATATAGGAACTACATACATGTGTTTAAATATATTTACATACATATATAGTTATATGTAGATTTATAGATACTCTGTGTGTGTTTTCTACCTCTGTGCATATTCTCATGCTGCTACCTATGCCTGGCTTACCTTTCCCACTCTTCTCCACCCTCTTTACCCATCCTGTGAAGTCCAACTCAAATGTTACCTCCTCCAAAAAGCTTTCTTATAGCAGGGACAGCTTTTGGGGGAGGAGGGCCCTGTGGGGCAAGAAGGGATACAGGGGAAATCTAGGTAATTTAAAAGCAAAAGATACCAATAAAATTATTTTTAAAACAACAAGGAAACTTCATATCACTCCAATCTCTAATTCCCTTCCCTTTCCCCTCAGAGGGAACAAAGGCATAAGTCAACATTGATGTCTGTGTATGTTTACTGTCAAGCAACACCCACCCCACCCCCCAAACAGGTGGTTTGCCTCTCTCTTGCATACTAATGTATCATTTTCAATTTGCATGTACCATATCCTCCCCTTCCCCCCCACACACACACTTGAATGTAAGGCAGGGAACAGACCTTATTCACTTTTGTATTTCCCCCAGGACTATGTACACCATGGATGCTTATTAAATGTTTGTCATGGAATACAGATCTCGGAATTTCAGAGTTGAAAGGAGCCTTGGTACAAAGAATATTAAAGCTGAAAAGGGAACTCAGAACATAGAACCTTAAATGTCAGAGCTGGGAGGGTCTTCAGAAGAGAACATGTCAAAGTTGAGACAGGACATAGAACACAGAATGTCAGAGCTGGAAGGAATTTTGGAACACAATGTCTGGACTAAGAGAGATCTTAAAATGCAAAATGAAACCTAGGAGAGGTCTTAGAACATAGCATGCCAGGACTGGAAGGAACCTTAGAACTTGGAATGCCAGAGCTGAGGAAGGACTTTGAACATAGAATCTCAAGGTTGGAAAGGATCTTAGAACACAGAATGTCAGGGCTGGAAAGAACCTTAGAACATGGAATGTCAGGGCTAGAAAGGCCCTTAGAACATAGAATCTCAAGGTTGGAAAGGATCTTAGAACACAGAATGTCAGAGCTGGAAAGAACCTTAGAACATGGAATGTCCGGGCTGGAAAGGACTAGAACATAGAATGGCAGGACTGGATAAGATCTTAGAAAACAGAATGAAAGCTGGGAGAGTCCTAAAAATGTCAGAGTTGGGAGGGGCCTTAGAGATCACCCAGTCCAATGACCCCATTTAACAGCTTAGGAAACTGAGGCCAGGAGAGGAGAAGAGACTTGCTTTGCTCAAGATCACTGTGATCACAAAGCAGAGACTTAAGCGCAGACAGCTTTCCCTGGCTTTGCACACTTTGGGATGATTAGAATCCAAAGAGTTTGTTTGTTGAATTAGGACTTACAAATTGACCTTGACACCTGTACAATAGCTTATTTTCATGTTAAATTGTCAAAAACACAAAACAAAAATAAAAACACCTCCCATACTTTTGCATCTGGAGAAGTCGGGCCAGACCCGAAGGGAAGCTCCAGGCCCCCAGGATGCCGAGCACTTTCTCCAGGAGGCTCCCCCTGCCCCGCCAAGGGCCCTGTGACTCTGACATAAATCCCATCCTGGCAGGGGTGACCTTCGCCATACAGGGAAATCCTGTTTCTAGAGCCAACATCCAGGGTTGGAAGGACAGCCTGGTGGGATGGAATCCAGAAATTCTGCTCTCTTCCGCCTTTGGTCGAGCTTAGAAAAGACCCATTGTATTCTTGGACCCTGGCACAGAACAGGTTGCTTTTAAAAAGCGACAAGTCCAATAAGGAAAAGGCCACCACTGATAGCTCCCTTTGCCCCCCCCCCCCCATAGATCTAGTCACTCCTAGGATTCTTCTTTCCTGACTGCCCCTAATCACCCCTCACCCCACCAATAGGATAGCCAGTGGCAAGGGAAGATTGAGATGAGAGGCCAAAGGTATATACCGAAAAGTTGTTCCCCTCCTTGGCCTCAGTTTCCCCATTTGTAGAATGAGGAAGTTAAACTCGGTGACCTCTGAGGTTCCTTCCAGCTCTAAATCTATCACCCTCTGAGCCCCATGCTCCTTCACTCGGTCATTCTGTCCTCAGTAAGTTCATTTTCAATTGGCTTAATTCCTAGTGAAGTTCTGGAAAAACCCAGACTCTTTCTTGGAGAGCTAAGGAACAAAAGGGGAAGCAACCACCCAAAGGCTAAAAGAACATGAGAGAGATGGGGATGCCCAAAGGTTGAGACCAGATTGGGTCAATAAGAGAAAGAGAGAAGGCACACCAGGCATCAGGGCCCACCTGTAGCAAATAGTTGGCTAGACCATCCAGTGAATGAAGGAGAGACAGGACTGTGGAATCAGCCAGTAAAGAGGCTGGAGTCCAGTTGTGAAGGGCTCTAAATGTCAAACTGTAGAGTTTGCATTTGATCCCAGAGGTATTGGGAGACATGAAAACTTCTGGAGCTAGGGAGTTACATGGTCATGCCTGTAGAAAATCTCTGGCTAGCAGCTGGGAGGAGAAAGAGAGACTTAGCATCATAGATCTAGCCCTTGAAGCAACCTCCGAGGTCATCTAGAACAACCCCTCACTTTACCAATGAGGAAACTCAGGCCCAGGGAAGTTAAGTGACTTGTCCAAGGCCACAGAGGCCGGAAATGTCAGAGGCAAGACTTGTACCCAGGTTTTCAGACTTCAAACCCACAGACCAGTGAGGAGACCACTGCTATATTCCAGATGAGGCTGGATGAGGAGGCCATAATCCAAAGGAATCAGTGGCAGAGCCAAGATGCCCACTCAGATACCTTCCCAGAATCCAAATCAGTTCCCTCACTGACCCTTGAGAGTTTGGGAAGCAGGAGGAGAGGTGGCCATGGCATGGAGGCTGGTTCTGGAGACAGAAGACCCAGACGGAATCCCGGCTCTGCCATTACTACAACGAGAGAGTTGGCCTAAATGGTTTCTGAGATCTCTTCCATCTCCAAATCGATGATTCTGAATCACACAACTTCTCTGGGCCTCAGTTTCCTTCTCTGTAAAATGAGTGAGTGGGGCTAGATGGCCTCTCAGGTCTCTTCTGTCTCTAATTCTACCATCCAGCAATCCTAAGCCACTCAGCTTCTGAGAGATGGGTATAGATGGCCTAGCTCTTAGGGGAGCTAAGGGACAAAATGTGAGGGAGATGGGGACGCCCAAAAGCTGAGACCAGACTGAGGTCAATAAGAGAAAAAGAAAGGGCACACCAGGATACACTGGCCTTGAATCCTGGGATGATTTTTTCCCCTTTCCCCTTGAAAGGTTGAGTCCTAAGCAGTGGCTTGATCCCATTTGGCTGGCCTCACACTTCACTCTGCCTCTTGTCACAGAAGCTAAGTATGTGATGGGCAGAGGGGGGTCTTCCTTCTGCCGCTGCCAGTTAGGAGGGGACCCACAACAATGCACCGTCTGAGCAATGGGTCGTCAGCCCAGCCTGTGGCTTGGGGAAGCCAGCCAGGCAGGACCAGGGCCGACCCAATCTGCAGGGAGCTGGGAAGGGCCCCTCAGAGAGGTGGCCCTGCTGGCCCCTGCCCCAGAGAGACTCCAAGGGCCCAGAGGAGCTTGATGGAGACGGCCCTTTCTTTCTGTCTGATTTCTTCAGAGCAAGTAATGACCAGAGGTGGTCTTAGAGTCTGGCAACTCTCCTAAGGCTAAAGTGTGTAGAGTAGGTGGCAACCTCCATTGGTGGAAAGTTCCCTATATGCTTATAAGACCATAAGTATACCTCTGGATTCTTTGAGTCTGTTTCCTCTTCCATAAAATGAAGGCACTAGACTATTCTAGCACACAGGAGCAGAGAGGGTGCTAGATTTGGGGTCAGGACCTGGGTTCAAACCCTGCCTCAGACATGTAGTGGCTGTGTGACCTTGGGTAAGTCACTTTACCTCCCTGGGCCTCAGTTTTCCCAACTATAAAATAAGGAAGTTGGACTATATGGCCTCTGAGGTCTCTCACTCTTCTGGCTCAAGATCTGTGCTCCTACAATCCTGTGACCCAGATCTGTGATGAGGCCCTCCGCATGATCTGCACTGAAAATATTTGACAGCAGAATGAGATAGCAGTATCTCATATTCACATCCGCTAGCTCATCCTACTCCTTCCCTGTGGGACACACAGAGCAGGCATTATTTTCCCATTCTATAGAGGGAAAAACTGAGACCCCAGAGACAGGACGTCACCTGCCAAAAGTCCATGCAGGGATTAGAACTCTGTTGCCACAGGATTTAGAACAGGAAGGGGTTTTTTGAGCTCCTCTGGTCCAATCCTCTCATTTTACAGATGAGGAAACAGGCCCCGAGAGCATAAGTACTTACCCAAGGTCCAACGTGAAAAGCTAAGATCTGAATGGAGGGGTCCCCTCTATCAGTTCCATTGCCTTTGGGGGAGGATGGTGTATTTGTTGTTAACGTCAACAAGAACCTTCACATTTAGCGCTCCCCACACCATTGTTTGCTGTCCTACCAGGCAGCTTCTGAACAAACCACAAAGAGTAGCCTTGGCTTGGGCCGCTATCTGTGCCACTTGGAGCCAAGGACGGAGCCCTCCGGGCAGAGGCTCTGGGAACTGGCTGGGCCTGGGTTGAGGGTTGAGCCAATGTGGACTTCACTAAAGTGCAAAACAGTAGCGGCTCCTAACCCCAAGAGTTGTAGTAAAACTCAGAGAAGACAGGCACTTTGCAAACCTTCAGACTTATTAAGTCTTAAAGTGCCCTAAGACTTCTGAGACACCTTGAGTAACTCTCAGTGGTGGTGATGATGGGTTTTGTCCTGTGGGTCTGGACATGTGATTTCACTGCTGTGGGGAATTCCCATGTAGAACTCATTCCACAAACACCAATAGGTGATTCATAATGTTAAAGCTTTCGGGAGGATGGAGAGGTCAAGGGCTGTGTTGCGTGCTGGCCTTAGAGCTGGCCTTCTCTCTACTGCCCAAAGGAGACCTCTCTCTATTAGGAGCTGCTGTGGACAGAATCATCCATGACCTGCTATAGCCACCCTTGGGAGTCAATAATGAAAAAGAAGAATCCCTTACACAAGACAGTGGAATGGTAGTGCTCAAACAGAACTTCAAGGTCACAGGAGCGTAGTCTAAGAGGACCAGGGACCTCGGAAGACATCTAGTCCAACCCCAACGTCTTGCAGATAAAGAGCCTAAGACTCAGAACGTTGAAATGACTTGCCCAGGATCACACAAGTAGCAAGCATGAGATGTTGGATTGGAATCCAGATCCTCTGCCTCCAAATCCATCCATCTTTCCCTTTTCACTGTATCATGATGCCTAGCCAAAGTAACCCGTAACCCCCTCATCTTATAGGAAGACACTGAAATCCAGAAAGGAGGGATCATGTGAGGTCACAAAGCTCCCAGAAGCTGGGAAGCTGCGTTTCCTGAGTTCCGCCTCAGTGTTTTTTCCAAGTATACAGCCTCAGGCAAAGAACTGCTCTCTAGAAAAGAGAAGAACACCATTGGCTGCCCTCCCCAATTAGAGGCACCGACATTGGAATGGAGGAAGGAGAAGGTCTGGGGAGAGACCCACCTAGTGGGAAGGCCTGTCTTTTCCCCATCCCACCAGCAAATGGATTCCTGATCAGAATCCCCACAAGGGAGACAACATTTTCTGTTCAGCTCTGGCACTGTACTAACAAACTGAAAATTAAAACAGCTTGCACTTCACATACTTGCAACAAGGGTCAGTTAATGGAAACAACAAGAAGATAAATTATTCCAGGGAAAGAATGATTTTCCTGATTTGAGTAAGGAAATGTAGCAATCCTGGGAGACATTCTTGCTGTCCAAGTGGGTGTCAGATGAGAAGAATGGGGTCCATTATGTACCCTGTGCTTCCAAGATGGCACTTGGGGCCAAAGGAACCTGGGGCTTTGGCAGGGCTGGAAGATTGGATTTCCTCATCTACACGGCCTCATGCACAGCAGGGCCTGCTGTTCTTCTTAGATGGAGGTCATGCTCCTGACCCACCATCAAAAGCATGCTTGTTCTTTGAATTGCCTTTCTAGCCATGGGAATGGGGTTGTTGAGCCATTTTCTCTCTCTCCCTTTCCTCTTATTCTCTCTCTCTCTCTCTTTCTCTCTCTCTCCCTCCCTCCTTCCCTTCTCCTAGTATTCTTAATGACCAGCAATGTGAAATTGTGAGCAGACATGCAGAGATTGAGGATGCCATCGGTGGCTATGAATAACTGGCCCACAGGGTGATCCAATTTATGACTTTGACCTCACTGGCAGCATATTCTGCCCCAATGAGCTAACCTTAGCCCTCTCAGGACAGTTCAGAGATATACTCTCAGAACAGCATGGCATAATATAACTTAGTCCGGAGAGGAGAGGAAACAGAGGAGATGAGATAGCAGAGGCCTGGAGAGAAGAGGAGAGGAGGGCAGGCAGCAGAAGGGAAGGAAGAGAAAGGGAGGATTATGGGAGTTTGGAAGAGGCCAGGAGTACAGGGGGGAATAAGACAGGACAGGGGAGAACTCAAGTTCAAAAAGACTCTCTTTTTGTTTCTATTTCTAAATGCGTTTTACTGATGCTTTTGGTTTTTTCAACACACCCATGACTGGATATAGCCTTCCTGCTCCGCCCTCCCCTCCCCCCATACCCTCTTCTATCCCTCTGCCAGCATTGAACGTTTTCTTGTAACAAAGAAAAATAGTTAAGCAAATGTAGTAACTGTTAGATCAGCCTGACCTGATTAGGTGCACAACATTCTGTCTCTTTAGTCCCCCATCTCTCTACTTAAAAGACCATGATGCATTTCATCATCCCTTCTCTGGGAGCAACAATGATGGTTACAGTTACTCAGGGTTTGGCTTCCTTTGGTGTTTCTGGACTGGGAAGGGCTAGCTGGGGCTGGGTAGGCTGGGCTGGGCTGAGCTGGGCTGGGCTGGGTTGGGCTGGACTGGGCTGGGCTGGGCTGAGCTGGGCTGGGCTGGGCTGGGCTGGGCAGAACTAGCTGGGTTGGTTGGACTGAACTAAGCTGGGCTGGGCTGGATTGGACTGGACTAGGCTAGGCTGCTCCACAGCCTGAAATAGTTTTGTTTCATTCAAACCCCTAGAGATTACAGTTAATCATATTTCCCATTTTATGTGACTGAATTTAGCACAGGCTGTGAGGATTTTGAGTAAGAGAAGGGTTTGTGGGGCAGATAATACCCAGAGCTCCACCCTCCCTCCCTCTTCCTCAGTCTCCCCAGCTGGTCTCACCCCTTCCCCACTCCCTCCATACACAATCCTCTGCCCATGGGAGCTTCCCCAACACCCAGCAGAAGGACGCTGGGGCCATTTGGCTTGCTCAAAGCTGGTCGTCTTGTGAATGCTCTGAGATACCATTTGCTTCTCTTTGTCTGTGTAAGTATAAATGGAGTTCCTCTTCTCCCACTTCTTCTCCCCTGCCCCCATTAGACTGGGAAGCTCCTTGAGGGCAGAGCTCCTGGCTTAATCTCCTTCAGCTCCTAATATAGGGGTTCTCTAAATGCAATGCAGTTTAAATGTTTGTTCAGTGAATGAATGATATCATATTGTTGTCCCTTTCTCTCCTATACTCATTCCTTTTATTTTTTCCATTAATCAATAAATATTTCTTTACAGACACACAATCAAGACTCTAAGTTAAACCCTCTCTCCTTTTCCCCTCTGCTTCTTTTCTTTTCTCCTCTCCCTTTTGTCCTCTTTTGGTGCCTTACCCTTGTGGTGCTCCCAGGGAAGGAATGACACTCAGCTCCCCAATCCCTTCACTCCAGGAGGGCTCTTAAGATTTAAGGCAGGTAGGGAGCAAAGTGGATAAAGCAATTAGGCTAGGAATCAGGAAAACTTGATTTCAGATTTGGCCTTAGACATTTCCTAATTGTATGAATTTGGGCAAGTCACTTAAATTCTTCCTCAGTTTCTTCAGCTGTAAAATGAAGATGATAATAATAGAAGCTACCTCAAAAGGCTGTTGTGATGATCAAATGAAATAATATTTGTAAAGCACTTAGTACAGTCTGGCACATAGCAGGTGCTTATAAATGTTTGTTCCCTAGAGGAGGGTGTTTTTCAAAAACTCTGTGAGTCCATCTCTCCCCTTGCTCCCATTATCATTGTTTGGGAAAGTATCTAGTTTGACAAATAGGAAATAGTAACCTTTAATTATTGGATCATTTACCAGATTCTCCCCACAATTCCCTTCCCTGCAAGAACACACACATCTCCTAGAACCATAGAACATCAGAGCTGGGAGCAATCTTAAAGCCATTCTAGTCCAATCTCCCCATTTTACAAAGAACCAGAGAGCCCTGGAAACCAACAGTCTAACATCTCTCCTCCCTTTCACAGGCAAACTCCTAGGAGACTTGTTACCCCCATTTTTTCATCTACCACTCCCCTCTCGCCTCCTTGAAATTTGGCTTCTGATCTTATTACTCAACCGAAACTTCACTCTGCACTGTTTGCCATGATCTCATTATTGCCTAGTTCAATGGCCTGACTAGTCCATCCTACCTCCTCTCCTTGCCTGTGGTCATGACTCCACCCTCTCCTGCTTCCCCTCCTCATGTCTGATCTCCTTCTGGCTATGTCATCATTCATGTCCTGCCTCTTATGTTGCTGTTGAGCCAATTCATTTGTGTTTGACTCTCCATGACCCCATTTGGGGTTTTCTTGGCAAAGACACTAGAATGTCTGAGGCTGGATTGGAACCCAGGTCCTCCTGACTCCAGGGCTGATGCTCTATCCACTGTGCCACTTAGCTGCCTTCCTGCTTCTTGTATGGGGATGTAACCCAGGGCTCTTCCTGGAGTGTTCAGGGAGAGCTAGGAACTCTGGTGTGAGGGCTTGCTGAGCCCTTTTCAAGGCTGCTCATTCAACTTTGGTGTTCTCCTTTCACCCAGTTTTCACCTGTGACTCCAAGAAGCTGTAACATGAGCAGTGGTCACACCCAGTAAAACCATTTTAGCAAACAAAATATACCAGGTTAAGGGAAACCAATAGATTTCAAACCCATCAATGAGTTAGGGGGCTGTCTACACCAAACATGGGAAGACTTTCCTCAGCAGAATGGGTGGATGGAAGCAATTGTCCCAACATCCATGAAGGTGGCTGAAGCAGGCTCTGTGGAACCCCTAGAGCTTGGTCAGACATCGAAGATGCCAAGGCCTCGGGCCATCCCTGAACATCCCTTGACTTTCATCCTGCCACTGGACTTTGATGACTCTGAAAGAGAGTAAGGCTAATGGCTGTGCAGCTCTGCCTCACCTAAATCCAATTCATGAGCAAGTTAAGACCTCACCCATAATGTCATCGGCCTCTTCAAAAGTGAAGGACTAACAGCAATGTTTTCTCTCTTCAGCTCCTCAGCACTCTTGGATTCAATTAGCATTACTATGTAGATGACTCTCAGATCTCTCCATCCCAAATTTTGTTCCTGAAGACGAGTGCCACATTTTCCTCCATATGTCTCTTAGGCATCTTAGACTCAACTTACTCTAAACAGAATTAATTCTTTCTCCCCAGCCCCATCCCCAATTTCCCAGTCTCTGTCCAGGGTAGCACTAACCTCCCAATCACCTACACTGGCAACTTTGACATCTTCCATGACTCTTCCTTCTCCTTCTCCTTCACCCCTCACATTTAATCATTTGCTAGGTTTCATCGTTTCTCACATTCACCTCCTTCTCTCTATTCTCAGTGCTATCACCCTGGTTCAAGCCCTCATCCTTCTAGTTAGACTCCCCTTCATGCAGCCTCTCTTCCCTTCAATGCATTCTCCAAAAAAAATCAGAGGGATTTTCCTCAAGTGAAGATGTCACTCCTCTCCTCAAGAAGTTTTAATGGCTCCCTATTGCCTCTAGGAAAATTTTCAAATTCCTGTTTGAATTTCAAAGCCCTTCATGATCTGGATCCAGTCCATCCTTCCAGACTTATTTCATGTTACTCTTGTTCATGTTCTCTGCATTCCAGCCAAACTGACGTATTTGATTTTTTCCTATACACAACACATTCCACCCTTCATCCCCACTTTTGGAATACACATACTCCTCATCTTTGCTTCTTAGAATCCCTAACTTTCTTCAAAGCTCAATTGAAACTCAAGTGGCATCTTTCAGGAAGCCTTTCCTGGATAGTGACCTCCCCACCCTACCAGAAATTATTTTGTATCTACTTTGCATATAGTCTGTATTTAATTATATGTTCATGTTATCTTGCCCCAGTAGAAAGTGAGCTTTTTGAGGGCAGGAGCTGTTTTGTTTTTGCTTCTGTATACCCAGAGTCTAGCATGGTGTCTGACAAATACTTGTGCTTAATAAATACTTGTTAAATAAATGAGTGAATGAATGAATAACAGGGCACGACTTCCCTCGATAATGTCTGTGAATAAATGGTGAGTCTCCCACCCTAGAGGCTTTGTTGTGATGAGAATCTATCCACCTTGGGTAGAGTTCTGATTTGCAGGGGGCCAGCCCAGCAAAGGCTCATTACAATTATTAAGGTAAAATACTGGGTGCCTTAGTAAAATATAAGCCCCTTATATAATCAAAGTCCTGTCTCCCAACCCCTCATTATTAGGTCCACTTCTCATAATATTCATTCTTTCATTAATTGTTAACTAATCAGAGTTGATTGCTGCCCATTGGGAACACCCACTCTTCCAAGGACAGATAAGTATCAAGAAGCCATTTAAAAGACCACTGACCCCTTTCCTTAATTATCTGCTAGCAATAATTAATAAAAAATAATTAATTATCCAGTTAAAAACATATAAGCCCCTTGAAGGCAGAGATTATTTCAAGCACAAAAAGACAATAACCAAAACCAAACCAAAACTGTGTCATTCTTGACCTTGTATCCCAGCATCTAGCACAGTGCTTGGCACATGGTAATAGAGAATAGCTATACAGCACCTCTATGTGCCAAGCCCATAGCCTTTGAGCATTTTACAATGATTATTGGCTCATCTGATCCTCACAACAACCCTGGGAGGTAGGTGCTGTTACTATCCCCATTTTACATATAAGGAAACTGAGGCAGGCAGGGATTATAGTGACAAGGTCCCACAGCTAGTGTCTAAGGCTGGATTTCAATTCAGGGCTTCCTACCTACAGGTCTTGTGTTCTACTTCATCACCTAGCTGCCTCAGAGTAAGCACTTCATGTATACTTGGTGAGGTGAATGAAAACAGCAACCATTTTTTCTTCTTTTCTGTTTCCCTCAGTTCTGAGAGAATAGAGTCAGCCTCAGAACCGGGAAAGACCTGGGTTGGAGTTGTACTCTAACAGTACTTAACCACTCAACAAACTGGATAACTATCTAAGACTAGAAATTGCAGGAGAATATTCATTTGTATTAGAAGAGGGAATTTTCCCATCTGGGAATTCCCTAAATCAGTGAAATCTTGAGTCTGATCCAAAAAGAAATCTCCCATATATCTAACATGGTACTTTGTAGGTGCTTAATAATTGTTGAATTCAGTTGGATTTGAACAGCAATCAAAGTAGTCCCAGCTTCTCTCTGAGGAGCCCCAGAGCCAAAGCTCTCTGGATGCCAGGTCCTGTATTCTCCTAAATTGCTTCCATGAGTGAGGGGCCCCCAGCAAATCAGGCAGTACACTGACGTTCCGCCACCACCATCCTGATCTCCCCGGATTCCCTAACGAGGCTCTGTGTGGGTTTGATTGATCACCAGCTTCTCTGCCTTTTAAATGTCGAAACACGAAGGCTGCTGTTGCTGCTGCTGCTGCTGCTGCTGCTGCTGCTGCTGGAAAGATGGATGGTAAAGAAGACAATCGTGGGGTGGGGTTCTGGAGCCTCCCCAGCCTTCATCTTCCTCACAATGCTCTTCATCTCCATTTTCCTTCATCATTGTGAAGACTGTTTATCATTTGCTCCTTTCCTTAAAGTCTAATTATTCCCCCCCAAAATAGTCCTTGCTGGGGCTGGCCCACATGCCATGCAGTCCCCTGCCTCTCCCTGGCTCACATATTCGTTCAGATTTGTCAGCAATTTTTAAAAACAACTTTAAAATTAAATGCAGAGCTGTAACTAGGAATCAATCCTGCCATGAGGGTAAATTCGGGGGGTGGGGGGGGGGTGGGTATTGACAGCCTATTCTGGTAGACATTTAAGCCAAGGGTACACATGAGATGGCTTGTCCCCTTCCCATCCCAATGACACCTGCTGGTCCCTCCTTTGCCCTCCCCCCATCTTTCTCCCATGGAGGTGTGAGATATTGGAAAACTGTAAGCCATGAGGACAGTCTCTGAACCACTGCAGAGAGGAAGCTTCCCAGCCCATCCCACTCCACCCCCAGTTGTCAGTGCCTGGTGAAAATCCCTAGTCACCCTGTCCTAATTATCTTTCCTACCTCTGATTAAGTGCCTACTTTGAACAGAGTCCTTGATCTCAGGGAGCACTGAATGTAGCCAACATTTATTAAGCAACTACTGTGTGCAGAGTTAGACCCTGGGATGATACAAAGATGAAAAGAAGACAGTTTCTGCCCTTAGAGACTCCACAGTCTAAATGCTGGCAGTCCAAAAGAATAAATATTGAACACAAGGAGCATGGATGCCACCCAAGGAACCACCCAAAGGTGGCTGGTCGGTTTGCACAGTGGAACTGATAATAATCTGTGCTTATGTTGTGCTTTGTGAAGAAGAAAGAAGCATTTATTATGTTCTTATTGTTTGCAAAGCACTTTGGTAAGTGCTAGGGATACCTATAGGAAAAAAAGCTCTTATGCTCTAATGGGGCGGGGGGGGGGG
>CM053584.1:369403250-369437341 GCA_028627135.1 Pseudochirops cupreus
CTATTTGTAGTTTTCTTGGGACAGGAGGTAGAAACTAATGCAGGTGGCTCTTCTGGGTGTGGTGAGTGGAGCAGTGAGATTTAGTCTCGTCCTTCAGTATCTCCCCACCCCATCCATACCCTGCCTGAATTTGACCATTAGAGCTTCATTCCTTTGGATCTTAAGGAGTACTGAATTAAAATGAAAAACACTGCGCCACCTCCAAGATGAGTAAAGCATTATGTCAGGTATAAGTTTATTGGCATAAATTAACACCTTAGCAGGATTCTGGGCCAGGTTAGCTGAAGGAAGGGGACACAGGATAGAGGAGGAATCTAGGGGGGGAGAGCGCAGTGAAGAAACAGTGTTAGTGGGGAGAATGGGAGACAGTCAAAGAACCCCTTCTCCAACCTCACAGGTTCCATTCTGCATGAAGGAACAACTTTTGCCAGCTTAACTAAGGTCCTGTGCCTTCCTGAGGACTGCCCTTGTGGGAATGTATTGCTGAATGATGCCCGGCCCCTGTCTGGATGTGGAGAGAGACTCAGTACAGACAGAGGTGATACCCATGCTCATTCTCCCTCACTCATCCCGGAATCATTGTAAGGCCAAAAGGGCCCTCAGAGGCAGGACCTGCCAGAGTCAGCTAAGGAGACCCGGCTTTAAACAAAGGGATGCTTTTATCTGTCAGACAGAGGAATAAACTTGACCCTAAGTAATGAATACTGCTAATAGATTTGCTCTCTTCATAGCCTGTGGCTGCCTTTGGCCTTGGTGTGAATGTCCAGGGTAGTTAACTTTCTTTATAGGGACTGTATGGAAATCACTGGAGTGAGAAGGGCAAGGGTATTTAGAGACCAGGTGCTCCAATTCTCTCATTTTATTGGGGGAAATAAGCACCACACCCACCATCACACCCACCAAACAAGCTCAGAGAGGTTAAGATACTTATCCAAGGTCATATGACT
Organism: Pseudochirops cupreus; assembly: GCA_028627135.1. Lineage (NCBI taxonomy): Eukaryota > Metazoa > Chordata > Mammalia > Diprotodontia > Pseudocheiridae > Pseudochirops > Pseudochirops cupreus. Next base: position 369,404,198 of record CM053584.1, read on the forward strand.
AGTTAGTAACAACATCAGAATTCAAACCCAGTACCTCTGATTCCAAATCCAGTCTGCTTTCCCACTACATGAGTCGCTTTCCTACACAAGAGATCAGGAAGCACCAGGTAAGGGGAAGTGGGAGCCTCTTTTTTGCTCACTATTAGAAAACCTCCTGGAAAAGGAGAGGGGGGGAGGATCACAAATTATTTAAATAATGGGAGAGAGACCACATGGTGGTTTGGGTGACTATGTGGCTCAGAAAGGCAGACCTAGGGAGGATTTGATGATGGGGAGGCAGAAAATGTTTGCAAAAATTAAGGTTCATAAATCATTTCTTTCTAGATGCCTTGAGATTAATGGAGTCATAGCTCCAAAGTCAGAAGAGCGCTTCGAGATTGAGTTCCACTCTCAATTAACAGAGGATAAAACTATGCCTCAGAATATGAAGTGACTTGCAAAGCTTGCTGGGTCTAGAGCTCAGCTCTCTCAGTTCAGTGTTCTATCTCTTTTTCAAAATATTTTATTGATGCTTTAAAAAAAATTGCTATCCCTTCCCTATGACTACCCAAACACCTCTCTCTCTCTCTCTCTCTCTCTCTCTCTCTCTGTGTGTGTGTGTGTATATATGTGTCTGTCCGTCTATCTCTGTCTCTCTCCCCTCTCTCTCTCTCTCTCCCCTCTCTTTCTCTCTGTCTCTGTCTCTCTCTCCTCTGTCTCTCTCTTTCCCTCTCTCTCCCCTCTCTGTCAAATAAACCAGTACTTTGTTCTTGCCTGATAATATATGCCCCATTCCACATCAGTAGTCCATCACTTCTCTGCCAAGTAGCAGCCACAAGCTTTACCATCTGGGAGGCAACATCAGACAGTGACTAGATCTTTAGACTTTGGAGTCAAGAAAGGCTGGCTTCATATCTAGCTTCACACACTTACTAGTTGTAAATGGGCAAATTGCCCACCTGTAAAATGGGGCCTCTAAGGTCCCTTCCAGCGCTAAATCAATGCCTTTGTGCTTCTCTGAAGTCTCCACTGGCGGTTGCACTGGTCAGCATCCTGAGGCTTTTCCAGGCTATCTTCTTTTCTGTTATTGTGGTCATAGTGTCGATGATTCTCCTGCTTTGGCTCACTGTGCTCAGCACCAGTCCATGCCCAGCTCAGTCCAAAGTGCTGGTAGGAGGGAGGGGCTGCAGGGGCTGGGGGGAGCCTCTCTAGGGCACATTGCACATGCTCAAAAGCCGAGAATCAAATCTCTGCTGTGCCATGGATCGACAGATCGGAGGTTTGTCCCATGCTCTCCCACACCAGTAAGTCATACTGTGCTAGCAGAAGAGGGCAAGGTTGCCTTTGTCTGATCCCCACTGGGGAAAGGGGCTGTGCCTCAGACTTTAGCCTGTCCCTTCTGCCCGAATCCCTCCATCTCTGTTATTGTTGAGGGTCCTCATCTTCCCGCCTCCAGGTTATTTCTGGCTGCTTCCTTCCCATGGGCTGAGCATCATCTGTTCCTAGCATCTGATCCACAGCAAGAGACAGGCTAATCCAGGGCTAAATCGCAACCTGGCAGGTAAAGATCTAACCTCAGCCTCTAATCTGAGCACACAGCGGTGCTGATGGTGGTGGAGAGAACAAGAGGGGTTACAGTTGGCCCCCAATTATCCATAAAGATAAGGCAGGGGACCACAGAGCCAATAACCCCCAAATGGTGGGCTTTGTGAAGGGGCACTTGCAATCAGCTCCCAGTTAGCCCTTCGGACAAAGGCCAAGGACCATGGAACAGATCATTCAAAAGCCATTAATGGTGAGTTTCATAAATGGAGTGGGGGGAGGGGGGGGAGGCAGCAAATTTGATTACCAGACTCTGTGAATCCTACAATGAAGCTCATTGGTTTAGATCTGGAAGGAAACTCAGAGGTTATCTACCCCAACCCCTCCATTGGTCAATGAGGCACAGAGGTTAAGTGACTTACCCAGATTCAGTCAACCAGCGTCAGAGGCAGGATTTTAACACAGGTCCTCCTGACTCCAACTTCAGCTTCCTATCTACTACACTACATTACCTCTGGAGGTTCCCCTCATTCTAGACTTCCTGTGGAAAGGGCCCTCTCTACCTAACTGATGCCCTGATCTTTGGTCTCTGAAACAGCTCTCCAAACAAATACCCCTTTGGGTTCCTCAGGGCTTGACTGCTAAGCAGGGTTTTAAAAAGAGGAAAAAACACAAAGTGACCGTTGTCTTCAGTGAAACGTACTAAGGTCCACCCGGGGCTTCCTCAGATCTTTTCTTTCACTCACCCTGCTAGGGGAACCTCAGTCTTGGGAGTCAGCCCCAACCTAGAGAGAGATTTAGCAGCATTTGGTAAAGTCAGATTCTCTAGTCCTAAAGTAAGCCTTAAAGATTTAAAACTGTAAGAGACCTCAGAGGCATCTAAGCAAACACACCTGTTTCACAGAAGGGGAAGCTTCCCCAAGATCACACCATCAGAAATAGCAAGGGCAGAGTTTGAATTCAGATCCTATGACTCCAAGTTGACTCTTTCCTCTCACTCCTTTCCTCTGGGTCTGCACTGGCCCTTGGCTCCTAAATGGAGGGAAGATGAGCTGCCCCAATATTGAGAAAAATAGAACTTGAACTCAGGTCTTCTAAATCCAAGGTCAGAGCTCTTTCTTTAAATTTTTCAAAAAGTTTTATTTACTTATTTTGCATTGAATTTTTTTATATCATGGTCACATTCCAATAATCTACTCCAAAACATATCTTTCTAACAAACAGAAACAGTTAAGCTAAAGACACATCATCCATGTCTGACAGCATGCACAGCATTCCACTTCCATAGCCCACCACCTCTCTACTGAGAGGAAGGAAATGTGTCTTTCTCAGCTGCCATGTTCTTTCCATGGTGCACACAGTTCCATTTTCCTTTCTTCCTGAGCTGATGCTTCTTGCATCCCTTCAGCTAAGGAAGGAGGAGGGCCTCTGCTGGCTCTAACTGCCTACCACCTCCCCCTTCAACTTTCATCTACATTATAAGTCATAAAATAATCCATGGCTGGCAAATAGTACACTGAGAATGCAAAGACCCACTTGGGATTTATTGAAAGTGCCAAGAATATTCCAAATGGTGTCTGGTCTCCTTGCCACTTCAGTGCTGTATCAGTCACCTATGGCAATGCCATCTCTGTATCACATCCACACAGAAACATCTAAGGCCATCTGCACAAATCCTGAAAGGCCCACTTGCTCCAAATACTTTTCTATCTACTTGCCCTGGTAAATGAAATCCATTCTCATGATGGGTCACTTCCTTCTTTTGGTGATGACCCATTGTCTCTGGAAGGCTCCTTTTGAGACATAAATATGTTATTGGCAAGATGGTAGATTTAGGGTTGGGAGAAGTTCATCCAGTCCAACCCCCTCACTTTACAGAGGAGGAAACTGAGGCCCATGAAGATTATCTAACTTGTAAAGAGGTAGAAACTGGCTGAAGTGGGATTTGAACACGGGTCCTCTGACTCCAGAGCCAGGACACTTTCTGCTGTGGCACTTTGATCCTAGCAAGGACTAATAACATTTCAGGATGGATAAGATTGTCACATGAGGTCCTCTGTCACCTGGGAAAATGGAAAACAAAATCCTGGGAGAATGTAATACAGAATACAGCCAGGTCTTGATTGGTGAGAAAAAAGAATCCCCTGAAATGGTTCCATTATTAGAATTCACACTGCATATTTCCTTTGGGCCAGAACCAATTGCTATCTTGTATGTAATTTTAACTTTGAATAGTGCGGATTTCAATATGTTAACTGAGACCTAACTGTAGATAAGTTAAAAGGAGTAGATCGAGAGCATGAGACATTGTCCAGGAAGATACATGTCTAAGTGAGTCACCACAATGAAGGACATGAGGTAGTTGGGGTGAGGGTGAGATGAATGGGAAACTGGAAGATCTGGTGACAGGAGGTCACAGTCTAATGGGGATTATGACTGAAGCTTATCTAGCCACTGAACTCTTCTACCATTTATCATGTGTTTACTGTATCCTAGGCACTGGGGGGCTACAAAGACCAAAATGAAGACATTCTTGTCCTCTTGAGAAGTTCCCATTCCACCAGGTGGGCTACAACATTTATAAAATTCAGTGATTTTGAGGCAATCTGTGGATGTTCAAAAGGTTGCTGTACTTGTATCAAAGGCAAAGAAAGACAGAAAGACAATATACACTAATCATTGGCAAGTCTAGTCTCGTGTGGTCACTTGCAACAACATCCTATCAATGATTGATGAGTCTAAGGGTATGCTAGAAAGATCACTGATTTGGAGTTGTCTCTAACTCCAATGAAGGACCTTCATTCGAATATTGACTCTGCCACTTGGTATCTGTGAGACAATGGACAACTCTCTGAGCCTCAGTTTCCTTTTCTGCAAAGTGAGTTAGACTAGATGGCCCAAGAAGAGACAAATGTCTTCTGACTTGTTCTTCTGTTCAGTGGGAGACCTCTCAGTAGGCTAGCTCTTCTCCTGTCACTGACTCTTGCCCATCTCTAAGTATGATCCTTTGTTGAAAGTTGGGCTTCAAAGTAGTTCCTTAAGGTATTTCTTGAGCCAGTTCCACTGGAGATTCCACTAGCTCTAGCCTCTGCTAGGTCACTAACTAGCTGTGTGACCTTGGGCAGGTCACTTCCCAGGGTGAGGCATGGTTTTATCCTCTGAAAATTGAAGGGATGGAACTTAGTCTCAAAGATCCCACTCCCTACTACCAACCCATCTTCCAGTTGTTGCTGCCCTCCTATCTTTAGCTGCTCTCCACCTAAAAAAGGAGGACTCAGAAGACTCATTGAGTCATAACAGAAACTTAAGTGCTTATGAATATTATTGATTGGTTGAACCCCCAAAACTCATGATCACAGATAAACAAATGGGCCTGGGGGGACAGTCACCCTTGTCTGCTCTGCCCTCCCACTCTCATTGAAGATTTGGGGTGAAAAGCCGGCATGGTGGATGGGAGAGCAAAGAGCAGCCCATCAGAAATTAGGAGGCATGGGTTCTATTATGGCACAGTAGGTTCAAATCCTGTCTCTTGTGCTTACTACCCATATGACCTTGACTAAGTCCCTAAATTTCCCTGGGCCTGTTTCCTCATCTGAAACATGATGGGTCAATGTGGAGTTGGTGGATAAAATGCTGGACCTTGGGCCAAGACATCTCAAATTCAAATCCTGCCTCACACATTTATTAGTTCTGTAACCCTGGACAATTACCTTAACCTCTCTGGGCCTCTATTTCCTTATCTGTAAAAAGAAGGGTTATTCTCTTCCAGCTCTAATCTATGGGCTTAAAGGTCATGCTGTCAAGGGGCTTACATTCTAGTCTGTGAAATGTGTATAAATAAAATGAGAAAAGAGAACTGGGAGAACCTGGGAAGGAGCAGGAAGGGAGGAGAGTCCGTTGCTGCTGAAGAGGTCAAGAAGATTGAGGACTGAGAACCAGCCAGGGGATCTGGTGACTGGGGATCATCGGTGACCTTGGAGAAATCCTTCTCTGAGGGACAGATGAGACAAGACTTGGTAAATAGCAAAGCACTTTACAAATGCTAGCTACTTTATAATTTATTATATTTATACATTTTCATTATGCTGAGCTGACATTATATAATAGATTTAGTGATACAGCCTCCTCTGTCATAGAAAAGTCATTTTGGTGACTATTGAGGACTAATCTCCTTAAACATTCCTGGAAATGAGAAATCCAATTTTGTGAGTCTGTCCTGCCCTGTGGAAGGCTACACTGGCCCCTTTACTCCCTCCACACCCAAACCTCAGATTGTCCTTGGAAGGAGCTCAGTATCTCCCCCTTTCCCAACTCTATTCTCCTTAAATCTCTGGGGCCTGGGAACATGGAAGCCACAATACCCCCTTTGTGTGAAGAAGGCAAGCCTCCCTATTCTGCCCATCCTCCAACTCATCACAGGCCACAACGAGTTAACAGCCCCAAGACCTGAGTAGCTACTCCCCAAAGAAGATCAATAACCTGCTAAGTCCTACCCCCCCCCCCAAAAGAGGAAAGAATAACCCAAGCCTTGGAGTTGGAAAGACCTCAGTTCAGTTCTTCCCTCTGACATTTACTAGTTGTGACCCTGAGTCAAACATTGCATCTTTGTACCTCAGTTTCCCCTTCTGTAAAATGGGGGTTGGGGATAGAAGCAGCTGCCTTCTAAGGGCTGTTGGAGGGCTCCATTGAGCCCTTGGAAACCTAAAAGCACTACACAAGTATCTGTTATTATGACTGTAAAGTTAAGTGCAATGCAGACCCCACTCCCATCCTTTACAGACCAGTGGTAGCTATGGGTTTGGAACACTGCATACATACACTGTTGGATGTAAGGGACTTTTAGCTGTGCTAAACTGCTTTGATTTCATTTCCTTTTTATAGAGGACAGAGATGGGCCTGTTGGGAGATGAAGATGATTTTAAAGGATAACAATAAAAAGAAGCTGTTTTTAAGTGCTATGCAGAGGTGAGGGGAAGGAATGATAATGTGGAGATTGCCTGCTTTGGGGAAATCAGTGGTGGACAGATAATATCAGATATTACAAAATGGCTTGGCGTGAAACTCTTGTCAACCATGACCCTTCCCTCCTCTGAGAGACAAAGGGATTTAGGAGAGACGCCACGTCAGAACAGAAGCACATAGGAGGAACTTCTAGGACACTTGAGCCCCAATCCTGCTTCTGACATTAGCTAGAGATCCCCAGGGTGCATGTATGTGTGTGCATGTGTATATGTATGTATCTATTTATGTGTGTGGTTATATGTGTTACATACACGTATATATGTACTTATGTCTATATATAATATAGTTAGATTGTTACAACAATATATATGGAATATATTACATATTATTGTTTCTGTTATAGTCAGGTGACACAATGGAAGATCTGAGTTCAAATCCAGCTTCAGACACTTACTGGCTATGTGACCCTAGGCAAGTCACTTAACCCTGATTGCCTCAGTTTCCTCATTGGTAAAATGAGCTGCAGAAGGAAATGGCAAATCAGTCCAGGATCTTTGCCAAGAAAATCCCAAATGGGGTCATGAAGTCAGACATGACTGAAACAGTTGAACAACAACACGAATGTGTTACTTATTGTGTGGGGGGGGGAGAAAAAGAGAGAGAGAGAGAGGGAGAGAGAGAGAGAGAGAGAGAGAGAGAGAGAGAGAGAGAGATGTATATGTATGTGTGTATGTATATAGATAACTATTTCCAGCTCTGGTTTCCCCCTCCTGAGCTCCAGTCCCACAATGAATAAATCCCCCCTCCCTCACTCTGGAGGGATTATTTCATTCATTGTGTTGGTGCCCGAAGTACCCAGCACAGTGCCTGGCACAAAGTGATTGCTTAATAAATGCTGATTGACTGATGAATCCCCAACTGCCTGCTGTACATTTCAAACTGGATATCCCATGTATAGGCATCTCACACTTAAATCTAAAACAGAACTCATTATTTCCACACACAGCCCCAAAAATCCACCCTTCTTCTTAACTTACCTATTCCTGTCAAGGGCACTGAGCATCCTCCCAGTCCCTCAGAGCCACAGTTTTCATGTTCATCCTTAACTCCTCACTCTCACGATGAAGATCCAATCAGTTGGCAAATCTTGTCATTTCTACATCCACAACATCTCACTGGTACATTCAATACATTGGCTTCTCTCTTCTTCCACAGACTTTCCTTAGCGGCTTAGAGGTCCTGATCACTTCTAGCCTGAACTATTGCAATAGCCTGTTACCTGGGCTCCCTTCCTTCACTCCAACCTTCAAAGAGATTTTCCTGAAGTACAGGTGTGACCATGTCACAAACTCCAATGGCTCCCCATTATCTGTACGATCAAATACATCACCTATTTGTCATTTAAAGCTCTTTGTAACCTGGCCCTTTCCAAGTGTTCTCTCACACATTATTTTCTTCCATGCCCTCTATGCTCCAACCATAATGGCCTACACTCCCCATACATGACATCCCATCTCCCATCTGCCTTTGTGCTGGCTCTCTGAAGCACCTGAAATGCTCTTCCTTCATACCTCAGTCTCAGAATCTCTAACTTCTTCAAGACTCAGCTCAGGAAACAGCTTCTGCAGGCAGCCTTCTTCCATCCCAACCTTCATCCCCCATCCCTAAGGTTACCTGACATCTATTTTATATAAACCGTATATATGTGTCTACGTATCTATGGGTGTATGTGATTCATACAAAGTAGATGCACACTTATTTGTGTGTATAATATACTTATACATGTATGCATGTGTGGATAGAGAGACACACACATACACACCTTGCCCCTCCCACTAGGATGTCAACTCTATCAGGCCAGGAATTGGTTTTGCTTTTTCTTTGAGTCGCTGGATGCACAGCAAGTGCTTATTGTTGACTGGCACTGCTTGACTCTGCACCTCTCTGCATTTCTCCATCCAGAAAATGGGAGCCACGATGCACACACACCCAGCTGCAGGCCTGGCGGGGGCAGCAATCTAATTGTTTAACAGGTAAACGGAAAGGATCATCGCTTCTTCCAACCTCTGAGAGCAGATGATGACCCAACTGTTAGCTTTTGCAAAGTGCTGGGAATCTTTCAGGAAAGGGACTGACTAGAGAATCCTTTTCCAGCATCCTCATGGCTCTTAGAGCAAGCCTAAACCCACAGCAGACCTTCTACAACAAACACTTGTTGATCATAAGTGGAGGCTTCAGGTTGTATATGTATTCCACCTTACCCCCAGTAGAATGGAAGCTCCATTGGGCTGGGGAGAATCGAAAGATGGGATGTGCTGATCTGGTGCCAGGGGAGACAATCACCTTCACAGATTTAATGTGTAGAGGCTCTATAGGAATGATAAACTGATAGGCAACTGGGAGACTCTGAACAAATGTAACTTCACAGGTCCAATATCCAGACCCCAGACTCCCAGCTACGTGGAGCTGAGCCAATGATGCATTTGAAACATTGCATATTGAGTCTTTCCCCAGCCCCCCAGAGCTGCCAGATGTCATGAAGCCTGCAGAAGTGGTACCAATGAGCGAGCTATGAATAAGGGGCCAAGCCCCACCCCCATAGTCATCTTCTAACACAAGAAAAAATTTTGGAGTCAGACTGTTAGGAAAGGAGAGAGAGAGAGAGAGAGAGAGAGAGAGAGAGAGAGAGAGAGAGAGAGAGAGGAAGGAAGGAAGGAAGGAGGGAGGGAGGGAGGGAGGGAGGGTGGGAAGCAGAGAGGAAGGAAGAAAAGGACCAGTTTTGATTCCAGAGCTCTGATACACTTTCAGCAGAAAGGTAGGGAACTGTTAAGAACAGAATGACGCATACTTTGTCAGATAGGGCCATTGCTTTGACTTATTTGGCATATTGTACTCTTCTGTTAGGAGGCCAAGATCCACCGTGAGCAGTAAGGGAGTGAAGATGCTTCACTCAGAGGCCAGCCATGCCAACACACCCTGGGGAAGGATTCCCACTGGCTCTTGTCCTAGCCCCCACTTCGTACAGTTGTGGGTGAAGGCTGGGCAACTACCCACCAGAGAATAGACGGTCTAGGGCTGGCTCTCTGCTTGTGTGCTTTTGGCCACCTGTGACATGTGAAAAGAGAAAAGCCTGTGGGTCTCCGAAGAGTTTGAAGCCACTTCCTGCCCCTGGGAAAATCTCTCTAAAGCTGTTTCCTTTCTTGTACAATGAGGGCAGTTGCTCTAAGGATCAGATGAGATGATACAAGTAAAGGGCTTTCCCTCTCATTTGATGGACAAGTAAACTGAGGCCCAGAGCAGGGAGATCTGCCTCCCAAGGTCACTAAGGTAGTCGAGTCGGGATTGGAACTTAGGTCCTCCGACTCCAAGCCCAGAACCTCACACTCCACTAGTCTGCCTCAGAAGCACACATACATACACAGGGGGCTTTAGGCAAAGATGTCTCCGCTCTGGCCATCTCTATTCAGCTTTCCTACCAACCGAAAAACAAATCTCCTTTACCTTAGCTGAAGAACTGGTGGCTCTGACCCTCAGTCCAAATCCTCCAGACCCTTCCAGCTGCCATCAAGTGAGGGAGTTTCTGGAGTGTGTGTTGGGGGCAAACGGCAGCGTTGGTGCTGCCTGCGTTGGGGCGGCTGTGATGGTGCGGGGCAGTCAGCCGGGGGGCCTGGGCCGGCTCCTCGGGCCCCTGTGTACCTGGCTCCTATCGTTTGGGCTGTGAGTGTGTGAGTTCAAGTGTGCGTCTTCTGCAGCCCTCATTCCTTCGCTCCCTCCATCCTGCTTGGTTGCTACCCAGTGACGCCGGCAGGGCCCACCCCCTGCCTGTCAATCCCTGTCGGCCTCGCACTTCTCCACGGGTTGAGCCCAGTGCGGCGCGCTCACTGCCCGCTCCTCGCAGGCTCCGGTCCGTCTGGGGGCGCGGAACGCGGCGGCGGCGGCGGCGGCGGCGGGAAGGGGCACGGCGGCGGCGGCAGAGGCAGCGGCGGCGGCGGCAGCAGCAGCGGGCGCGATGCGCACGGTGGCCACGGAGGCGGAGGCAGCAGCAGCGGCAGCGGCGGCGGCAGGAGCAGCAGCAGCAGCAGGGGCTTTGCAGGAGGGCACCAGCGCGGCGCCCGGCTCTTGGTGAAGCGCGCCCCGCTTCCCCGGCTCGCTGCACCCCACTGCCCGCGCCCTTTCGGGAGCTTCGTGCCCTGGCCCGGCTCGTTCTCCGAGGGGCTCGAGGGGGGCCAGAGCTGCCTGCATGACACTCCGGCGGGGAGAGAAGACCACCATCAGCATTCAGGAGCATATGGCCATTGACGTGTGCCCGGGTCCCATCAAGCCCATCAAACAAATCTCCGACTACTTCCCCCGCTTCCCCCGGGGGCTCCCGACGGCAGTCAGCCGGACTGGCTCCCTGCAGGCCGGGGCCAGTCAAGCGTCTGTCAGCCCCTCCGACCCTCCCAGAGACGACGAGGAGGATGTGGACCAGCTGTTTGGTGCCTACGGCCCCAGCCCTACCCGCCAGCGGCAGCCCCCGCCCCAGCCCCAGCCCCAGCCCCAGCCCCAGCCCGGTGCCAGCGGCGGCAGCGGCGGCGGCAAACCCGAGGAAGACATAGACGGGGAGGGCTACGAGTCGGACGACTGCAGTAAGTTCCCAAGTATTCGACTTTTCTTCTCCGCTTTCTCCCATCCCCCGCCCCCACCAACACACACACACACACACACACACACACACACACACACACACCACTCTCCTCCAGTCCTCCTACCCTTACATACAATAAACCCACTTCCCTACCAGACAACACACACGACGCTCTTCGCTCGCTCCCAAGCCCATCAGATGCTCTCCTGTTTTCCCCCATAACTCACACAACACACTCGCCTCTGCTCCCCACCCTCCCACCCCCAATGAACGCTCTGCTCTTGCTGTCCACAACACACAGAACAGACATTTCCCCCGGTCCCTTACAATATGCACACAACATTCAACGCACAACAAAAGGAGAGAGCCCTTTGCCCGGCCCCTCCCCATATACAACACACTCTCCCTTTCTCTTCACACAAACACACATATTCCCCCTTTGCTCACACACACACAACCAGACACTCTTCCTTTACTCCCCCATACCCACTCCCCCTTTGCGCGCGCGCACACACACACACACACACACACACACACACACACACACACACACACAACCAGACACTCCTCTTCCTTTTCCTCCCCACACACATACCTCCCAAATCTCCCTTCCTTTTGTTCCCCTCCCTCCCTTCCCAGTAACTGGGGGCTGATCTAGCAGACCCCCTTCCCTATTCCTTCTCCTTCTTGCCCCTTGGGCACAGGGACTTGGGGACTGGAACTTCAGGAGGAATCCCCAAGGAATGGCTCCAGCTTCTCAGTTATCCAGGACCCTTTCCCAAGCCGCCGGCCCCCGGCCGTGGAGCCTCTCTCCGCACCTGGGCCCCAGCCTCTAGTCCCAGGATGTCGGGCACAGACCAGACAGGCGATTTCTCCCCCTGGCAGGGCGGTGCTGCTATAGAGGGAGACACCAGTTGCTGAACATACCCGGCCCGTCTGCCCTGGGCAAGCTGAGCATTGTCCCTCCCAGATCTAGGGACTCAATGAAGGGGGAGGGGAAGAGAAAAGCAGAGGGAGCTGCGGGGGGGAAGGGAGGGGAACAGGGGGAGGAGGAAGAGGACCCTCGGCTATTTAGATCATTTTTCACTCGTGTAGCTAGCTGAGCGGGTCAGCTTGCCTCTGCAGGCAGCAGGAAACCTGGGCGTATATTTGCCCTTTCAAAAACCCTTGGATGTCCCCGCTTCCCCTTCTCTGGGGCCTCCCTTTCCCGGGAAAATATCTATGGGTTTGTCAGCCTCCCGTCCCTACTGGCCCCTCCTCCTTCCTCTCCACCCCACCCCCGTTCACCTGTTACGCCTTTGCTTCCGAAGGATGGAGAGCAGCTCTTCTTTTCCGTCTTTAACAGAGCTCCCCCCTACCCCCACCCCACCCCACCCCCATCCCACCCCCGAGCACCACCCCTCCTGTTGGGAAAGGGAGAGAGGCAGGCAGGGCTGGGCTGGAGGACTCACTCAGTGACCAGTACACAGTGTTGTGAATTAAGTCTCCACGAAGCCCCCTCAGGTTAGCAGAGGCAAGGGGGGGAGGGGGGCCTCCTCCACCCCCACCCCCAGGGCAGATAGGGACAAAGGAGGCTTCCAGAGGACCTGTGAAAACTTGGTACTGATCCAGAGAAGCCCCTTCTAGCTTTACTCAATTTGGGGTGCACTAGGGAAGCTGCCCCCCCATCCTGGAAAAGTCTGCTTTTGTTATACTTGGCAGTCGGTGAGATCACTGACACCTGACCTTCAGTCCTGAAAGGAAAGGGGTGGAAGAGGGAAGACATAAACACCCTTTTCTCAGAATTTTACAAGAATAGGACAGCTCAGGCCTGGAGGCTGAGGCCTACTCTGGTGCTGGGTAGTCCCTGGGGCCCCCAACTTCTTGGAGGATGGCTGCTGCTTGGAAGGGAAGCATAGGGGGCTGAAGTCTGAGATTTGGATTTCAAGGCCTTGGGTTCACATCCTAGATCTTGACTGTGTCTTTGGCAAATTGCTTAACACTTCTAAGTCTTCATACTGGCTCTGTGACTTTGGGTAGGCTCTCTAAGCCTTGGCACAAACTCTATACAAGGAGGCCACTGGATGGGATGGTCTCTCAGGTCCCTTTCAGATCTACATCCTTCCCATCCAGTGCCTTTACTAAAGAGAGTAATGTGAATCTGAACCCTGAAGGATGCCTGGGCCAGAACAGACTGAGCATCTGGGATCCCATAGGAAGCATACCCCAGCAATTGCCAGGATCTTCCATTTTAAGGGGTGAAAAGGAGGGAGGAAGGAGGAAGGGAGAGCATAGCATTGAAAGCTAGAATGGACCATAGGGCTGGTTTAGCCCAATCCCATCATTTGATAGATTTCCCTTAGAAGGCAGTAAATTTGCTTCAGGGAATTTAAGCAGAAGTCTTTCTATCTGCACTACCTAGGCCCTCTCTAGAGCAAAGGGGATCCTAGAATGATGAAGTTCTCTGGGGAGTGTGGGGCAAAGAACTGGAGGGTGGAACAGAGGGTAGGAGTCCTCTCTCTTATCCCAATTTCTCAGAATCAGATTTTAGTGTTCGAAGGCACCTGAGAAGCCATCTAGTCAAGTCCTCTTGTTTTTACCGGGGAGAAAACTGAGGCACAGAGTGACATCACAAAGACAGCAAGTATCAGAACTGGTATTCAGACCCCAATCCTTGGACTCCAAAATCCAGAGTTCTCTCCGCTACTCCAGGATGCCTTTATCAGAGACCTGAAAAAGTCTATCCTGGTTAGTAGTGTTGGAGTCAGAAGGGGCATGCATACTGTGGGCATGGCTAGAACAGAAATGGCTCCTTTGCCCTGGCTACCATTTTAGCTAGTTTCATCAATTCACTCAGGGGATCCAGACTGGGGTTAAGTCCACACTCACCACACACACCTTCTCTAGCCAGAAGATGCAGTGAAATTGTCACCTTAGCCCCTGGGAGTCAGTGGCACTGGTTCCTAAGAAGTACAAATTCAGATCAATTGCTACCTCCTACATAAAGCCTCTGTTGGCACCACCCTACCCACCATGTTGCTAGTGCCCTGCCTCCCCCCAAACCTGAAAGCTGTGTTTACTTTAGATGGTTTTTCCACATACTTATCTAGATTCATAAGGTTTTCTTTCAAGAAAAAGTAAGCTTCTTGAGGGCAAGGATTACTTCTTTTTTCTTTCTCTTCCAAGCACTTTGAACAGTGCCTGGCACACAACAGGCACTTCATGAATATTTTTTGGTTGACTGATGAATCCTGGGGAAACTAAGAGCTCTTATCGATGCCTAAAGGGGACGAGGGAGTATTATGTTTCCCATTTCCAGCTCCATTCCTGCTTTGTAAGTTGTGGAAGGACAGAGGTGGGAATCAAGCACAAGAATAGTCAGATTTCTTGCTTAGACCGAACCTGCTTCCCAGTACCAGAGGCTAACTTTCTGAACACCGAGTCAAATGGCTAGAAGAATAGCTCTTTCCTGGAGAATTAGGGAAGCTTCAGGCTTATTAACTTCTAAAGCCAGTACTATTTCCCCCAAACCCGATTCTCTTCTCAACTATATTCATTCATTCCTTCAACAACACTTTCTCAAGAGCCTTACTATGGACCCTACACTATGATAGGCACTAAGGGCAATGGTGTCAGGGAGGAAAAGCATGACTTCTAGCCTTGGTTAAGAAACATGAGTTTCCTAACAGTTCATAACTAGTCCAGGGGCAGTGAGATTTTGCCCCAGGCATCATGTGCCATAACTCCCCTTTCCCCCAGGGTCTATTCTACCAGACTTCACTGCCCAAACCTTACTTCCACCACTCCCCAAACCCAGAAGACTCTTCTCCCTGGTTCCCCCATTCAAACCTTCCTTTCCACCACTCCCCAAACCCAGAAGATTCTTTTCTCCCTGCTAGATGAGCTGCTGACCCAAGTCAGTTTGACTTCTGTGTTCCTGCAGGCCCTGGAGAGCTCCTCCCAGCTATTTTTGCCCAAGCTGAAATAATTCCTACCACTCAGTTTCCTTATCTGTAAAAGGAGAGGATTAGGACAGATGATCTCTAAAGCCCGTTATACCATTCTAAGAGCTGTTCTAAGACACTGTCTCTGTCTAGGACTAAGGAGCTGAAAGAGACCTCTGGAGGCCTCTGTCCCCTCTATTTTGCAGAAGAGGGAACTGCGACCCAGAGTGGTTGGGTGATTTGCCCAGAGAGTTCACTATATCACAGACAGAAAGCTTTCCTCAGCTGTACAGTGGTGAGGAGATTTGGAGCTGGTGGCTCCTATCCTGCAAAAATACCAAAGATGCCCCAAGGCAGGATGGGTTGAAGCATAAGGCCTGCATACAGTCAGTGCTCATTCCATGTTTGTTGATTTGATTGAAACATCAAAAAAGTGACAATTAGAAATTTACCAAACCCAAAGGAAGGGGTGATCATTGCTCTCTTGTCCCCCATCTACCCCCAGGCCAAATAAATAATGTGGGAAGGAACTTGTGACAGGGACTGAAATTCCACAACCCAGCAAACATTTATTGAGCACTTACTGAATGCCAGGCACTGTGCCAAATGATAAAGATACAAAGGTGGGAGAAAAAACATTTCCAGTCCTCAAGAAAAGGCAACACTGTGCTGGCCAGACCTAAAGTCAGAAGGCCCTGCATCTGAATCCCAGCCCAGAACTCTGGGCAGGTCACAGAACCCCTTTATACATCAATTCCCTCACCCATAAAACAGGGATAATGATAATACCTCGAAGTTATGAGGCTTAACTATGAAGGAGTGAGAGGACCTAGATTTAAATCCCATCTCTGTTATTTCCTGTTTGTGTGACCTTGGTCCAGTCCCTTAACTTCTTTGGGCCTCAGTTGTAAAATAGGAAAGGGATTTGAACTCAGTAGCCTTTGAGGTCCCTTCCAGCTCTAACTCTATCATTCAAAGTCATTTACCACCCCTGGGCCTCAGTTTCCTCAGATGCAAACAGAGGAGATTGATCTAACTGTCCTCTGTGGTATCTACCCACTCTAAATCTTTGATCCTCTGGGTGAAAAAAGTTTTGTAATCCTTATATAAAATGTCAGTTATCCTTATTTTTAATAAGGAGCTTAGCTTCTGTTTGGGTACAGAAGTGTTATGATGTGTAAACAGTTTTGGAAATACAAGATCATTTGAGGGGAGAAAGAGCGTGCCCTAGCAAATGGAATCAAGAAAGGCTTCCTGTAGGAGGTGATGCCTTGAGCCGAATCTTAAAGGAAAAAAAATGCGTGTGAGGGCAAGGCAGAGGTGGGTCTGAAGATGCCTCCTGGGCACAGGACCACTCGCCCCCAGGATCTAGTTATGCCCCAGGTGACCAGGGGAAGGGCAGCTTCTCCACATTGGTCTCCAGTAAAGCCCAGCTCCTGCCCTGGTGATCCAGGCTGAGTGAAATGCCTGTTCCCATTGGATGTCCCGTGCCCAGGCCTGGCTTCATCTCATCTCTCCAACAACCGGTTTCTGGAGTCTAAGCTGGGATGATTCAGGCCAGATGGCTCATGGCAGCTTCAGCCAGATTTATGCTATTCGCTGCCCTAATTATTGGATTATCTTTGTTCTGATAAAAGAAAATTAGGGCGTCTGCTCTCTCTGAGACAGAGGGTGAAGAAGTGAGGTCTATTTACATGCTTTGGTTTCCTATTTGATTTTTCTCTTCTAATTCCTGTTCTCGGGGATGGTCATCTCAAGCCACAAGCACGAGACACAAAAACTTATTGGAAATCAAAGAAATCCAGAGTGATAGAAAGGAGAAAAACTACCGTTAAAACCAGCCCCCACATAATCACCCCCAATGATATGCCTTGGGTGCCCCTCAGCCTCTGAATTACCAGGCATCTGTGGTCCTCTCTGGTTGGAATTCTGATTAATCCGAGCATTCTTTCCCTGATGACACCATCATTTCACCCAACTCTCACTTATTTAGATCTCTTATTTCAAGGAGATTTCTCTCTCCTCACAGAAGCAGGGGAGCTAAAGAGCTTGGCAGTTTCTTCCTTGGCTCAACTCACACCCTGGTCTTAAGCCCAGGGACAACAAAGTTTTCTGTAAAGATCAGACATTATCCAGTTCTGGTTCAGGAGTAAAGGCTGGATAATGTTGACATCAGCCAGTCATAAGTGAACCACATAGTCGTTGTGTGGAATTCACTTAGAATTTTAGTGAAAAAGAACTTCACCAGTTGCTGGAAACCAAAGAATCAACACAAACACAACCTACCTGACCCACAACCCTCCCCACACCCCCAAAAGGAGAATGTGATGCCAGGCCTCCTCCTAGTGCTAGGGAAGGAGCTTTGGACTGAGATCCAGATTTAATTCCATCTCCAAAACCAACTTGCTATCTAACCCTGAGCAAGTGACTTTCCCTCTTAAAGGTCAGTTTGCTCCTCTCCTAGATGATTCAGTGGGACTAGCTGGGTTCCAAGTGGCCTCCCCACCCTCTGAGTTTTAATTATTTGTGAAGCTAAAATTTTTCATGAAAATTCCAAACTAATTCCAAATGCAGGATGCTAAAATCCAAATCCTGGCTGACATTAACATCATCCGTTGTTTTTTCTCTCTTAACCAGTCCAGGAGAACAATGGGTCTTGCCATTGGTACTTTTGTTCTCACTGAATGAACACCAGCCTTCCATAATGGTCCTAAGCTCCATTTTTCACCAAGCCCCTTTCACTCATTCTTTGAAAGACTGAAACATTAGTCAGACCTTGGTGGTGAGCAGGACCGTATGGGTTGAGTTATTTTGAGTCTAAGGGCACCATTTCTGTTGCTAAGATCAGAGTAATGCCATTCCCTTTCTAAATTCTATTCTACTCTTATTATTGAGGTGAGGGAGAATTCTCGATACTTTGCCTCAACACAAGAGAGCAAATTATTCATGATCATTTATGTCATCATCTTCAACTTGGGCCAAAGGCAAACTTACAAACCAGCAAATAAATCAACTTAATAAAAAGTATTTGTTAAATACCTACTATGTGCTGGGAACTGAAATACAAAAAGAAATCAGGAAACCTTCCCTGCCCTCAAGGAGATTACATTCTATGCAGATAAACAAATACATTATAATTTGGAGAAGAAAGCATTAATAATTAAGATTTCCCATAGGGATAATCCCTTCATTGAACCTTGAAAAATACTAAAGATTCTAAAAGATAGAAATGATGAAATAGTACATACCATGGACTGAGTTGGAAGATGAGGTGTTATGCTGAATTTGAGGAATAGAAAGAAGGCTAATATGAAGGGATATATGTGATATTCTGGAAAAACAGGCTCACTGCTTTAAATGCCAAGCCGAGGAGTTTGCATCTAATCCTAGAAACACTGCTAGTGAGCCATTGACAATTCTTGAGCAGGACTGTGATGTGGACAGACTTATACCTGAAAAAGATTATTTTGGCAGCTGTGTGGAAGATGGATTCGAGAAACTTTGACTTCTTTATCTATAAAATGGGGGAACTGTATTAGATAATCTCTGAGGTTTCTTCCATCTCTAAATCCTGTGAAATAGGTCCTTTATCTGGGAAGGGGCTTCTGAGCAGCCAAAATAAACATTGCAAAGGTCAGGTACTAAAGCTCATGCACCTTATGATATAAGTAGCTGTTGCTCCTTTTGCTGCTGCTTTACTCATGGGAGAATTCCTCAGATCCTATTAACTCTTAGTTTAGACACATTTTTAATAATAATGGAAATCTGGTCTTCCCCCAGTATGTAGCAGATTAGTAGCAGAAAATTGGAAGTGGAGAAGAGTTGCTGCAGAAGTCAGTTACACTAAGAATAGCAAGAAATAACTGCAGATACCAAGGAGGGGAGATGGAAAAGCTATTTTAAAAAACAGACATGAGAACTCCCAAAGCACAGTAACCTGGGGCCATTTTGTGTAAGTTCAATCAGCCCTGTATTCCTCAATAGACACTGAGGGCATCGCTCCATTACAAATTAAGACAACAATGTTCAAGATTCTGGCCCTTTGTGTCCAGTAGTTTAAGAAAGAGGGGGTCCCTGCAGTGCATTTTTAGAAGGATTTCCATCTGAAAATATTCATATTTGAGGGTAACACTTGGAGACAAACTTTAGCTGTTTGGAAAGTTTGCTTCTGTCCCCAGAAATAAAGGGAGCATCTGTTATTGGTGGGGGGGGGGAACCACTTAATCTCTTTGTTGTTGTAATTGTTGATGAGTTCTGTCCAACTCTTCATGACCCCATTTGAGGTTTTCTTGGCAAGATACTAGAGTGATTCACCATTTCCTTTTCCAGCTCATTTTACAGATGAGGAATCAAGGTAAACAGGATTAAAGACTTGCCCAGGGTCACACAGCTAGTAAGTGCCTGAGGTCAGTTCTGAACTCAGAGAGGATGAGTTTTCCTGACTTCAGACCTGGTGTTATATCCACTTCACCACTTAGCTGCCTCTAAGGCATCAGTTAGAGAGGAATAAAAGGACTGCCTTGCTGCAATGCAGAGTCATGTTGAAACCCATCATCGGTAGGATTCAAACCTACTCAGAGAAACCCCAATGGATTTCTAGTCCATCACCTTAACCACTCAGTCACAATGAAGGGTGAATAACCATAACAGGCTGAAACTGGATAATGTGAATTTATAATGTACCCAGTTAGGACAGTTGGAAGGACTTCCTCTAGCTATGTGCAGTGGCTTTTGAAAAGGAGAGGAGTCTAATGGTGAGAGTTATTCGGGGCTGAGATTTGGTAAGAGATGAGTGGAGACAGAACAAGGGGGCAAAGAATGCAAGCATGGAGGACAGAGGAAGGCTGAAATGGTTGGGTTGAGGCTGGAGAGACAGGAAAGGGATGTGGAAACAGAAGTAATGATCCTAACAAAGAGATGATGGATTAAATATGGAGAATGGAATTCGTGGTTGGACATGGCTAATGTGGTCATTTGTTTTGGCTTACTGTGCATGTTTCTTATAAAGGTTGTTTTTCTTTTTTCTCCCAGTGGTGGGAAGAGAAAAATGCCTGTTTATTGAAAAAAATTAATGTATAAAAAAGAGTTTTTAGGGAGGTAGGAATTGAAGATCTCAGTGAGGATATGGCTCCTCCTTGCCATTAAGATTCTCCTCTCTAACGTGGGGTAGATCATTAGCCAAGGGCAGAGTCAACTGAACTTAGATTCATTTTAAAATGTTTGGTTTTTTTCATTCTTGAAGTCCTGTTTTCACAGATGCCTTTTAGGTCCATTTTGGCTCAAATTGTGGGTGTGCAAGTGGGTGTTTATAGGCCTGACTCAGGGATCCCCCATAATGCAATGGGAATAAACAAGAGAAAAATGAGAAGATTCTGGAGAGCAAAGTCACTCACAGCTTTTAAAGGCAGAGCCAGTAAGGAACCTCAAAAACCCTGCCCTACACCCCTATTTCCTGCCCAAGTCTAGATCAACCAAGTGGCCAATCACAAGTTTTAATTGTGTTGTTCCCACATATGAGAAGGGAACCCCTGACCACAGGGCTTTGAATTCTTCAGAAGAGGGGATGGTCCATGACAAGACATCTACACTCTCCCAGCTGTCGCCTGGTAATCAATAATCCAGAGATGCAGAGTGGCTGTTAAGGAAAAGACTGAAGTCTGTGGCCACAGAATGGACTCGAGTCAGTAGGCACCTTGTGGTTCTCTGAACATGCTATTGCATTCCCATTCCTGAATCAGGATAGCCTGTGGCATTCTTCATTCATTCATTCATTCATTCATTCATTCATTCATTCATTCAGGAAGAAAAAAAGCATTTATTAAGGGTTTACTCTGGCCCTACTTAGGGCAGCTAGGTGGCATAGTAGATAGAATGCTGCACTTGGAATCAGGAAGATTCACCTTCCTGAGTTGCAATCTGGCCTCAGACACTTATTAGCTCTGTGACCCTGGGCAAGTCACTTAACCCTGTTTGCCTCAGTTTCCTCATCTGTCAAATGAGCTGGAGAAGGAAATGGCAAATCACTCCAGGATCTCTGCCAAGAAAAACCCAAGCGGTGCCACAAAGAGTTGTACATGGTGGAAAAACAACTGAATGACAACTCTCTAGGCCATGCATGGCACCACGTGATGGGGATGTGAAGACAAAAGGCAAACAGCCCTTGTCCTTGAGGAGTTTATATTATATTAAAATGGATAAATGAAATAATGATAAAAAAAAAAGAATGAAGAAAAAGCATCCATAAGTGCCTTTTATGTACAAGAAACTGTTAGAAGGAAATGTCATGGACACAGATAAGTGCACAGAAATATGCTTGTACATTATATGTTTACATATAATCATATCTATTTATCAACATGGATAAGCAAATAAAATATATATGATCGTATATATTCCTGTTCACTTATGTGTCTATTATGTTTCAGATGTGTGTTGCGCTCAGCTAGCTAGTGCAATAGATAGAGCACTGGGAGCTTGGGATCACTCATCTTCAAGAGTTCAAATCCAGTCTCAGACACTTATCCTCTGTGTTACCCTGGGCAAGTCACTGTACTCTGTTTGCCTCAGTTTCCTCATTTGTAAAATGAACTGGAGAAGGAAACAGCAAAGTATTTAGTTATCTCTGCCAAGAAAACCCCAAATGGAATCACAGAGAGTCAGAGATGATTGAAAAGAGACTTAACAATATATATATGTATGTATGTATATACACACATACGTATATGTACATGCATACACACACATGTGGAGATATATCTCATTCATTACATATATAACGTCTCAAAATAGACATATGATGTATAATACTAGTTCTTGCCGTCTGTTCATTATTTCCTATTTATCCTGTGTATAGCTTGTTTTGAATATATTTGCTTATATGTCGTCTGCCTTATTCGATTTCAAACTCCCTGGGGGCAAGGACTGTCTTTTGCCTCTTTTTGTATCCCCAACACTTAGCACAATGCCTGGCATGTAGTAGGCACTTAATGAATGCTGATTGATTATTGATCGATAATGATTTCCAGAGCGGGGTGGACACTAGCAGCAGGAAGTAACAGAAGAGTTCCACATATGAGATGGGACTTGGACAGAGCTTTGAAAGAAGCCCAAATTTCTAAGAAAAAGAGCGACTAGCATCAATCAGGGCCTTTCAAATTATAAAGTATTTTGAGCATGTTATTCTGATTGATCCTCACAATAATCCTGAGAAGTAAATGCTGTTCTTGGCCCTATTTTACAGAAGAGGAAACCGAGGCTGAGAGGGTTAAGTGACTTGTCCAGGGTCACACAGCTAGTGTCTGAGGGAGGATTGAACTTGGGTCTTCCCAGCTCCAAGTTCAGCACCCTATCCAAGCCAAAGTAAAGAGGGAGGGCATTCCAGGCATGGAGGGCAGCCTACATAAAGGCACAGCAACAGAAGGTGGAATGTGGGGGATAGTAGGCAACAAGCAGACCAGTCTAACTAGAACGTAGACGATATGAAGGGAAGTGATGTACAATAATAAGCCTGGAAAGGTATATTGGAACCAGACTGTGGAGGGCAAATGGGAATTTATATTTTATCCTGGATACAATTGAGAACATCTGAAACTTCTTAAACAAGAGTGACACGGTCATCTCTATGCTTTAGGAATATTCATTGAGAAGCTGTTTAACGCTGAGCAAGTCACTTCATTTCTGCCTCTGTCAGTTTTCTCATCCATAAAATGGGGATAATAATAACACTTATCTCCCAGGGTTGTTGTGAGGACAAAAATGAGGTAATATTTAGAAAGGGCTTTGCAAATCCTACAGTGTTGTCTAAATGCTGGCTATTATTAGGGAAAAGACTGTGGGGAGAGAGTCCAATAGTCTAGGGTAAGAGGTGATGAGGGTTTGGACTAGGGCAATGGCTCTTTGAGTAAAGAGAAGGGCTGGATACAAGAGGAGTAACATCAATAAGATCTGGTCTCTGGTTGGATGGGAGGCCAAGGGGGAGAGAAAAGCTGAGAAGGACTACACATTTTTTAACCTGATTAGGTGTTGGTGCCCTGAACAGCATAGGGAAATTTGGAAGAAGGGAGAACTGGGGAATAGTGAATGCTGTTCTGGGTATGTTGAGTTTGGGGTGCCTAAGGAACATCCAATCGGGAAAATCCAGTAGACAACTGGTGATCCATAACTAGTGTTCAAGAAAAATACTAGAGCTGGGAAAATCTGTCTGGGAGTCATCCGCAGAGATAACAGTAGAATCCACGGGAGCTGATGAGTGATCTCATCAGAAAAATGAGAAGAGACCCAAGAACAGAGCTCTGGACCCTGGACTAAATCCACCTGTAGCAGATGAGACACGGATGATGATAGAGCAAGAGAGACCAAGAAGGAACCACCTGACAGGGAGTAGTAGACCCAGGAGAGCAGGGTCACAAAAACCCAGAGAGAAGATAGTGTCTAGGAAGAGAAGGTAGCCGCCAAATGCTGCAGAGAGGTAGAGAAGGATGTGGTCTGAGAAGAGGCCACTAGCTTTAGTGAAATGCAGTGAAATAACTCCAGGTGGGCACAATTTCCAAAACAGAACACACGCCAAGGGCAATTTTATCAACATACTCTTCTATATGCTTCTTTGAATGGGCTTTGGACACAGTAAGCATTCAATAAATGCCCATTAGATTCAAATGGATAGAGTCCATCTTTGGGGCTGTTAACTCTTCATGTATATATCTAATGTCCATCAAGACATGATTGTGACTCCCCTGCTCAAGAAGCTTCAATGGCTCCCTATCGCCTCTAGGTTCAAATACAAATTTCCCTGTTTGGTATTTCAATCCCTTCACAATCTTAGTCCACCTTACATTTCCAGGCTTGTCACATATTACACCCCCTCATTCACTTTTCTTTCCCGCCACTGACCTATTGCTGTTCCCATCTCTTACCTCAGGGCTTTTACATAGACTATCTCCCAATCCCAATTCCTGCAATTCCTCCCTTTTCACTTCCACACCTTGGTATCCTTAACTCCCATCAAGATTCAATGCTCCCTCCTGAAAGACACAGTAACCTAGTTCTAATTCCTTGAGTTGCTGGTGTCTTGCCAAATGAATGTGCATTCATTTGGTATATATTTGTATCTATAAGCATGGCATGCCACCCAAAATAGAATGTAAGCTCCTTGAGGGCAGGGACTGTTTCTTTTTTGTAATTGTATCTCTCACACCTAGCACATAGTAGGTGAGGTGCTTAATACATGTTTGTTGAATTTAATTGAATTTTTAATGAACTTTCTTCACTTTTTTACTCAAAACCCTCTCAATCTTCACCCACCCTTTCTCCAGGACTCCAATTTCCAGAGGATGAATTGGTCCTTTTCCTCATGAAAGCCAACCCCTATGCTTGTGTCATCAATTCCACCTTCTTTAGGAATTAGTCCTAATAATCAGTTCCACTGTTTTATCTTCAATCTCTCCCATTCTACTGACTGCTTCCCTTTGTAGGTAGTCTACAAATGTGTCCAGGTATTCCCCATCTCCCCACCAAAATTTTTTAAAAACATATAAACATGAAATCTGTCATTGGACCCTGTCGTCACTGTGGCTATCATTTTATTGCTCTCTTTCCTTTCTAAGTCAAACACCAAGAAAAAACTGTCTACACTTGCTGCCTTCACTCCCTTGCCTCCCATTCATTTCTCAACTGATCCTCAATCCGGCTTCCAAGCCAACAGAACTGTTTTCTTAAAGGTGACCAATGAAGTGTCAGTTGCTAAATCAGTTGCCCTTTTCTCAAGGCTCATTTTCTCATCTGCCACCTTACAACATCACTGACCAATCTGAAGGCATTCTTCCTTCAAACGTTTTCCATGACACTGCTCTCTCTGGTGTTCTCCCTCTGTGATCACTTCTCATTGTCCTCCTCTCCTCAGAATCCACTAGTCAGTCCTATGCTCTTTTTTTCTTTTCTCTCTCTATCCTCTCCCTCAATAATCTCATCTGCTTCCAGAGCCCCAAATGTCATGTCTCAGCTGATGCCTTAAAGGCTTCCAGATTCAGCCTGAGCTCCAGCCTCACATCTCCACCTGGACATCCCCTGGCACTACAAAATCACATGTTACAAACTGAACTCATTCTCTTTCTCCCTCTTCCAAACTTCCCTATTCCTATTGAGGACATTGCCATCCTCCCAGTCACTCAGACTTGAAGAAAGAACATTGGATTTGAAGTCAGGAGATCTGGGTTCTAATCCTGTGTTGTCATGACTGCCCATGTGACCTCCAGTAAGTCACTCTGCTCCCTTCGAAGCAGTTCCTTCCTCTGTAAAATGAAGGAAAACCAATCAATTCCCTTTCATCTCTCAAATTATTTGACTCTTCTTCCCTTTCCTGTCCTTCCTATATCCAATCCCTTGACAAGTTCTGTCCATTCTGGATCTATAATCTCTTGGAACCCTTCCATCCCATCCACTCACCTTGCTACTATCTTAATTCAGTTCTTAGCACAGATTTAAATCTAAAAAGGACCTTAGATGTCATCAGGTTTGACTTCTTCATTTTACAGATGGAAAACCTGAGGCTGAGAGAGGTTAAGTGACTTGCCCAGGATCACACAATTCACAAGTATCTGAGGCATTATTTGAATCCAAGGCTTCTTGATTGACTAAATTTAGCACTCTATCCACTGTACCTTGCTGCCTCTCACTTCTTATCTGTATTAGGATAATGTCCTAAATCAGGGGTGGGGAACCAAGGCCACATGAGGCCCACCCCTGTCAAATGAACTACTTGAATCCAGTTTTTCCCCTCTCTAATCTATCAAACAATCTTCTTGAGATACAACTCATACTCTGCTCAAAAACCTTCAATGGCTCCCTATCATTCATAGGATAAAATACAAAATCCTCAACCTAGCCTCTAAGAGCCATCACAGTTTAGCTCAAATCTGCTTTTCTGGTCTTATATCATGCTCCTTTTCTTCCTTCACTGGAGAATCTGTCAAATTGGAATACTATGGGTCCCCCTATGTCATTCTGAATTCCCAGGTCTGTGCATTCATGAATATCAGCCCCCATGCCTGGAATTACTCAGTCACCAATCATGTCCCACTCCCTATGTGTGGGTTGACCCTAGGGTTCTATCCTGGGCCCTTTTCACTTCTCTCCCCATACCCTTTCTTTTGGTTGTCTTAGCAGCATTCAATGACTCAATTCTCATCTCTATTTGATGACTCCCAGATCCCTATATCCTGCCCTAACCTCTCTCCTGAGCTGCAATCTCAAATACCTATTAGACATTTTGAACTGGTTAATCCTATAGGCATCTCATACTCACCAAGTCCAAAACATATCTCGTTATCTTCCCACACACACACAACCTTCCCCTCTTCTGAATCTCTTTGTCTCTGTCCAAGGTACCAGGATCCTCCCAAACCTCCACAGCCACACCTTTCCTTCCAGCAAGGCTCAGCCTAATCACTGCCTTCTCTGTTGCCTTCCCCATTCCTTGGCTCAGAGCTTTTCACATCCTAGGAGCTTCATAAGCTCTTATTGAATTGAATGGAATTGAAGAGACCATTCCCACCCCACCACTTCCAAGTATTCTCTTCCTCCTCAACCTTAGCTCTGTGTATTATATTTTCTCCCCACCCCCAGTAAAATGTAAGCTCCTCAAGGGAAAAAAAATTATGTCATCTTAAAAATCTTTGTATCCCTAGTGCCCATCACTGTCTGGCACACAGTAAGCACTTAATAAATGTTTATTTATTCAATTGAATTGAATCTCCCCTATTAGGCCACAGTAAAGCACAAATACCAATCCCAGCTCTAGAAGAGAGGAGACAGTGGATCAGAAATTTAGAGCTGGGGATGGGGGGGGGGGTTTAGAAGCCATTGAATCCAACCCCATTTTACCCATAAGGAAACTGAGGCATAGAGAGGTTAAGTGACTTTCCCAAGATCCTCCACCCCTGAGTTAGAATTTGGACCCAAAGGTCTCTCTGACTTTAACAACTCTCCAGCCACCATACTACACAGCCTGGGTTCAGATCCCAGCTCTGCTCCTTGCTATGTGACCTTGAGCAAACTGCTTAGCTACCCTGGCCAAGAAAATAGGAATACGGGCTGGTACACCTGAGGTCCCTTCCAACCCTAAGGCCATGATCAGAAGTCATTCTGCCTCTCAGGCCTCAGTTTCCTCATATACAAAGAAAAGGGTTAAATTAGAGGCAGCTGGGTGGTGCAGTGGATAGAGCACTGAGCCTGTGGTCAGGAAGACCTGAACTCAAATCCAGCCTCAGACACTTGCTAGCTCTGTGACCCTGAGCAAGTCACTTAACTTCTGTCTGCCCTAGTTTCCTCAACTGCAAATGAAGATGATAATAGAGCCTACACCCCAGGATTGTTTTGAGGATCAAATACAATAATAATTGTAAATCTTAGTACCTAATAAATGCTTGTTCCTTTCCTTTCTACCTCTTATTCTATGATCTGAAAGGCAGTGTGGTACAAGGGATGGAGGGATGGACTTGGAAGGAGGAAAACCTGGGTTCAGGTCCTGCCTTCAACACTCACTAGCTGTGTGACTCTAAACAAGTCACTCCTCTTACCTGTTTCTTCATCTATAAAACGGGAATAGTGATAGCTCCCACCTCACAGGGATCTTGTGAGGATCAAATGACATAAAAGATATCATGTATAATAGCTCTGGAACCAGAGAAGCCAGGTCCACTACTTCTGACACTTCCCTGGGCCTCAGTTTCCTTATCTGTAAAATCAGGGGATTAGGTTAGATAACCTTTGAGGTCCCTTCCAGCCCTAGATCTATGTCCAGCTCTGCAAACCTTACAGAGCACCATATAGATGTTAGCTAGTGTTGTCTGTGAGCCTATGGTCCACATCCCTTTGGGAAGCAAAGCCCCAGGGAGCAGGGAGTAGGGATAAGAATATATTCCATTATCTCTCAGAAGTTTTGTTGAGCCGTTGTTACCTAGGCCCCCTACCTTCTTCCTTCTTTCTACTTCCCCATTGGCCAACATTTGGGACGCCCTGGCTCTGGGAGCCTGGGTCCCAAGTGACTCCAAGTAACTTGTCCAAGATCCTCCACCCCTGAGTTAGGATTTGGACCCAAAGGTCTCTCTGACTCTAACAACTCTCCAGCCTTCCCCCAGACCAGTAGCAGGGACCCAATGGAAGGCCCAGCCTCATGCCTTCCCTTCCTAAAGAGAGTGATGCAGACCGTTTTGTGGATCAGCTCCCTTCTTGTGAGAGAGAAAGGAATCTACTATAGCAAGCTCCCTGAGGCTGAGCCAAGAGCCATGAAGCCAGCCACCAAATGGGGCAATTTTCTCCTGCTAATTAGGAGAGAGGACAGAAGCAGCCAGTGTTTTCTCCTGGTGGTGTGGGTGGGCAGGTGGGTAAATGGGCCAGGCCTGAAGCTTAATAACCATCTCTCACCATTTGCAAGAATTTTTTCATCCCCCCCCCTCTCCGAGCACCGTCTTCTCTGTCTCCACATTCAAATCTCATCATTCCCATTGAAGCAGGGAAGAGGGCAGGGCTCATTGGCTGCGTTTGGATGGAGGTATCATGGAAAAGCATCTTACTAAAGGCTGTACCTTTATGTGGTAGCACAATCTGGACTCACAGTCTTCCATCTTACCCTTCTGCCCAAGCTATAAGCAACATACCCTTCCTAATGCTTTCTGGGCATGAGGGTAGGGGATCATGAAGTACTACAGAACCTTAAGGGGCACTGGGGGCCTCCTCATTACCTTAAGGCAGAGCTGTCTCTAGTTTATGACAAATCAGAGCAATTACCCTGGTCCCTATGCTTTAAAACAGAGGTGTAACCTCCCTCCCTTCTTTGAATAGAGAGAGAGAGAGAGATCTATGGATGTGAAGTTATATATGCTACAGGATATAACTGGTGCATTGACTACCAAACGTTTTTTTCCTTTTTAAAATTCTTTGTTATAAGACATGGATTTCTGATTGGGAAGAGGGGAAGGATATATTAAGAAATAAAGATGATGTAAAAACAAAAGATATGATACAATTTTTAAAAAGAGAGAGAGGTATAACTAAGGCAAGGTGAACAGACCTTTGCTCCAGGGTGCTGATATCTTGGGAAATGAGATACCTGCATGCTTCCCCCCCTCCGTTGTGGTTTCTCCCTGCCTACTGTCTTCATACCTTGAGGTGTAACCACCTCCACTCTTCCAACCTAGAACCTAGATCTTTCCTAACCACCACACCCTCATTCTTGCACTAAGGAAAAATTCATCAGGGAGGAGGGTTTACAGGGGAGAGCCTACCTCTATAAGAGAGAGGGAGAGAGAAAGAGAGAGAGAGAGAGAGAGAGATCAGACAGATAGAGGGATGGATGGATTTTAATTGTGTGGTAAGTTGGCACATAGACTTTTTCACTGGCTGGAGATGTTTTATGTAGCTGGATTAGGAGTGTCTTTTTTTTTTTCGCCTGTTTTCCATTGTTGGCATGGGTAATCAAAATTCGGCTGTTTGGATTCATGTCATGACTCCCTCTGCTGGAGAATAGACTCAGCTGGTATTTGGTTTATTAATCTTCCTGCAACTGAATCTGCCTTGGGTACAAGAATTCCTAGTTAAGACCCTGCCTTAGAATGAAAGAAAATTGAAGTTGGAAAGGACCTACCTTCTCCCTGCCATGCATGTAATAAATGACTAATGAATGTCTACTGAGTGAAAGAATTTATTTTTACAGATGAGGAGACAGGGTCTCAGAGAGGGAAAGCAACTTGTCCAGGGATGCACAGCTCATTAGTGACAGGATTGGGACTGGGTTCAAGGTCTTTCAGTCCAGTGAACCATCCAATGCATCAGGTAGCCTCCTTTGGGGCCAGAGGCCACTCCTGTGGCTGCTGCTACAGTAGGTTGGGCAGTGACTTTGGAAGTCGACAGGATTGGAAGAGGTGCCCCAAACCCCAGGTGCTAAACACACACACACATACCCCTAAGGCTTTTGTGGAGAAAACAACCTAGAAAACTTCCCAAATGGCACCAAGTCAAACAATAATGGTAACAGTAAACGTGATAATAATAACTGGTGTTAATGTAATGGTTTACGGCTTGCGCGTGCTATTTGGTTTGAGCTTCATAGTAATCCTGTGAAGTGGATGCTGTTATTATCCCAATCTTATAGTTGAGGAAACTGAGACAAATGGACAGTAAGTGACTTCCCCAGGGTCACCCAGCCAATGTGTCTGAGGTAGAATTCAGGTTTTCCTGACTCCAAATTCAGTACTTTCTATTGACTGTGCTGCCTAGATGGGGACAGAGGAAGGGGGATTTAGACGGGGGAGACAATGAATCTGTTTTGAACATGTTGAGTGTGACATGTCAATGAAATACCTGTCCACGTGTCACTTACCAGCTATGTGGTTTGAGGCAAATCATTGGCTTTCTTTGGGACTCAATTTTCTTATCTGTAAAATGAGGGGATTAGACTGGATGGCCTCTAAAGGCTCTTTTCCCTTTAAATCTATGATCCTATAAGACCTTTCACTTCTCCTTGCCTCAGTTTCCTCATCTGTAGAATGAGAGGGTTAGACTGGATGGCCTCGAAAGGCCCTTTCCTCTCTAAATCTATAATCCTAAGGATCCAGGCAGCAGCTGTTGAGGAGATGGAACTCAGGAGAGACAGATCAATTTGTGACCATCTGGATAGAAAAGAAAATTGAAGCCTTGGGAGCATCTGAGATCCCCGAGAGAGTGTAGAGAGGAGAAGGCTGGGAGATGGGACAGTGGCCCAGCCAAGGAAATGTAGTAGTTAAACAAGCAAGAGAACAAGGAGGGACAAGTGTTTCCAGAGCTGAGGGAAGCCAGAGCATAAGGGAAGTGGGTTTCTGGGAGGAGGAAGTGGTGGTCACTGGAGTCAAAATCTACAGACTGGGGGATTTAAGAGCTAAGGGATCACTAGTAACCTTGGAGAGAATGATTTCAGGCAAGCAGTAGGAGTCAGGAGCCACATTGCAAAGTAGAGAAAGAGGGAGTGGAGGCTGTAAACGTAGATAACTTTTCCTGAGATTTTGGCCTTGAAAGGAAGAGAGCGGTATATAAAGTGTGCTATTAGTATTAACCTGTCTGAGCCTCAGTTTCTACATCTGTGAAATGGGAATAAAAATAACTATGCTACCAATGACATTTTTATGTAGAAAAATACCGAGGTAAGATAGAAGGTCTGGTGGTTATGATCAGAGAAAGGAATTTCAGAATCCAAAATCATAGAGATGATAGTTAGAGGTAGTGGTGAGAAAGATGAGCTGACCATTGCTGTGTGTGGCAAAAGTAGAGTGAAGATGGGGAAGGGAAAGGGCTGATCCTTTGTAAAGTGCCTACTATGTGCCAAGTACTGTGCTAATATCTCACTAGAAATAACACACCTATTACAAATATCTCATTTATTGCTGACAACAGCCCTATGAGGCAAGTACTATCATCATCCTCATACTACAGTTGAGGGAACTGTAGCACAGGTTAAGTGACTTGCCCAGGACCTTACAGCTAGTGTCTGAGGCTGGATTCGAACCCAGGCCTTCCTGACTCTAAGGCTGGCTCTCTCTCTACCGTGCCATGCTGTCTCTCCTCAAATAATCAGATAATAAAAGTTAGCATTTCCTTATTGATTTAAGGTGCCTGACACATAGTAGGTGCTTAGTAAATGTTGGTTGATTAACAAGATTTGTCAAGTGCTTATGTATACTCTGTCCTCACAACAATCCTGTGAGATTGGTGCTGCGGGTATTCTCATCTTACAGATGAGGAAACTGAGGCTCATAGGCATTAAGTGACTTCCTGGTCGTCATACAACTAGTAAGTGCCTGAGGTAGGATTTGAACTCAGGTCTTCTTGACGAGGAGTCCACTACTTTGCCCACACTGCCTTATCCGAAGTTTTTGAGTAGAGGTTTGTGACATGCTCAAAACCGTGTCCCAGGAGGATTCACCAGCCAGGCTGGACAGAGGAAAGGGTAAAGATGATGGTAAGAGGGAAGATGGGAAGATTCTAGCAGCCCATGACAAAGGCCAGAATTCATTATCTTTACCCTACAGCCCCACATAATGACATTCACAATGATGAGCCCAAATCATCAAGAAAAGGTGAAGCTCTGCTTCAGCTTTCTCTGTTTAAGGAATCTAGAAAGTTCATTCTATATTTTATACTGATAAGATTTCTACCCCAAATGGAAATAAAAACCACTGTAGCACTCAAGAAAGCTAACATGCAGCTCTCCGGGATACTTGGCTACTCAAAATGATTCATTCTCCAAGGATTCTGTCTAATTAGACTTGGAATCAAGGAAGACCTGAGTTCAAATCTGCCTTGGCCACTTTCTAACTGCATGAATAGAGGAAGTCATTGAAACTCTCCGAGTCTGTTTCCTCGTCTATAACATAAGGGGGCTGGACCTCTGAGGTACCCTCCATCTCTAGAGCTAGGGTCTGTGAACCCAGGATTATATCGCAGATTCATGGGGAGAAGTGGGGGTGTGGGGCCAACCACTCTCAGGCCAGGCTGATAAGTTATGGTTGGTCCAGTTGGTGACGAGGAGGCAGGGGAGAGAAGTGATGGGACAGAAATGACCAAGAGAGATGACCATGGAGGCAGCTTTAAGGATGAAGTGAAACAGGGGGTCAAAGGGCAGAGTTGCAGGGGAAGGGAAAGGAAGGACCAATGAGGAGATTGTGGCAACGACCCAGGTGGCAGGTGATGAGGGAGGACCTGGATTAGGATGGTTGCCATGGAAATGCCTCTGAGAGTAACTCTACTGTTCACACCTGAGGGGGCAGAGGGAAGGCTGTGCTGGGCTTCAGGAGAGATACCAAGTTGCTGGATGGATTGAGAGATCCCCACTGCAAAAGGAAGCAGACTGATATCAAAAGCAACTGGGCTTTATTCAGCTGATTGAGACTCCCTAAGGAAGGTTCTTCACTTGGAGACACCCATTAGGAGAGGACCAATATCTCTCCCCGTAATGATCATTTAATCCCTCCTTCAGTCTGCTGCAGTCACACCTGGGTTGTTCCACTTAACCTACAGAAAAGGACCAGGTATTTATTAGGGAAAGATGGAATCTCTCTCAGATGCGCCAGATCAGTTTGTAGGCAC